>CM035787.1:7921892-8061892 GCA_020466265.1 Siphamia tubifer | reverse complement strand
TTAATGGCTCCTACTTTAATACTGCTTTTTAATTAATCCATTTGTTTCTCCAAATACTGTTAATGAGTTTTGTATTCTCACTTTCACTCAATTCCTTTTCAGCCTGGCAGCCACCTTTAAACCCCACCCTCTCCTGGTTTACTGAACTAGAAATAAGGGCATTAAAAAAAGTTAGGAAAAGAGAATGACTAAAATAAACATGACTGAAAACAAATGTACAATACACAACAGGGAGAGGAAATTCTTAAAATGGAAAGAAAGAAATAAAGATAGAAAGGTAAAAGTGGTACCTAAATAGTTTTATGTTCATTTATATTTTTCATTATGATGGGTTGAGTCCTCCGGAGTTGCCAGCTTGGTTCAACAGTTGAGGCATTAGTTGTACAAAACTTGAAAATCTGCATTTCAGGAAAGGGAGTCATTTGTCGCAATTAAGCAATCTGCTAAATGATTACAAACTTGCAGTTTAACCAACTGACACCAATGCTTTCAACAAGGTGGATGTCATGAGTGGGTTCAGGCATGCAAGGATGCATTCCAGTAATACTTTGTAATGTTTTATCGTGCAAGGTTTAAGTTTGTTGTGCGGTGAGGGCATGGAATTTAAGAGCAATGCTGCTTTCATTCCTTATTAAAAACTACATAATTCTCAGCGATTCACTCGCCATTTACCAAGTGTTGGTTTGACACGAACAGGCAGTAGCAGTAGATTTATTTTTTGTTAGTGCAGCTGTCGTCCGAGTTAAGTCTTATGAAAGTTATATAGTTTACATGTCTAAAGCAGTCTTGGGACCTAAAAACAGATCTATGGTCAAATATTCAGTTTTATAATTCACAGTACTTTCAAACAAGTAGGAAGCAGTTACATTCTTTAAGACAAACTTATCGTTTTATTTAGAACAGAGGAAAACCGTCACCATGTATAGTCCAGCGCCTTCTTGGCCGGCTGCTGCTCGTCCAGCGCCTTCTTGGCCGCCACCTGCGCCTGCTGCTCGTCCAGCGCCTTCTTGGCTGCCACCTGCGCCTGCTGCTCGTCCAGCGCCTTCTTGGCCGCCACCTGCGCCTGCTGCTCGTCCAGCGCCTTCTTGGCCGCCACCTGCGCCTGCTGCTCGTCCAGCGCCTTCTTGGCCGCCACCTGCGCCTGCTGCTCGTCCAGCGCCTTCTTGGCCGCCACCTGCGCCTGCTGCTCGTCCAGCGCCTTCTTGGCCGCCACCTGCGCCTGCTGCTCGTCCAGCGCCTTCTTGGCCGCCACCTGCGCCTGCTGCTCGTCCAGCGCCTTCTTGGCCGCCACCTGCGCCTGCTGCTCGTCCAGCGCCTTCTTGGCCGCCACCTGCGCCTGCTGCTCGTCCAGCGCCTTCTTGGCCGCCACCTGCGCCTGCTGCTCGTCCAGCGCCTTCTTGGCCGCCACCTGCGCCTGCTGCTCGTCCAGCGCCTTCTTGGCCGCCACCTGCGCCTGCTGCTCGTCCAGCGCCTTCTTGGCCGCCACCTGCGCCTGCTGCTCGTCCAGCGCCTTCTTGGCCGCCACCTGCGCCTGCTGCTCGTCCAGCGCCTTTTTCTGTGCTACCTGGGCCACTGCCTCGAGGTCATGGGTAAGCTTTACAACCTGGATCGCCACTGCGTCATCAAGGGCCTGGCTCTTTTTTGAAGAATCCAGATACACATCCTTTTGAAGCTCAGCTTCCTCATTGGTTCCCATTTTAACTGCAGAGAAAAAGACATGAACCTAAATTAACATGTTTGTAGTTTCCCCAAGGTACCATTTAGGCAGCCATATTTTGACTCAAGGATGAGGTTGGCAAATTCTTATTTGACAGCATAAGCCTTGTTACACTACACCATCAACATTGCCTTAGTTGCGATGCACATTTTATGGTCAAAATTAGTGAAGCTCACTGGCAGAGTTGGTCATGCTTATACATTTTATTGAAGTCAGACCATAATGTGAAGGACAATGGGAACATGTCAAGATACAATAGACTTACAATCAATTCTTCAATCAATTTGATTTATAAAGCCCTAAATCACAACAAAGTCATCTCACAGGGCTTTACAAAAACTCAATCAACTACAGAGATACATTAAAAGTCCCAAGCATCCCCAGTCCTTAGACCCGCCTTCTCGGCAAGAAAAAAAATTCAAAACCCAGTGGGAAAAAGAAGAAATCTTGAGAACCCCATTGAAGGAGAGATCCACTCCGATGGATGGACAGGCTATAGATGAACATCCATTTAATCAAGGTCCAATGCTTAAAAGACTCAAGTATATCATAAGAACTACCACATCTCATACTGGCGGCTCCCACAGGTCTACTTCAACCAATGCAATAAGGTTAAAGTAATGGAAACTGAGGTTAAGCACCACAGGTCTGTTCCCCCTACAGTAGGATTTTATCTCAGACCATTAACCATGCAAACAAGACCTCCCAAAAGTTCAAGACTCAAACAGAAATGTCTGACATTTCTTTCATGGATTCTTCGAGTTAATGATAAACAAAAATGTGCATTTAAGTGAAGGAAGCAGAAGGCATTCATTACCATATTCCAAAACAGGGATAATCTAAATTGTACTTCAAGTGCCAAAATTCTTTGACCACATTTTAAGACTTTGTGCATCCAAAATGAGTGAATTCCACATCCCCATCTAAAACTGCATTACTTGTCATTCTGAATATCCACATCAACCTGTACTTTTTAACTCACATCACCCAACGGCACATACATGTTCCATGTAGTACAAATACACTAGGCTCAGAATTTATCTGTCCCTTTTCTTAAAGTACAGTTTAATAACCAACTGCAGACACATCTGGAGGAGAGTTTAGTTTAGATTATTCACCTGATGATACAGAATGATTGGTGCCTTTACCAAGAAGTCCCTTCACCTGGGCAGTTCTCAGCTGGACTTCGATGGGCCATGTTCCTGTAGCACCAATAGAACAGTCAATTTAAAAAAAAAAAAAAAAAAAAAAAAAAAAAAAAAAAAAAAAAAATCTTGTTCATGTATGAACTATGGAAAAAAAACAAAAAACTTTGGCTTCATGACACAGACATTTTAAGAATAAACACACATTAAGATTGAACTGACTGAGAGACAGGAAAGTACAAGCATATATGCACATATGAAGTAATTTAGTGTTTCAGTTGCATTTTTTAAGTAATCCCTTTTGTAATGGACATTTGTTTGCTTAAAGCCAACAGGCCATTATAGCCAAAGATGGACAGAGAAAGAAAAAGGAGAGATACGGATTGTCTTTAAGTCCTCCCCATGTGGTATAGAGTAAATTACCATCATAACCCTGCAGTAAGTGAGTTCAACTATATGTCCATAAAAGCAGACATCATACAGGAAAGGGTTAAATATGTATTTCAACAGTCTGGGTAAATGACATTTGACTACATGAGTTTTCAGAGTCATGTATTAACATTTTCCAAAGGTTGAAACAAGCCCATGTCCCACATCTTACAGTGTGGGTTACTCCACACATGGCCAATTTGGGTCCAGTACAAACCTGTGACAGTCCAAACACTCAGCAAAAAGAGGAACCAAAGCCAGACAGCCTCCATTGTTTCAGTCATCAGAAGCACTAACTATGTGGCCCTCATGTCAGGTTTAAATAGTCAATCCATGTGGGGCACCTGCTGCTCATTAGGTCTCATCAGGTCAAAGGTCAGGGTGGAGCTCCTTCTCCAAAACACCATTTGGATTTTGTCTGACTGTTTGTGGAGCCCTTAGTCCCACACTTTCATAAAACACTGATACTATGAGCTCACAGAAAAGGAAAAGGTATTACAACATTAACATTGTCCACAAGTCAACCCACTGAGCTGCACAACAAAGGTAGTTTAAAGAGTTTATTTTCTTTCTGCTTTACTTCATTCTTTTCAGGAAGTGACATCTATAGTCATGGGATGTGCACATATTTTAGTGCCCTGAGGCTCTAGTATCACTTATTCTGTGTCATTTATATCTAGTCTTTATACTGTAGGTTTAGAGGGAGTTACCACAGTAACCAATCTACTGCCATCGTTATCTGTCACTAGAATAGACAAAAATGTTAGGTTTGGAGAATGGACAAGGATTTGACTGGAAAATAAAAATATGCAAGGTTTCTGTTTTTTAACATTTTACACTCTAATACCACGGAGCAGCAACTATTTACCTTCCTTCAGGATAAGGGGATCAAAGTTGATTGTAGTAACATTGAAGCATGCCATCCTCTACCCAAGAGAAAACCTACTGAAACATCGACCATGACGTTTGTCATTAGAACAAAAACGTTTTTTCTCATGAAGCAAGGTAGAAAACTTAAAGGAAAAATTTCCATATCAATGGAAAACAAAATGCAGATCTAACAAGTAAAACATGATACCTGAGGAAACAGGGAAATCCGAAGCACAAGTACTGCTAACTGTAAAGTATACATTAAGATGAATGGATCACCTGAGGAGGGCAGAGTACTTGTTATCAGAAATATGGAAGAACTGAACACATTTCAATGAATATTGTCCTGCACACAATCATGACAATAACTGACAAATATTACATTTTGGAGATAATCATAAGAATAGAATGGAATAGAATAGATAGTAGTAGGATAGTAGGGAATCAACTGGATACCCTATCGTTCTGGATATCACTAACTATTTACCAGTTTTCATGGTTTATGAACTATAAGTACACTGATAATAATAATAATAATAGATCTTTATTGTCCACCAAGGTGGAAATTCATCTTTGGCTCACCAAAAATACATACAGGCAAGACATTAAGGGTACAATACAACAGTGAGGATCACATCATAGAAAAATGAAACAACAGCACTAAGAAAAGGTAGACCAACATTAAAAAAAAACATCATGATGCAGACCAGAGAACAAAGTACAAACAAATAAGATCAAATTAATTCATGGATCCACTAAAATTAGAGTTACTTTAATGAGGACAAAACAGAAATTCTACTTGTCGGTGACTTGAACAGTTTTCTGTCCCTGTGTGATACAAAACTCCCACGACAAATAAATACGATATAGGTCAGATTTACAGAATAAATATTCCACAGTGCACCTAAAACCTGATTATAGCTCAGTTTATCGTGGAAGTTATGACAGTACATTTAAACTCCCTCCTTTGTGCTGGAGTAAGGGTGTCTTTCTGTTTAACCATTTGTTTTCCATAGAGGAAGAACAGTGGAATTATCATATGATATTGTTGTTTTTCAGGAGCTCTGTTGTGTTGTGCCATAGCTGTATGTCTGTGTGTGGAGGTGTGTGTGTGTGTGTGTATGTGTGTGTATCGCAGAGTTGAGTGATTTCTTTCTTAAGTGTAATTTATGCTTAATGTTTTGATCACGCTGGGTGAAACTAAAGTAAATACTGTATATATAGAATATATACAGTAAAGGAAAACATTAGTCTCCAATGTTTTGCCAGTTATGCAAACTTTCTTATGGTTTTCTTACCTTCCGAATTGTGTGGTGTGCATTAGTTATAATCTAACACAACAGTGATGACCTCTCCTCTACAGATTTCCAGGTCTGAGCGGATGCTCGGGTGGGGAGTGACACCCCCCCTCTTTCTGAACTCACTCGCCACAAAGATATATGTTTTTTCTTCCTCTCCTTTTCAGGTCGACCTGACAGACTGTCGGTGTAAAGGGAAACACACTTAATGCTTTTACTGATGTTGTTGGTGACTGTAATACATGTTTGTGTCAGTAATGATGTTCATGAAAACGAAGGATTTTTTTGCCATGAGTTAAGTTGTTGTCACATTGTTTTATGTACATGCGCATGCGTAACCATAACTGACAGATGTCTCAGATATGTGGTTTCCACCCCTCATGTGGTGTGTGATATGCTCACTTATTGTGCTGTGTTCTCTCCCAACCTTAAATATCTCAACAGGTAGTTATGGTGTTCTCTTCAGTCTGGGAATTGGATCCTGGTGCGGGACTACGTAAGGGCAGTATTGGATGCAGCGACAGGCTCTTCCGCACACAGTGGTCAAAGTGGCTGAACGGCCTACCAGATCCTACCAGATCCAGTGTCCCACTGCCAGGGAGAGTGCAGGAAGGCAGCACAGATGACAAGGGAGGGAAGCGCAGAAGGAAACGCGACGCAGACCAGATGAAGGGAACGCAGAGGACAATGGGGAAGTGACGTGCCAAGTCACCACTCCACGTTGTAGACACCCTGAGGATGTCATCATCCACGTTGCATTGCATACATACACTCACAAGGCTCACTGGCTGGAACCTAACGGTGATAACAAACCCAGTGTCGTCTCACACATTCTATCCTTTGTCTGGTCTGGCTGAAGACTCCCTTGGCCCCTCATTTACAATGATTTGAAGATGGTCAGCACGATGGCCATTAAAAGGAAGAGGGTCGAACCTGAAGGTCATCCTGTCCTTTCTGGTGCTGTGGTTTCTTCATTATTCTGTCACGGGACAGAGAACTGTTCCTTTACAATGGACACCCTCACATCGCAACCTGATGAACAGCATCAGGGGATGAAACACTCCCCACCATGTCTTAGACATGATCTGGGCACGATTGACCATCACGATCATGCTGACAATGCGTGGGGGAAGAGGACACGTGATTTGACACGAAGAGTCACAGTTCAGTCGTGTTATGTCTGTGGGCTGTTCCCACATGGCACACATGAAGCTCTTTCCGGTTCCTGTGCTCATCAACCACATTTTACGCACCCTCATAAAGTGAACATTGCGTGGGTTGCCATGAGCCACTCTGATCTACCCGTAGTTGGGATAGAACCCCAGCATGATCTTCAGAAACCTGAGGAACCTTTATGAGACAACATGTTATCTATTGTTCAGAAGACTGTTAGTTTTCACCTCAGAGATGTTTGTAGGTCTATGTATACTCCATGATGGTGTTTGCAATCACTGGCGACTTACGATACACATTATTGGTTGGGTCATACACATGAGTGTAACATTGTCATTAATGTGTTTGTGAATTAGCTAATTGGGGGAACAGACCTGATAATGTTAACTTTCCTACATCTGGGTCATCACAACCTAATCCATTTATGGTCCTATTTAACAGGGACTGCATTATTGGACACTGTTTCACCTTTGTGGGGTTGTGATGCTGAATCTAACACTAAAATACATATATCTTTGCTGTGGCCATTATCATTATTCCTATGTATGGCACTATATGTTTAGCATGGCTCATAGGATCCACGATTATCACATTAGACACCCTTACAGCAGCGGGTTGCTAACCTGTCCTATAATAGAAAAGCACTTTGTCTGGTTGTGCTGCAAAACAGATCAGCATTAGGCCTCCTCTTGGCAGGAAAAGGGGGCAGATAACACACACACACCTACACACAGACATACGGCCATGGCACAACACAACAGAGCTCCTGAAAAACA
The DNA here is from genome assembly GCA_020466265.1 of Siphamia tubifer. NCBI lineage: Eukaryota > Metazoa > Chordata > Actinopteri > Kurtiformes > Apogonidae > Siphamia > Siphamia tubifer. The sequence continues at coordinate 8,054,484 of CM035787.1, read as the reverse complement.
ATATCATATGATAACTCCACTGTTCTTCCTCTACGGGAAACAAATGGTTAAACAGACAGGCACCCTTACTCCAGCACAAACAAGGGAGTTTAAATCTACTGTCATAACATCAATGACAAACAGCTATAATCAGGTTGTAGGTTCACTGTGAATTATATTTTTTGTAAATCTGACCTCTTTCGTGTTTATGTATGACTCAGAGCATACCAGTTTGAGATTAAAATTAAGCATGTCGGACTACATGTGTGTAGCAGAAGCATCTGAGGCATGCAACTGAGAAACAGTCTTTTTGACAGGTTCAAATGGTCTAAACAAAACCCAAGTTTAAATCCTTTTAAACTTAAAAATGCCTCTAAATTAGCAGACCTACCTTGTGGAGAAGACCCATAGTTATTCCTAGGTGGTCCAGTGTAAATCTATTGCTTGGAATGTAAATTTAAGTAATTATTGAAATAAATCTAACCCTAACCAGCCTATTATCATGTACTGGTACAAACAAAACAATAGTTTAAGACAACTACTGTTATTAATTGTCTAAATGCCCCAGTTCGAACATTTAATTATGACTCCAGCTTTAACCTGGAGAAACCCAAACATACCCCAACAAACACAATCATCCACTGATCAAAGAAAAACGGTCAACACTCGTTGATCTTCCTTTTTCATTAATCCATGCAAATACCTGGTGTAAAACACAGTCTGTCGTCACCAGCAAAACCCATGGAATTTGATCAACAACAGTGTACACACTGTTTCCTCTTTAAATTGTAGATGATGAAACATGTTCGGTAAATCTAATATCAGACCATACAGGGTGGGTTGGCTGGACCCTGGAAAGTCAACCTGTATTCAAAATCTGAGACAAAACAAACATGAGGTGCAATGTAATGCAGTTTAGTGACAAATAATCAAAGATTGTCTTATTTTTTTCTCTCTCTTTTCTAACGACACTTGCTATGTGTGTCAAGCTGAGATGTAGGTTTTAATGCATGCATATGGAGATTTGGACATTTCACTTTGTATTAGCATTATAATAAAAACATTCTCTTCTGAGGGTAATCATTAAATTTTTGGACAGGAGATTTAAAAGATATGACATGACTTTTGAAAAACAAAATAAACATGTAAAAAGTATCAGACAACGTTTAACATCCTTTCTATTTAAAAAAAAAATTGGTTGTTTTACTTTTGTTTTCACCCTACAGCCTGTCTAAGATAAACCCTGCTACACTCAACAAAATAATTCATTGGATTAACATAATTTTACCTTGCCACCTATATTCCATCTAAACGCATCATGTAAAGTCAGTCCGTCTTGATTGTGTTAGTCTGATTTAAGTAAATTAAGTTAGTACAACATAATTCAATCATGTTGGATGAATTAATACAGGCTTTGTGTGTTACACTAAAGGAAATCTTGTTGGATAAAGTAATATATGTTCTGTTATAATAATATCTTGTTTTAGTGTTGTTTTCACCGTTAGTGTAAGTATTATGTTGAATTAAATTACCAAAGATCCACTAACATTCATAAAGAACATGCAAAAACAGTTTTAGCACTTGGGTGCAGCATAGAACCAACACCCGATAGTTGACTTTAATGCATCTCCTCAATATGCCACAGTGCAACTTAAATGCTGAATAAAGCAGAGTCTTAAATCCTTGAAGAGAAATAAAATATTAAACCAATTTTCTCTTGTTGTTTGTGTCAGATATTAACTAAATGATGCATTTGGGAATGCTGTATTAGGAGTTATTGTTTACAGTCTTACAAAAAATATGTGCACTTCTGTCATTTAACATTTAATATTCAAGATGGAATATTCATTTTCAACCATTGTCAAAAATACTTGTAGAATACTTTGCAAATAATATAATTGAGATTCAGTAAAAAAAAAAAAATGCAATACAATGTTTGCATAACTATAAAAATATGCATTTTATCACTTTAAACACTGAATTATTACAATCAATGCGTGCACCTTCTTTTTTATTTATTAATTTTTTTTAAAGAAAATCAGAAATGGTGAAAAAATACTGTAAAAGTAATGTCAGAAAATCTTTAAATAAAAATATGAGCGCAAAGTGCAAGTGTGACTGCTCCATTCAGAGAAACTCTAAAAGTACTCCAGCCACAACTGTTTGTGTTCAAAAACACTGTTCTGTGTTGTCTCCATATATACACACACAAAGGAGAATTTTCAAACAAATGAAATGGAAATCTTAATTTCAATCATTGTAGTAACTAAATTGTCTGTTGGAACATTTTTCTTGTAATTTGTAACTTTCAAAATGAATTTCTGCATTGGCAGACATGTGGAGTATTGCCGTGCTTGAGTCAGTCTTCATCAGGTGCATTTACACCATGGCCTTGTTTTTTAGGAATTGTGTCTTGGCTGACAACCTCTGCCCATCCAGCTTCAGTAGTAGTAGCTCAGGTTCAGACAGTATATCAGTCCAAAAAACAGCGCACAAGCCATCGCAGGGTCCCCCAAACCACTGAGGACCTCCACACCTTCAATCAGGACAATCCTCTCCTTGTGTACGATGTACACTCCCATCACAGTTTGTTCCATTGAAGAGTTGGCGTCAGTGTCTGTGCTCTATGGAGTAAAATATGACAATAAATACATTTGCTATGAGTCTAGACAAAGTATGGAAATATAATTTTATGCCCTGGCCTGCCTTTGTACTAAATATATTAAAATTGTAATTAACATACTTTTAAGAAATTTAAAACATGAATACAGGCAATTCTATATCTCTATTTTTCAACCTTGCAATTTTTTTTCAAAATAGAAAAAACAAGGGCAAAGCAAAATGTACTTTATTTGTACAGGGTTTTAATGTTTTGATATGCAATATTCATCACCAATAATTTTTGCTTCAAATTTAACACATCCAGCAAGTAAATATGTGCTTTCTCTGACTTTGTCACACTTCGTGTTTTTTATGGTCTTTGTTCAGGTCACAACGACTTCAGGATGCATGTTCGTCGTATATGTATTGAGTCACCCTGTAGAAAAAAGGGAATCAGGATTCTTGGAACTTTTGCTTATATACGTAGAGATTTATGCTTCTGTAATAGTCGTGGTGCGGTGGTTAGCACTCATGCCTCACAGCAGGAAGGACCCTGGTTCGAATCCCACAACAGACCTTTCTGTGTGGAGTTTGAATGTTCTTCCCGTGTCTGTGTGGGTTTTCGCCGGGTACTCTGGTTTCCTCCCAACATCCAAAGACATGCACTGATTGGTTAATATAAAATCGACCATAGGTGTGGATGTGAGAGTGATTGTTTGTCTATATATGTTCAGCCCTGAGATGAACCGCAGACTCATACAGGGTGTACCCCGCCTTCACCCATTGTAACTGGATTAGACCCCCATGACCCTAGTGACAGAGGGGTAGGAGCTGTATTGTCCCAGTGCTCTCCAGATGATGGCAAGCTCCATCCATGTGCTTTTTTTTCTCATCTTTTATCAACAGCGGAGCAGAATTATGATGTAGGTGATCGAGAATTATTGGCTGTTAAGATGGCACTCGAGGAATGGCGACACTGGCTTGAGGGGGCTGAACAGTCATTCCTGGTTTGGACTGACCACAAGAATCTGGAGTATGTCAGATGCACCAGAAGATTGAATTCCAGACAGGCCCGCTGGGCCTTGTTTTTTGCTCGGTTCGGTCTTACGCTCTCTTACCGCCCTGGTTCCAGAAATATTAAACCCGATGCCCTCTCTCAGTCATTCAGTAAGGAAGAGGCCTCTGGTGAACCTGAACCTATTCTACCTAAGACTTGTTTGGTGGTGACCCTTACAAGGGAGGCCAGGCTTATGACTGGTTAGGTGACCCTAATAAAGGCCCTCCTGGTACTTTGTTTGTCCCTAACTCTGTTCGCTCTCAGACTCACTCCTCCCATCTGTCCTGCTATCCTGGGGCAGCTCGTACGTTTGGGGTCCTGAGACAATGGTTTTTTGGAGAGACATGAAGAAGGACACAAAGGAGTTTGTTGCTGCCTGTGTTACATGTGCGCAACACAAGACCTCCAACCAATGCAGTTCTGGACTGTTGCAGCCCCTACCTGTACCTCAGCGTCCCTGGTCACACATTGGTCTACATTTTGTCACTGGGCTTCCCCTTTCCAGAGGTTATACTGCCATCCTTACGTTGGTGGACTGTTTTTCTAAAGCTCCACTTGGAATCAGCCATCTTTATGGCCTTCTCCTGCTTCACCGCTCATCTCCCCATCTCTTATGCACAACCAGTGACCTCTGACCCCCTTTCTGTTTGTCTGTCTAGCCTCAGGAATTATGTAGATTAGATTGTTTTCCATTTAGAGTTAGGATAACCTGGTAAAGAGTTTTGTCAATGTGTAGTTTTTGTTTAGTCAAATACTCATCCAGTGCTCTGTAGTTTGTTTGTTGCTGCGTCCTTAGTTGAGTTTTTTTATATTTATATATATCCTGGTTTATTCAGCATTCTTATTTTTGTGCTGCACATTCAGTTCTCCTTGGTTGTATTTTGGTATTCGTTTTTCCTTGTCCTAAATAAATGTTTCTATATTATACCTTTTTCTGTTCAGTTGGTCATTTGTCTGTGCCTGAGCCTTTGAATCGTGACATGGTGTCATATTCAAAACACGGTAAAATCAACAAATATCACTTTTTAGGCTTACATAGTTTCAATATTTAACAGATTTGTCACAGTATGAAGTCAGTCTGTGCAGATGTGAGTTTTTATTTTATTTTCTATTTTTTTTATTTTACCGATGACGGTATTTATCAAGCCTATTAGGTTTTGGTTGGGCAGCCTACTCTGCCAGTGCTGATGAGTCCTGCTGTTGGTGCTGTTTAAAGACTGAACATTCAGCAATTAAATGGTCAGGCTTTACACAGAATGAAAACGGTCTCCCAGCAGCACACGCAACCAGTGTTCTGGTAGAATTACGCACGACAACAGGAGTCTGACCCCATATGTCTTCATATTTTGTTTTTGATGTTCAGACCTAATAAATTACCTAGAGAAATTATAAAATGGGAGGGGGGCGGGAGATGGGTCTGAAATATGGGAGAATCCCGGGAAATACAGGAGTATTGGCAGCTATGACACCCGTCCGTCCTTTTTAATACCTTGTGCGAAGGATAAAATTATTACATTTAAATTGATTAAAATACAGGAAATTTCATCATAGAAGTACAACATTTTCTGGGGGTGGATAGCCCCAAGGTAGTGCAAAGTTCGTCCAACAGCCTGATTTTGCCACAAGTAACAGGTGTTTAATTAGTTAATGTTCCCTATAACCGCTATGCTCGAAGAGCCATGTTTGACGGTGATAGCAGTTTTACATTCAGTTCAAACTCTTCTGAAATGTTTGACTTAAACCTTTTTAAACAAAGTTTGACCACAACACTGTTCGCTATGACTTAGTGAACTTAAAGAGAACCAATACGTTGCTAATCCAGTTGATTGTCGGCTCCTGCTGTGCTGCAAATAATGGTCTGAGCTGGTTTGGTTTAATTGGACAATTGGTGCACTCATCCCAAAGCTCTGGTCCAGACCCGTTTTGATTCTGCAAACTGACTGTAACAGTCAGAGTTCTGACCCAAATGCAGACAGCAGACTAGTATATAATTCAAAACAAGGTTTAATAATCAAAGTATTAAACACAGTCCACAGGGATAATGCACAGAGAAAGAACACAGTCCAGTCCGGAGTTCGGTAACATAAATCCAGCGTAGGAAAGGCAGAGGGAATCGTCAGAGTCCAAAAGGCAGGTCGGTTACCGGGGCAGAAGACAGGAACATGGTCGTACGAAGACAGGCTCGGATCCAAGGATGAAGGCAGGAACGTAGTCAGAGAGAAACGGGTCAAAGTAGGGAGTAGACTGGAACAGGTAAAAAAAAAAAAAAACAGAACGCAGACAGAATACCACGTGGAAACAAATAGGAGAAAACGCTGGAAAGTCTTGATGGACAAAAATGATCTGGCGAAGAGCAGGCAAAAAGGGCAGGCTTATATACAGCCCCCTGATTACCCACAGGTGTGGGATTTCAGGTGGCAGTAATGAAAATTAGGAAAAAGGTGGAAGACAGAGGAAAACAGAGAGAAATAGAGAGGAGACAGAAAAGAAAAAAAACAACAGAGAAAAAAAAACACATTCATGACTGTGACACGTGCCACTACTGAGTGTCACAGCCCGATGGTGGTCCTTATGTGGCACATGCACATAAAACAGGTGCAACTGTAATGCGGATCTGTACAAGTGTCTGGGGTGTGTGTTTTACGCTCACTAACTTGCCGTGATTTGAGAAAATCACTCCTTCAAACATTTGTATTAATGTTTGTTTTTCTCACTTTCATAATCTTTATAAGCACACCAAAGGTTGGCACACTTTTGTGCCAAACTGTTCCAAACAGATTATTTTACACTTCCAGTAAAATCTGTCTGGAAAATACAACTCATATCCATTACAGACGTCTATTACTGTCTACTGGAGCTTGTAGAAATGACATTTCACAACTTCTACCTTTGTGCACAACTAAAATCAATAAAACCAAATAAACATGGATTATTTTGTCTCCAAATTAAGTAGTTTTATTAAGAACTTACTCCAAACAATATAATAATAATAGACCAATAATAATAATAATAATAATATACTTTAGTAAAGATAAAATATGAAGTTGAACAAATGTGCAAAAATATATGATAAATTCAATTAGAATAAATATAAATATCAAAATTAGTGCAAATTTACTCAACAAAATAACTAATACAAATGTAAAAAAAAAACCCCAATTGCAATAAAGTCCAAAAATGCTGGAAATAAAAGCATGGACCCGTTTTTCAGCATCCTTTTGACTTATAATTGGCATTACTTTGGCTATGTTTCTGAGGTGGAAGAATGACGTTTTAGCCACTTTCTCTGTGTGGGACTTAAAGTTTAAGTCTGTGTCAAGAGTGACTCCCAGACTTGTCACTTCTGGTTTGATCCAGGAGGTGAGTTTGCCCATCCTACTCATCAGCATTTCTCTTTTTGCTTCAGGGCCGACAAGTAGAATTTCTGTTTTGTCCTCATTTAAGTTACTCTAATTTTAGTGTATCCATTATTTGTTTGTACTTTGTTCTCTGGTCTGAATCAGTGGACTTGTAGTTGTTATCATAAACCATGAAAACTAGTAAACCATCACTGATATCCAGAAGTAATAGTCCACTCTGTGTTATTTTTAATGTCATTAGTATATATATTATGTATTAGTGTAGTAGAATGGGTTGATACCGTACTACCCGACTATATATTCTATTTGATTCTTATGATTGTCTCCAAATTGAAAGATTTGTCAGTTATTGTCATGAGTATGTGTGGCAGTGCATTGCTTTATAGTATGCAGGACAATATTCATTTAAATGTGTCCAGTTCTTCCATATTACTGATAACTAAACCCATTCATCTTAATGTATACTTTACAGTTAACAGTCCATGTGCTTTGGATTTTCCTGTTTCCTCAGGTATCGTGCTTTCCTTGTTAGATCTGCATTTTGTTTGGTGAGATGTTCATTGATATCAACATTTTCTACCTTGCTTCAGGAGAACAGCCTTGTGTGTTCTACTGACAAACGTCAATATAATAGTTGATGTTTCAGTAGGTTTTCTCTTAGGTAGAGGATGGCATGCCTCAATGTAACTACAATCAAATTTGATCCCTTTATCCTGCAGGAAGGTAAACACATGTTGCTCTGTGGTATCGGTGTGTAAGCTGTTCAAAAACAAAAAAACCTTGCACATTTTTCTTTTCCAGTCAAATCCTTGTCCATTCTCCAATTCTAAACTTTTTGTCTATTCTAGTGACAGATCACGGTGGCATTAGATCGGTTACTGTGGTAACTCCCTTTAATCTACAGTATAAAGATTAGATATAAATGACACAGTATATCCTCCCCTTCCTCCAATAACAGATACAAGAGCCTCAGGGCCCTAAAATATGTGCACAAGCCATGACTATAGATGTCACATCCTGAAAATAAACCCTTTAAACTACCTTTGTTGTGCAGCTCAGTGGGTTGACTTGTGGACAATGTTAATGTTGTAATACCTTTTCCTTTTCTGTGAGCTCATAGTATCAGTGTTTCATAAAAGTGTGGGACAAAGAGCTCCACAAACAGTCAGACAAAATCCAACGAGTGTTTTGGAGCATGAGCTCCACCCTGACCTTTGACCTGATGAGACCTGATGAACAGCAGGTGCCCCACATGGATTGACTATTTAAACCTGACCAGAGGGCCACATAGTTAGTGCTTCTGCTGATGGAAACAATGGAGGCTGTTTGGCTTTGGTTCCTCTGTTTGCTTAGTGTTTGGACTGTCACAGGTTTGTACTGGACCCAAATTGGCCATGTGTGGAGTAACCCACACTGTAAGATGAGGGATGTGGGCTTGTTTTTGACCTTTAGAAAATGTTAATACATGACTTTGTAAACTCATGTATTCAAATGTCATTGACACAGGCTGTTAAAATACATGTTTAAACCTTTCCTGCACAATGTCTGGATTTATGGGTGTATAGTTCAACTCACTTACCGCAGGGTTCAGATGGTATGTCCTCCACATGGGGAGGACAGACTAGACAATCTCTTTCTTTTCTTTCTTTGCCAATAATGGCCTCTCGGCTCTAAGCAAACATATGTGTCAATTACAAAAGGGACTACTTTAAAAATGCAACTGAAACACTAAATTATTTCCAACAAATGTACTTACACTCTCCTGCCTCTCAGTAGGTTGAATCTTAAGGACTGTTTATTCTTGACATGACTTTGTCATGAAGCCAAATTAAATTTCCCTGATTCATACATGAACAAGTTCAATTTTGTTCTCGGTTCTATTGGTGCTACAGGAACATGGCCCATCGAAGTCCAGCTGAGTGCTGCCCAGGTGAAGGGACTTCTTGGTAAAGGCACCAATGATTCTGTATCTTCAGGTGAATAATCTCAACAAAACTCTCCTCCAGATGTGTCTGCTGTTGGTTATTGAACTGTACTTTCAGAAAAGGGACAGTTCTGAGCCTAGCTTGTATGTATGAGCTGTTGGGTGATGTGGATATTCAGAATGACAAATTGGTTTAAATGCATTTTTAGATGGGGATGTGGAATTTATTTTTATTTTGGATAAACAAAGTCTTGAAATGTGCTCGCATAATTTTGGCACTTGAAGTACAATTTAGACTATACCCTTTTTGATACTGTTAGGAATGCCTTCTGCTTCCTTCCCTTGAATGCACAATTTTGTTTATCATTAAAGCATCCATGAAACAAATGCTGGAGACATTTCTGTTTGAGTCTTGAACTTTTGGGAAGTATTGATTGCGTATGTAATGGTCTGAGATAAAAACCTGCAGTAGGGGGAACAGACTTATGGTGATTCACCTCAGTTTTCCATTACTTTCACCTTATTGCATATGTTGAAGTAGACCTGTGGGAGCCACAAGTTTGAGATTTGGGAGTTCTAATGCTGTACTCTTGTCTTTTCAGCATCGTACCGTCCTTGTAAGGCGATTGTATCTTGACATGTTCCTATTGTCCTTCACATTATGGTCTTGACTTCAATAAAATGTATAAGCATGACCAACTCTGCCAGTGAGCTTCACAATTTTCTACCAAAATGTACAGGCACAGTTAATGATGTATTGTAAATTCTAATTTAACATATTTGACAAGGCTGAGGTTGTCAAACCTCATTCTTGTGTCAAATCATGAGTGCATGAATGGTGCCTTGGGAACGTGTTAATTTGGACTGGTGTCTCTTTCTCTGCAGTTAAAATGGGAACCAATGATGAGGAAGCTGAGCTTAAAAAGGTTGTGTATCTGGATTCATTAACAAAGAGCCAGGCCCTTGATGAAGCAGTGGCGGTCCAGGTTGTAAAGCTTACCCATTACCTTGAGGCGGCGGCGAGGAAGGCGCTGGACGAGCAGCAGGCCCAGGACGAGCAGCAGGCCCAGGTGGCGGCGAGGAAGGCGCTGGACGAGCAGCAGGCCCAGGACGAGCAGCAGGCCCAGGTGGCGGCGAAGAAGGCGCTGGACGAGCAGCAGGCCCAGGTGGCGGCGAAGAAGGCGCTGGACGAGCAGCAGGCCCAGGTGGCGGCGAAGAAGGCGCTGGACGAGCAGCAGGCCCAGGTGGCGGCGATGAAGGCGCTGGACGAGCAGCAGGCCCAGGTGGCGGCGATGAAGGCGCTGGACGAGCAGCAGGCCCAGGTGGCGGCGAAGAAGGCGCTGGACGAGCAGCAGGCCCAGGTGGCGGCGAAGAAGGCGCTGGACGAGCAGCAGGCCCATGTGGCGGCGAAGAAGGCGCTGGACGAGCAGCAGGCCCAGGACGAGCAGCAGGCCCAGGTGGCGGCGAAGAAGGCGCTGGACGAGCAGCAGGCCCATGTGGCGGCGAAGAAGGCGCTGGACGAGCAGCAGGCCCAGGACGAGCAGCAGGCCCAGGTGGCGGCGAAGAAGGCGCTGGACGAGCAGCAGGCCCAGGTGGCGGCGAAGAAGGCGCTGGACGAGCAGCAGGCCCAGGTGGCGGCGAAGAAGGCGCTGGACGAGCAGCAGGCCCATGTGGCGGCGAAGAAGGCGCTGGACGAGCAGCAGGCCCAGGACGAGCAGCAGGCCCAGGTGGCGGCGAAGAAGGCGCTGGACGAGCAGCAGGCCCAGGTGGCGGCGAAGAAGGCGCTGGACGAGCAGCAGGCCCAGGACGAGCAGCAGGCCCAGGTGGCGGCGAAGAAGGCGCTGGACGAGCAGCAGGCCCAGGACGAGCAGCAGGCACATGTGGCGGCGAAGAAGGCGCTGGACGAGCAGCAGGCCCATGTGGCGGCGAAGAAGGCGCTGGACGAGCAGCAGGCCCAGGTGGCGGCGAAGAAGGCGCTGGACGAGCAGCAGGCCCAGGTGGCGGCGAAGAAGGCGCTGGACGAGCAGCAGGCCCAGGTGGCGGCGAAGAAGGCGCTGGACGAGCAGCAGGCCCATGTGGCGGCGAAGAAGGCGCTGGACGAGCAGCAGGCCCAGGTGGTGGCGAAGAAGGCGCTGTACAATGAATAGTGACTGTCATAATTTATTCTAAATAAAACTATAAGTTTATCTTCAAAATGCAACTGCATTCTGTGTGAAAGTACTGTGAATTACACAACTGAATAAGTGTTTTGTTTTTTTTTTGTTTATAAGATCCATTTTCAGGCCTCCAGACTGCTTTACACATGTTAACTGCACAATTTCCATGAGACTTGTTACTTTCATAGCTTTTTTTTTTTTTTTTTTTTGAATGACTGCTGCCCTAAAACAGCAGAAAAACGACTCTCTATGATCACATGTTTGTGTCAAACTAACAGTTACCACTAGGCATATAACTGAACCACTGAGTTTTTTTTTTTTTTTTTTTTTTTTTTTTTAAGGGCTGAAATGAGCATAGCTCATAAATGCTACACCATCAATGCACAACAAACACGAAAACCTTGCACGATGCAACACTACGAAACACATCCTTGCATGCCTAAACCCACTCCATGACATCGATGTTGTTGAGAGCATTGGTGTCAGTATGTTTAACTGTAAGAGGTTGTCCAGCTGCTAAACGATTGTAACTTGCACTCCTTGCTGAAATGCAGATTTTAAAGTTACCTTTGGTACAACCAATACCTCAAATGTAGAACTATGTTGGCAATTCTGGAGGAGTGAACCCATCATAATGAAAAACTTAAATGAATCTAAAACCATTAAGGTACTACTTTTTCTTTTTTATCCCTACATTTACTTCTGCATTGCTTTCCATTTTAACTATTTATTTCCTGTTGCATATTTGTTGTGCATTTGTCTCATTTCTGTCATGTTGTAGTAATTTTCTTTTTCACTTTCACTGAATTCTTGCTTTTCTCACTTTATGCTTTTATTTCTAGTTCGGTAAACCAAGGAGAGGGTGGCTTTAAATGCGGTTCCTCTGCTAAAAAGTAATTAAGGATGCAAAAAGCAATAACTGCATTTGGAGAAATATATGAATAAAAAGCAGGATTACAGTAGGCGCCATTCATTTTACCATTCCGTGCGGTTGCTGTGGTGCTGGTATGCAGACTCCAGCTATTCCCAGCCACCATCCGTCCATGAAGCCTCCACCCTCCCTCTTGTATTCAAACGCACCCATTCATTCATTTCCAGTAGATGGCGCTTCTCTCATAAAGAACGTTAATCCTGCGACCCTGCCCTCCCACTGCAGGGCTAGGAAAATTTTGAAACTCCACTGCAGACGGGAGCATAGTTGGCAAAACTCCTGTATTTCCCAGGACTCCCATATTTAAGACCCATCTCCCGCCCCCCTCCCGTTTGGTAATTTCTCCCAGTAATCTGTAATTCATTTGGTCTGAACATAAAAAAACAAAATCTGTAGACATATATCATCAGACTCGTCGTGCGTTATACTACTAGAACACCTGGTGCACATGCTGCTGGGAAACTTTTTTTTTTGTTTAAAGCCCGACCATTTAATTACTGAATGTTTGGTCTTTAAACAGCACCGGCAGAGCAGGATGCCCAACTAAAAAACAATGGGCTTGATAAATACCATCACTCTTTCAGGATGACAGAATGGATCCTTGCTTGAAGCCGTTGACTTTGGTGAAGTGAACGGTATTTGTATAAATATATTTATTTTTAGAAGTGTTTATTTGTTGAACTTAATATTGTTGTCTTTGATATGTTGTAACTGCAATGCTCTTATTAATTTCATACTGTTAACTATCTTTCAAGTATGGAAAAAAAAACAAAAATAAAAATATGAATATAAAATAAAAACATTACATCTGCACAGACTGACTTCATACCTTAATGTTGGTGTGCTAAAACAAAGCCCTGGAAGCCTACTTCCATGGGGTGGATGGTGGGAGACCAACCTGCCTCTTTGCACTCTGCAACCAGGTCTGGATATTTGGCTGCTTTTCACTCGTGGGCGGCTTCAAATCCCTTCTCCCAGGGGATGGTGAGCTCCATAACCAATTTTGTGGTGACAGACCCGAGCACGATGTCAGGCTGGAGCTATGTGGTGGTAATGTCCCTGGGTTCTCTTATCCCCCTCTATGACGTGATAAATGCGTCTCACCCCAGACACCTGTACAGATCCCCATTATAGTCGCACTTGTTTTACACGCCTGTGCAAGATAAGGACCACCATCAGTCTGTGACACTGAGTAGTGGCACGTGTCACAGTCGGTTCGCAGAATCAAAAGGGGTCTGAACCGGAGCTGTGAGATGAGTGCACCAAATGTCCAAATAAACGAAACCAGCTCAGACTGTAATTTGCAGCACAGCAGGAGCCGCCGACCTACTGAATTTGTGATGTATTGGTTCTCTTTAAGTTTACTAAGTTACAGTAAATGGTCTTGTGGTTAAACAGTGTTTAAAAAGGTCTAAGGCAAACATTTCACAAGAGTTTGAACTACATTTAAAACTATCACTGTCAAATACAGCTATGCTAGCGGAGATGTTATAGGGAATGTTGACTAATTAAGTTAGCTATAATGAAACGTTTTGTTTCATTATTTGCGGCAGAATCAGGCAGTTGGATGGACTTTGCACTACCTTGGGGCTGAAACGAGACACATTTTAAATGGGGGATCTGGGTGTCCTCCCCCAGAAAATGTGCTTCTTAGATGCAATTAACTGTATTTTACTTTTTGCTGCACAAGTTATTAAAAAGGGCGATGGACGGGAGTCAGAGCTGCCAATACTCCCGAATTTCAGAACCATCTCCCGACAAATGCACAACAGATACATTAGGAAAAAAGGACATACTGAAAATGGTAAGAGGAAAAAAGTGGTTTTATAAAATGTTCGGTTAATTTATATTTTTTAAGTATGATAGGTTCACCCTCAAGAGTTACCAGGTTGGTTCAACATTTGAGGTAATTTTAGCAAACTACTTGGAAATCTACATTTTAGGAAGCAATTTGGAATAGTCTCCTCTTACAGTTAAACAGATACTTTGAAGACAAACCGACACCAAAGCTCAATGTGAATGTCATGAGGACTGGGTTCAGGCATGTGAGGCACCCGCGGGTGAACCACAGATTTTCACGAAACGAGTAAAAAATGTGCTGTGTCTGATACGGGTTCGGTTCATGTCGGACGTTGGGGATCGCAGGTCTAATTTGTGGTTCATAGGCTAAAAACTGTTACTTTGGTCTTGTATAGCTGCCTCCTGTCGGCTTCCTTCTTGATGCGTTTTTCAAGCGCGTGTGAGCTCACGGATAAAACTATTTTTTGAGTTTATTTTGTCTGCTACATTTTTATTTGGCTCTGCCACTGTTCAGTATATTCGTGGCAATTTTTATATTTAAGTTTGGCTGACATTTTCTTCTGGGTTCGGGTCAGATATCTGGTTCATTTACAGCGGGTCGGTTCGGGTGCGGATTTTAAAATTTTTTTTTCGTCGGAAAACGGGTCAGATACGGGTTTGAACATGACTGGTACGGGCAGTTGCGGCATGTCAAAATCAGAACTGTGCAGGACTCTGATGTCAGGATGCTTTAGGTAATACTTTGTAATGTTCTATCATGCAGTGTTTTGAAGAGCAATGCTTCTTTAATCCCTTTTTTAAAACCACACACTTCTCAGCAGTTCAGGCTTTTGCCAAGTGATTACCGTTTGACACCAATATGTCATCATTGAAGTTGCAGTAGCTTTACAGCTGTGTTAGTCAATGCAGCCGCTGTTTGGGTTAAATCTATGGTCACTTATTAAGTTGTGTAATTCACATTGCTTTGAAACAAGGACGAAGCAGTTGTATTCTTGAAGACAAAAGTATAGTTTTATTTAGAGTCTTGCGCTGCCACCTGGGCCTGCTGCTCGTCCAGCGCCTTCTTCGCCGCCACCTGCTCGTCCAGCGCCTTCTTCGCCGCCACCTGGGCCTGCTGCTCGTCCAGCGCCTTCTTCGCCGCCACCTGGGCCTGCTGCTCGTCCAGCGCCTTCTTCGCCGCCACCTGGGCCTGCTGCTCGTCCTGGGCCTGCTGCTCGTCCAGTGCCTTCTTCGCCGCCACCTGGGCCTGCTGCTCGTCCTGGGCCTGCTTCGCCGCCACCTGGGCCTGCTGCTCGTCCTGGGCCTTCCTCGCCGCCACCTGGGCCTGCTGCTCGTCCAGCGCCTTCTTCGCCGCCACCTGGGCCTGCTGCTCGTCCTGGGCCTGCTGCTCGTCCAGCGCCTTCTTCACCGCCACCTGGGCCTGCTGCTCGTCCTGCGCCTTCGTCGCCACCGCCACCTGGGCCTGCTGCTCGTCCTGGGCCTTCGTCGCCGTCGCCTGGGCCTGCTGCTCATCCAGCGCCTTCTTCGCCGCCGCCTGGGCCTGCTGCTCGTCCAGCGCCTTCTTCGCCGCCGCCTGGGCCTGCTGCTCGTCCTGGGCCTTCTTCGCCGCCGCCTGGGCCTGCTGCTCGTCCTGGGCCTGCTGCTCGTCCAGCGCCTTCTTCGCCGCCACCTGGGCCTGCTGCTCGTCCAGCGCCTTCTTCGCCGCCACCTGGGCCTGCTGCTCGTCCTGGGCCTGCTGCTCGTCCAGCGCCTTCTTCGCCGCCACCTGGGCCTGCTGCTCGTCCAGCGCCTTCTTCGCCGCCACCTGGGCCTGCTGCTCGTCCTGGGCCTTCCTCGCCGCCACCTGGGCCTGCTGCTCGTCCTGGGCCTTCTTCGCCGCCACCTGGGCCTGCTGCTCGTCCAGCGCCTTCTTCGCCGCCACCTGGGCCTGCTGCTCGTCCTGAGCCTGCTGCTCGTCCTGCGCCTTTGTCGCCGCCGCCACCTGGGCCTGCTGCTCGTCCAGCGCCTTCTTCGCCGCCACCTGGGCCTGCTGCTCGTCCTGGGCCTTCTTCGCCGCCACCTGGGCCTGCTGCTCGTCCAGCGCCTTCTTCGCCGCCACCTGGGCGTGCTGCTGGGCCTGCTGCTCGTCCAGCGCCTTCTTCACCGCCACGTGGGCCTGCTGCTCGTCCTGGGCCTTCTTCGCCGCCACGTGGGCCTGCTGCTCGTCCTGGGCCTTCTTCGCCGCCACGTGGGCCTGCTGCTGAGCCTGCTGCTCGTCCAGCGCCTTTTTCGCCGCCACCTGGGCCTGCTGCTCGTCCTGGACCTGCTTCGCCGCCACCTGGGCCTGCTGCTCGTCCAGCGCCTTCTTCGCCGCCACCTGCTCGTCCAGCGCCTTCTTCGCCGCCACCTGGGCCTGCTGCTCGTCCAGCGCCTTCTTCGCCGCCACCTGGGCCTGCTGCTCGTACTGAGCCTGCTGCTCGTCCAGCGCCTTCTTCGCCGCCACCTGGGCCTGCTGCTCGTCCAGCGTCTTCTTTTTAGCAGCCTGGACCGCTGCCTCGAGGTCATGGGTAAGCTTTACAACCTGGATCGCCAATGCTTCATCAAGGGCCTGGCTCTTTTTTGAGGAATCCAGATACACAACCTTTTTAAGCTCAGCTTCCTCATTGGTTCCGATTTTAACTGCAGAGAAAAAGACATGAACCTAAGTTAACATGTTTGTAGTTTCCCCAAGGCACTATTTAGGCAGCCATATTTTGACTCAAGGATGAGGTTGGCAAATTCTTATTTGACAGCATAAGCCTTGTTACACTAAATCATCAACATTGCCTTAGTTGCGATGTACATGGTCAAAATTTGTGACGCTCACTGGCAGAGTTGGTCATGCTTATACATTTTATTGAAGTCAGACCATAATGTGAAGGACAATAGGAACATGTCAAGATACAATGGACTTACAATCAAGGTCCAATGCTGAAAAGACTCAAGGATAACATAAGAACTACCACATCTCAAACTTGCAGCTCCCACAGGTCTACTTCAACCGATGCAATAAGGTTAAAGTAATGGAAAACGGAGGTGAAGCACCACAGGTCTGTTCCCCCTACTGTATGATTTTATCTCAGACCATTAACCATGCAAACAAAACCTCCCAAAAGTTCAAGACTCAAACAGAAATGTCTGACTTTTAATGGATTCTTTGGGTTAATGATAAACAAAAATGTGCATTTAAGTCAAGGAAGCAGAAGGCATTCATTACCATATTCCAAAACAGGGATAATCTAAATTGTACTTCAAGTGCCAAAATTCTTTGACCACATTTTAAGACTTTGTGCATCCAAAAATAAGTGAAATCCACATCCCCATCTAAAACTGCATTACTTGTCATTCTGAATATCCACATCAACCTATACTTTTTAACTCACATCACCCAACAGCTCATACATGTTCCATGTAGTACAAATACACAAGGCTCAGAATTTATCCATCCCTTTTCTCCATAGAACCAACTGCAGACACATCTGGAGAGTTTAGTTTAGATCATTCACCTGAAGATACAGAATCATTGGTGCCTTTACCAAGAAGTCCTTTCACCTGGGAAGTTCTCAGCTGGACTTTGATGGGCCATGTTCCTGTAGCACCAATAGAACAGTGTCATTCCAAAGAGAAAGTCATGTTAAGAATAAACCCATTAAAATTCAGCCTACTGAGAGACAGGAAAGTACAAGCACATTTGTTGGAAATAATTTAGTGTTTCAGTTGCATTTTTAAAGTAGTCCCTTTATTAATGGACATTTGTTTGCTTAAAGCCAAGAGGCCATTGTAGCCAAAGATGGACAAAGAAAGAAAAAGGAGAGATACAGATTGTCTTGTCTGTCCTCCCCATATGGTCAAGTAGATTACCATCATAACTCAGCAGTAATTGAGTTCAACTATATGTCCATAAATGCAGACATCCAGGAAAGGGTTAAACATGCATTTCAACAGTCTGGGTAAATGACATTTGAATACATGAGTTTACAAAGTAAAGCATTTTTCAGATGTTAAAACAAGCCCATGTCCCTCATCTTACAGCACGGCTTACTCCACACATTGCCAATTTGCGTCAAGTACAAACCTGTGACAGTCCAAACACTCAGCAAACAGAGGAACCAAAGCCAAACAGCCTCCATTGTTTCAGTCAGCAGAAGCACTAACTATGTGGCCCTCATGTCAGGTTTAAATAGTCAGTCCATGTGGGACACCTGCTGTTCATCAGGTCTCATCAGGTCAAAGGTCAGGGTGGAGCTCATGCTCCAAAACACTCGTTGGATTTTGTCTGACTGTTTGTGGAGCTCTTTGTCCCACACTTTTATGAAACACTGATACTATGAGCTCACAGAAAAGGAAAAGGTATTACAACATTAACATAGTCCACAAGTCAACCCACTGAGCTGCACAACAAAGGTAGTTTAAAGGGTTTATTTTCAGGATGTGACATCTATAGTCATGGCTTGTGCACATATTTTAGGGCCCTGAGGCTCTTGTATCTCTTATTGGAGGAAGGGGAGGATATACTGTGTCATTTATATCTAGTCTTTATACTGTAGATTAAAGGGAGTTACCACAGTAACCAATCTACTGCCACCGTGATCTGTCACTAGAATAGACAAAAAGTTTAGAATTGGAGAATAGACAAGGATTTGACTGGAAAAGAAAAAAAAAGTTTCTGCTTTTGAACAGTTTACACTCTAATACCACGGAGCAACAAGTATTTACCTTCCTGCAGGGTAAGGCGATCAAAGTTGATTGTAATAACATCGAGGCATGCCATCCTCTACCTAAGAGAAAATCTACTGAAACATCGACCATCATATTGACGTTTGTCAGTAGAACACACAAGGCTGTTCTCTTGAAGCAAGGTAGAAAACATAAAGGAACAAATGTTTATATCAATGAACATCTCACCAAACAAAATGCAGATCTAACAAGGAAAGCACGATACCTGAAGAAACAGGAAAATCCAAACCACAAGGACTGTTAACTGTAAAGTATACATATACAGTAAAGTATACAATCATAAGAATAGAATAGAATAAAATATTTTCATTGCATACCAGTCACAACAAAATTACACTCTGCACCAGTCTGAGAGATAACATAACACAATTCACAGGATTAAGGACTTTGATCAACCGGAATTCAAAACATTTGATTTTACAGATCATAACCCTCAGGATGCAGAACATGATACTGATGAACAGTACAATAGAAGCATTGATGCTAGTGGTAAATGATCTATTATTAATTTGAATATTAGGAGCATGTATGCTAGTTTCAGTAATTTCTTCTGCCAAGTAGGTATTCATTTCAGGATTACGCAAAAAGTTCTGAACATATATATATTTTTATTTTTTTTAAACATCTTTTTTATTGTTTTATATATTTCCTGATGCATTGGTTTGTACTATTATGATGAGTAATCCACTGTATTACTTATTATTATCACAACTGCATGTGAAGGCTAATAAACATAAACATTATTGGTTACCATGGTTACTGTCTGCTTTTCCCTTTTTTAAGCACAAAGTGTTTTACAGATATGTTTCTATGGGTTTCAGATGCTTCAGTGTTCTAAGATGAACACAATTATTGAGCCCAGATAAGAAACTCTGTCGAGACTTTTTTTTCCTTACCTTATCAGAGCTTCATTGAAGAATTACCATGAAGAATTACTACCTTATTAGCACACCGTTAATTGTAATAAGCAGTTACAAAAGCATTATTACCAAGAAATGACATTAAAATGACCATAGAATTACCACCTTATTAGCAGTCCATTATTTAAAGTGTTACCAACTCTCCCTAGATAAAAAAAAAAGGGATTACCTATGTATTTTCATTTTATTTTAGCCCCTCTGTTCTGTTTTTCGGGATCAATTTCAGAGATACAAAACTAAATGCCACACAACACTTACTGTCTGCTAAAGCTAACATCCTCCTGACTGTGTTAAACAAACCCTTAAATCAACTTTGCCAAATGTTGGAAAAAGAGGCTGAGAGGAAAGAAGGAAGTAATTTGGCAGCAAAATGCCATAATAAGTGTATTGTTTCTCAAAGCGCAAACCTTGAATCCTAGTCTCATCTCCCCAGAGATGCAAGAGGCTTACTGTTCTTAGCTATTTACAATTTCAAATACATTTCTATGGAACCTTGTGTGTGTGTCGTTGTGTGTGTGTGCGCATCTGCTTTAAATATGTATGTGGGAGACAGATTCTTGAGGAAAAAGAAACAGAGATGGAGGCAAGGGACCATTGAGGAGAACGAGATGGAAAAAGACGCAATTATATTCTGTGCTTCATTTTAATGAAGTGCAAAAGTAATTCCCTTATGAAAGCTGCGGTAATTGCCCAAACAGTGTTATTATGTGACAATCATACTTAGAACAAAATGCAGTGTGAAATTGCGAGGGATTTCAAATCAGGAGAAATAATTTTTGCAAGAAGCCTGACAAGTTAAGATAATTAAAATATATTTATTTTTTTTTGAGGGGTGGGTTCTATATTTTTGGAACAGGATGATTTTTTTTTCTTTTTTTCTGTCAGCGTGTCGGAGTGTCAAGCTCTCCACTCTCGCTCATTGTGAACATAACAAGCAATTATACAGCCCGAGATTTGGCTCATGTCTACATCAGAGCACAACACTCACTTCTCAACACAATGTAATCTCCCTGTACCAGCTCCAATCTGGACATTAGGGCCGGAATCAATTGTTTGACTAATTTTATACCATTTTGATCATAAAACATTTAAATGGAGCCGTTGTGGATACTGTGACTCTTTGGGGATTTTTCAGATAAATATGTTAGGGTACAGACTCATGGGATTTGAATAGATACAACAAATCCTGATGCACAGTCGCATAATGTTCAGAATTAGACAGAATCTAGTGGGACTAATCCCCTTTTTCGATGCAATGTCAGTAATTCACCAGCAGGGCCATGCAGAGACCTTTGGTAGGGTAAGGGCTCAATTTAAGAAAAAAAGGCCATGTAAAACTACATTTTCAAACAACTGAACTTTATTATCTCCGCCAAGGAGGTGTTAAATTCTGGTCTGTCTGTCTGTTTGCCTGTCCATCAACAGGATTATGCAAAATGTTCGAAATGGATTTTGATGAAACTTTCAGGAATGATGAGCCAAGGAAGAACTCATTATATTTTGAGTAATGAACACTAAAGGTCAACAGCTCAAACACATCAGTAGTAATATCTCAGGTGATTTTTTCATTCACATCGTCTCACCTTCAGTCATCAGATGGGTCAACACCTATGGTTCCATCATGTCACATTTTGACATTATATGATGGCATATCAAGCCTTGGCGGAGGTCTGCTGTCTCTGCCTTGTTGAAATTTTGTTTTAAACAAGAACAAGGCAATTAGAGACAGCAGACCTATGCCAAGGTTTGATATGTAGGCACAACATTTTAACTTTTAATAGTCATCTCTCTCTCAAATTGTACAACTATGGGTTTGACCTTATAAGGTCACTGAAGGTCAAAGGTCATGACACTATTTTATTTTTTAGGACTAAGTCTCTATCTTCACAGTTTTTTCTGTCATAATCTATTTTAGTTTTTTAAGTATTGACTGAGCGACCCCTGACCTCTTGGGTCAACAATAGGTCAAACACTATACAGGCGAGATGCAGAATTCAGAATTCCAAGATGAAAAGTTCAAAAGTTCTATTCAAAATTGAAACAAACAGACAAACAAACAAACAAATACTCAAAACAAGTGGTGTTTCCAAGAGAAGTCTGGGGTCAAAATGTGAAATTCTTAGAATTAACAAGAGAATAGGTTTTAGTCTAAAGGAATATTAGTCTCAGATCTACTAGTTCGACTTCAAAACACTGCCTGCACATTATGATTATTACAGGTTCTTTCTAGTGGCATATTTAGTAATCCATTGTATACATGCAGTGCTTGAAGTGGAAAAAAAAGAAGTACAGGAACCCTGATTTTATGACATCATTTTAATATTTTATCTCCTTCACTCAGTATGTAAGGAGTAGAAGTGTGATATACAACTCATTGCATAAGAACAATGAACACAATGCTGTGTGTTTTATTACAAATATTACAGTTGGTTTTGCATAAGAGATTGTTGTTGTAATGAAATGTGCTTTGGGGGGTCCTTTTTTTAGGAATGTCATCATAATGTTGGAAGGGTAAAACCAAGACTCACTGGAGTTAAAACAACTTTTTTTAAACCACACTTCACACACAGAGGCATAAATAGCATAAAGTATTCAGTCCTTATACCCATGTTATCCATTATCCAAATCAGTGCAGTACTTTTTGAGTTATTTTGCAGACTGGTAAAACCCTAACATCATTGACAGATGTAAAAAGAAGAATCAAAAGAAAAGATCAAGGGCATATGAACATTTAATGGAAAGTAGATGTAAAATTACCAGATTTTTTTTTTTTTTTACAGTGGAATGGAAAGGGTGGGCCCCATAAAGGACCAAAAACTGGGTGGACCCTATGAAGAACAAAACATGAGGCATGTCCCTTTAACGCATCAAAACTTGGGTTAGTACACAAATCTAGTGATCGGTCATATCGGTCATATGAGGTATACATAAAATATGACCAGGTCATGTACCTGTTATAGGGTGTAAGCATACGTTTTTTGTTTTTTTTACAAACTCAATCAATACTTATCATGCAAAAAATTATGAACATGTGGAAGTGTTGGCCTCCAACATGTTGCCCTTTGCCACCTCTCCTAAGGCATTATCCCATAAAATATGGTTCAAATCCATCTCCCAATTAAAATTTTCAGGGGCCAAGCAAAAAGTTGGCAATCTTAAAAACCCTAGGATCTTTCCATGTTCCCAACTCCCATCCTTGACCTGTGCTTGTGGGCTGGCACTCACTGATGCTCTGCCTCAGTGGAGAAAACAATTTCTCCAAATACAGACAAGCAACACCACCTTTTCAAAGACTTTCCCATTCAATATCCCGATTATAAATTAGAATTTTCTGAGAGATATTGATTTAAGCTTCTGTCAATGACATCCTGTGATGTCATCATGAGGCCACAAGCACAATGGAAAACGGGAGTTAGGATAATTCGTACCTGTCCTAGAGCATAGGCACAATTTTGTGCAGTTCCTTCCACCCACATACCCAAAGGTTACATTAACTCAGAAGATTTATAGCACTGGTCAAAAGAAAACTCCAATGTTTGTGACTCTCCACGTTTAGAGGACATAAAAAGGTTAAGAGTAAATGAAACACAAACACAATAATAATGTACATGTATATACTCTTATAGGCCAAAGGTTTGGACACACCTTCTCATTCAATACATTCTCTTTGTTTTCATGGCTATTTGCAGTATATTGTAGAAGACATCAAAACTGTGTGTGAATGTGAATTATGTGCATAGCCAAAAATAGAAATTCTCGCAGTTACCAACAGGAATCTCAGCTGCCGATCCACCTGACTTCTATACAATACAACTGATGGTTCCACACACCTCAACACGCTTATTTTTTTCTATTTTCAAGTAGAAACACCCAGTCAGTCAAGTCAATCTTAATTGAACCCAAAAGTCATTCAATAACTCCCCAGAATTGAAGAACTACAACATTTAAACCTTGTTATAGACATTTGTCTATACATACAAAATTGTCTCGATCTGGTAATGAGTCACATCTAGCTACACAATTCTAAAGAGTTATTAGATTATTTTTGTGTTGAAATAAGATTGACTTTTTTGACTGGGTGCATTTGCTGTCAAAATAAATAAATACATAAATAAGGTGTTTACAGGGGGTTTTAAAGGGTAATAATTGACATGGGTTGAAATAGATTTTACTTTATACTTTTGGAGTAATTGTCCTGAAAACACCATCCTAAGATCTTCACTGAGGGATGTGTAGATGAAGAATGAATAGATTTTACTGTGCAATTTTTTTGTAATTGTCCTTAAAAAACCTTATGTTTGACATTTTGTCAGTTAAAATTTGTGTTTTATATGCATTTTAAAAGAGAAATACTAATCCAAATGTTATATATTTTTGACAACAGATAGCATAGACATACTACTACATAACATACTACTACTGTTGGAGTATTTGTCCTTAAAAATTTTTTGATGTTTTGTCCATTAAAATTTGCATATATAAGCATTTTGAAGTGAAATATATATAAAGAGAGAGAGAGAATTATATAGGCTTTATGTATTATTATTATTATTATTATTATTATTATTATTATTATTATTATTATTATTATTATTATTATTATTATTATTATTATTATCAGTGTGCGATTTGTGAAAAAGGAGAAATTGATTGAAGAGTTATCGTGCACTCGTCCTCATTCTTTGGCAGACTGAGGGACACAGCGCAGGGCACCAATCACATCATTATAATATAAACTGCACCTTACATCGTCTGTCAGTGAGGTAAAGAATTTCCCAGAATGCACCTGTCATCTGCAGATCTCTATCTGGTGTTCTTAATTTTACTGGTTCACCCACAGGTGTGTGTTGCATGTTATTTAACCACCATTTTATGTAAATATTTGTTTGTTTTTTAGCTTTCAGCCCTCTACCCTTTCCCCTAAAGTAACTGCCATAGTCACGCCGTCATTGTAAATAAGAGTGTGTTCTAAATGCATTAAAAATAAATAAATAAATAAAGGTTAAATTAAAAAAAAAAAAAAAAAAACTGTTCAGCTGAGTAGTTGCTCATTCCTGAAAAAGAATGTTGAACACCAGATATAATCCGACTTTGTTTTGGTCAGAAAAATAAGCATATTCGAGTGTGGGAGTGTTTATTTACTATGGCCAAGCCAGTCAAGCCACCGTTCAGTTTAACGACTGCTGAACTGAAAGCAGAGAAAACAGTAAATTATGGATAATACGTGCCGGCTAGTTTAACAGCGGATGAGCAAGTGACGGCTCACTTGACCGCAGTGTTGTGGTGTTTATGCTGTTGTTGTGAAGTCGTCCCGTGCTTCGTCCGCTCCTTCTACCACCAACTGAAACTGGTGTTTGTATTTACCTGCCACCATTTTCTCCAACCTCATCAAACTTCTCATTCAGTACACCACCAAGGTTGTGTGAGTACATTAACAATTCACTGTTTTATGTTGGCTTGCTTGCAAGTGAAGAGGCCATTTTAAATGTTTTAAGGATACAACGAACTCAAGCTAAAATACGAAATATTTTTTGGCATAAAACTGCTGACAAACAAACAGAGAGACAAACATACCAAAAACAATTCCTTTCCCTCATTTTCAGGGGGCGGGGTAACAACAAGAATGAAAATTAAATGTATAAAAAAGTTAATTAACAAGCATGTTTCAACAGCATAAATAAGGAAAGTGTAAAAAAGAATTTTCATTTTCACGTTGACACTACAGAAGGCAGTGACCTGGAAGCAACTTTTCTGTCTTTCATAGTCAGCAAAAGACTTTAGCTGTGTGTGGAAAAAAAAAAAAAAGATCTTTACCTCATTTTGATCTTGGCTGTGTCCCACATGCTGCAGTTGTTAAGTGGAAATACTAGTTAACATTCATGTGCTTGGTTTGAGCACTCTGGTTTGTTCGTGGTTGAATGGCAGTCTCACAGGATGTTGTAAATGAAACGTTGGAGGAAGATGACAAGATGCCGAGGAAAAAGTCAGTGAGAGAGGTGTTGGAAAACAAAGGAAATATGCATGAGAGGGAGGCTGACGGTGAAAGGAAAGGACTACATTAAAGAGATTAAAAAAACTGTCAATTCTTAAGCCTACATGTATGAAAGAGTGGGAGAATGTGAAGAGGGGGAAATGCCAGGGGATGAGAGAAATTCGACAGATTCTAAGCACAAGACAGACTTTATTGAGTTTCAAAGTCTGACAGATGTGAAAAAAATGAAACAAAGAAAAGACAAAAAAAAAACATAAAAAGTCAGAATGAAAGGCTGTGTTTGTGGTGTAGGTAACCCTGTAGTGCCCTATAATTTAATAATTTACTAAAAATGTTATGTAATGCTTGTAATAAATGTAATAAAATGTACACTTAAAGCAATTGAACACGTAATAGAACTTGATTAATAATAATGAATTTATATAGTGCTTTTTTGGCCACTCAAAGCGCTTCACATTAGTGACCCATTATTGATTCACTCTCACATGCTCCCTCTGGTGGTGGTAAACTACATTTGTAGCCACAGCTGCCCTGGGACAGAATCATGGCAACCATTTTGCACCTACTCTGACCACCACCAAACATTCATACACCAGGGTGGGTGACACTGGAGGCAAGGAGGGTGAAGTGTCTTGTCCAAGGACATAAATATCTGACTAGGACAGAGTGGGATCCAAACCACCAACCCTTCGGTTATTGGACAACCTGCTCTACCAACTGAGCCATGGCTGCCCCAGATTAATCATGGATGATGATCTACATTAATGTTGACAACCATTAATGCAATCAATTCACCAGTTGTGTAATATAATGTCCTGACTACTATTATAACAGCAAAATGAACAAATTGACCAAAGTAATCAAGAAAATGAACAAAATATTCAGTAAAATGACAAGTAAAATTTTACATTTTGACCCATATCTTGGAAACTTCAGCCAACCAACATTTAAGACTTCAGTTTTCTTTATCACTAACACACACGTGAGAACATTTCATTAGTTTGATTCCACAGTTATGTTGTGATGTTATGTTATGTTTCTGCTGATGTTGCTTATTTTTGTTTGTTTTTCTACGTTTTGTTATTTTTATTAATTAATATATAATATAAATATAAATTATTGTGTTCTGTTAGTGTCTCTCTTTGTTCATGTTACATATTATTTTGTGAATTTAATATTCACTTTTTTACTGATCACTTTGGCAGTGGCAGTGACTATACGTAACCACGTAATGTACGTAAATATGTCATGTACGTACTGTATGTAGCATCCCATTGACTATGAGGCAGCTACCCATGATTCTTTTCGTTACCTTTTGACCCTCATTCATCATGGAGCGGTCCCCTGTTTACTGCTGTGTCTCCCAGTAACACAGACACTTTAACAGTAATTTCTCTACCTACACCAGCACTTTTAGAATCAAAAGTTCAGCTGAATGGTGCAAGAAGAATATATGACCAGCAGACTATCATCAGCTTAAGAAAAACTTTAACTCCATTAACCCGGAGACATGGACCATTCTACAGAACCCCCCCCCCCCCCCACAGAGGCTCCGCCTTCAGAGATATCGGAAGTGACGGCTGTCGCAGTGGATTTACAACTAAGATAAGAGCTAACCTGTTCCGACAGCCGCTTCCATCAGTCCTGCTCACTGGAAAATAAACTGGACTACCTGAAGCTGGATTTAAACACCAAAGATGATCCACCAGACTGCTGCATCCTCATTCTCACCCAGACATGGCTCAACTCTTCTGACATCAGTCTAGATGGACTAAAATCTAAATCTACATTTTCTTGTAACACATACTTCATACAAAATTTGTAAAAAAAAACTTTTTACAATTTTTAAAGGAATGGAGGGGTAGTATTGATGTTACGAAAACACTTCTGCAACAACTTAATTTCATAAATATAGGTACCACTGAATTAAAAAAAAAGCTATTTAAGCACATATAGAATTGAGGATTATATTTCAGTTGTTTTAGAGGAGGCTCAATATCTCACAATTTAAAAACCCCTGAAGTAAAACATTTTTCAAGTCACATCTTTAACCAAGTTGAATTTAAATGACATTTATTACACTTTTTCTGTTTATGTTAAAGCTTATTATATCAATTTCCTGAGGTTATGTTGTTTTGTTCAAATGAAAGTCATGTTATCTCAATGCCGCTCCCTTCTTTTGCACCAAGCAATCACTAATGTTTAATTAAATATGGTAAACAGGAGCTTTTTGGTGTCATTTTGCTGTAACTTTAACAACCATTATCAGAGCGGACAGAGCCTTTTGAGCGTCTGTTTCTACAAACCACTTCCACTCGCGCCGCACTCCTAAAAAGGCTTTACAACACTTCACTGATGTCACGCTTTATTGTGTCGTTCCGTCTGGTAGATAACATGCATTAGAGGAGGAGGGAGAAGAAAAATAGTCCTTTTTTCTGTGCTTTTGTGGAGGATAATCAGAGGTGAAAGGAGGAGAAATTAGTTACTCAGATCACAGAGGAGCCAGAGACGGAGAAAAGAATGACACAAATGAACAAAAATGATTTCTCCATTTTGTGATGCAATGCATGACTTCTCATTGGCTGCTTTTATCTGCTGTGTTTGTATTTACATCAGAGCTAAAGCTAGCAATTCAAATATATCATTAATGTCTCCTTTTTGCATCCTGCCTTGCTCAGTGTTTCGTCTCTTTGTGTTGTTGTGTCTTCTTTTACCTTTTTATATTTTCTCCTCTGTCTGCTTCCTACTTTCTTGTTTATATTCGGTGCTGCTTATTTAACTCTACTTTAGATCTTCACCCAACTCCTGTGTTCCTCGTGGCTCCATATTCATTATTTCCTTTTCACAATGTGTCTTTTATAATACAGCACCCTTTTTGTACAATTTGCTTTTTCTTCTCTCATCTTTTTTAATGACATTATTTTAATAATGCTTATATATACAGCTCCCACGTTAATAACATTATTTTAATAACAATTATATAAACAGCTCCCCTATTAATTACATTATTTTAATTCTGATATCAACTTTCCTGTCTAACTCTAATGCCTCTGGATAAAACTTCACTAGCCTAGCTTCCCTTAACCATGGCTAGTTCTTTTTCTTCCTGTATTTTTTGCAAAGTGTGCTGTATATACATTGAGTCCTTTACCGACACAGTCTCTACATTTAAAATTAGGTTGAAAACATTCCTGTTTGAGAAAGCCTATGGTCAGGTTAGTTAAAAACAGACTGAAGTCACAGTTCAGTCTAAGCTGCACTAGGAGACAGACTGCTGGGGGAAGTACAGACACTGAGTTCTTTCTCTCTCCCTCTCTCACGTCTGTATTTGTCATGTCTATGACCTATCTTACATACCAAGGCTGTTCATGGCTAGTCACCTGGTGTCCCCTTTTCCTACAACCCCCTCAGGGGGGAGTGGCAGCTCTCTCTCAGCATTATCTGCATGTGGAGCCATGGACGACAGGATTCGTGGTGACTCGCTTGTGGTGTCCTGTCTGACCCCTGACCTCCTCCCTCACCTGTCTGATGGATGGACCCCCCCCCTCCTTCATTTATAAATGGACGTTCATCTATTGTCTATCCGTCCATGGGAGTGGATCTCCTTCAGTGTGGTTCTCCTCAAGATTTCTTCTTTTTCCTTCTGGGTTTATTATTTTCTTGCTGAGAAGGAACAAATTGAATGAACAAATCAACAAAATGAACAAAATAAAGAACAAATTGGATAAAAATCACCAAATCAATCTCTAAATTTCACTAAACTAATCAACAAAACTGGCAAAAAGTTTTTAGCTAAATCACCCCATAATGGTAAATAGCTAAGAAATGTTCCATTGGCAATAAAGTGAGGGGTGTGTGTGTGTGTGTGTGTGTGTGTGTGTGTGGGGGGGGGGGGGGTTCTAAATTTCTTTGTGTTACTAAGTAATACATTTAATAACATAATCAACAAAAATGACAAAAATAATTTGTTAAATAAACTTTAATAGTGAGTGTGTTAGTTCAAACTCCAGGGTGTTACCTTTAGAAAGAGCCCATTCTTTTCATTGGGAGAAGGATTTTACATGCATTTTAAGTGAATGGGAAAGGGTTAATATTATAACCCTTTTCTTTTTCTCCTTCTATTCTTCTGTCAACTGTCCATCATGTCCATTTCTCTGTCATTTCTGTCCTTGACTGGATATACATTTTTCAGCAGAGGATCAGGTGGCCTACTTACACCTGAATTGCACACAATAAACACCGACACACGAACACATGCATACAGAAAATTTATGCTCAAACGTGGCTTTTACACCGGATTATCTTCAATTGCATGTACACAAGCCTTGTATAAAAGAAGCTAGAGTGCACACACACACAACAACAACAACAGGGACACTAGTCATTTATATTCACAGACAAGTTCAAAAAGAAAATTACACACACACGGACTTCAAGCAGAGATTTCTGCAAACACAAATACGTTCATAGATGAAAGCAAAAGCAAATGTAAATAAAGTGGACGGCAGCTACATTAATTAACATGCAACAGGAAGTACGGAGCAACTAAAGGACAGCAATGCATTCGGGTGTTACTGGTGCAAGGAGCGCCAACGCTGCAGGAAGAATGAAACGCTTCACACATCGTACGCTAAGCACGGCAGGTTTATTCATATAGTATATTTCATTTACAAGCCGACTCAAAGTGCTTCACATAAAACATTAAAAGCGTTACAGAAGGGAACAATCAACAGTAGAGGCATGAAAAAGAAAGAGATTAAATCAATAATAATCAAAAACAAGTGATACCAAGCACAACAAGCCCTGTCTCTTGCCAATATTTTAGCTCTTAATGGACGTCTCCCTGTCAAAATGAGAGGAGACTATGGGTTTGTCTATCAAACCCATAGTCTGTCAATAATAGTCACAATCGCTGGATTAATAGTCAGGCATAGTGGGCATTTGGCTGCTGGCCTGTTTTTTTGTATATTTTATATGTTCCTTTATATGAAACAGAAGATTTACAACTTAGTATATCGTAATTGGGGGCGGCATGGTGGTACGGTGGTTACCACTCGTGCCTCACAGCAAGAAGGTCCTTTGTTCAATTCCCAATTCCATTTCTGTGTGGAGTTTACATGTTCTCCTCGTGTCTGCGTGGGTTTTCTCCAGTTTCCTCCCACCATCCAAACACATGCACTGATAGGTTAATTAGTTAATCTAAATTACCCATAGGTGTGAATGTCAGAGTGATTGTTTGTCTATATATGTTCAGCCCTGAGATGAACTGGAGACTCATACAGGGTGTACCCCGCCTTCACCGATTGTAACTGGATTAGGCCCCCACAGACCCTAATGAGGAGAAAACGGGTTTAGATGATGAGACAAGATATCACAATAGGCAGATATCAATAAAGCCTCCTATTGGTACATAGACTGGTAGCTCTGCCCATTGGTCATGATTGATGTGTACTGGACCAATGAGGTGAGGGCAGGACAATTACAGCACACAGTTGGACTAAAGGCATGGAGAGAGAGAGAGAGGCAACTAGAGTGACTAGATGTCCTGCAGTTCACATTTACCCCGTCATGCAAATTGAAACTGTGTCCCGCAATTATGGTTTTATTGGCAATATTATATTTGTGACCCATGCTGTCCCGGCCACAGCCAATGTGACAACAGTAGAGATCAGACATCACCATCTATTGGTCTTTTTGTGTACTGCAGTTTCAAAAGTTCAACCTTTGTATCTTGACATTTCTTGTTTTATATGATGAATTGGATCATACAAGTAATGATATATTATTCATAGTATACAGTATTTATATAAGCAATATGTTATTATATAATTTCTATTTAAACATAGATTTAAGTAACCAGGCTGAATGAAAGGATCCCCCATGAATAAATCAAAACAGGTGCTGGCCTGGTCTAAGTAAAAAAAATGCCTGGCCTGAAAAATTGGCCCAGGCCAGACCTATAACTATGTCTCCATCTCTACTGGTGTTTTCCATTATAGTCCATTTTTGTTCTTTAGGTATTGATCTAGTGACCCCTGACCTCTTCATTCAATAATAGGTCAAAATCTATACATATGATGCAGAATTGAAAGACCAGTATTTTGGTGATCATTCAAAGTCTATGAGATAAATAGTTCAAAAGTTATATCCAAAATTAGATTTTTAAGTTTATTATGACCTTTGACCTAGAATCTTCAAATTTGTCCTTTAAGGTGCTAGGCAATTTTCAGAAAGTGAATTTGTTCACTTTCATTTAATGTTTGACAAGTGCATGTGCATTAATGTTGGAGCTGTATATATATATATATATATATACACACACACATATATATATATATATATATATATATATATATACACACACATATATATATATATATACATATATACATATATATATATATATATATATATATATATATATATATATGTATGTGTGTGTTATTAAAACAATGTCATTAATGTTGGAGCTGTATATATGTGTTATTAAATTGTAATTATTGTTGGAGCTGTATATATATATATATATATATATATATATATATATATATATATATATATATATATATATATATATATATATGTGTGTGTGTGTGTGTGTGTGTGTTATTAAAATAATGTCATTAATGTGGGAGCTGTATATATATATATATATATATATATATATATATATATATATATATATATATATATATATATATATATATATATATATATATATATATATATATGTGTTATTAAAATAATGGATATGAGGGTGGGAAGAGGAAATGAATGTAAGTCAATGTAATGTCCCCTCAATACCTAGAAATGCAACACGTGTGTGTATGTGTGAGTGTGCATGCCAATGCTTTCACTGCAGTCAACTAAAATGGCATTTCATCTGAAGGACAAGGTATTTTTTGACAGGTGATAATGGAACAGGATGCATGTCTGATAACTTCTTTTCTCTCTCATTCTCTTTCTGCACAGTTTTATATTTGTCTGTGTGGATGTCTATTAACACTTAAAAATACATTTTAAAAACATGTCAAATTCAATCTCAGTGCAGATAAGTGACTGGGGGTCTAAAACACTGGGCATTTTATAAAAGTAGAAGAGGATCTGGATAATCCATCAGACAAATGACCTCATTGGGAAAAAAAAAATCTGAATGTGACCACATTTATTTATTTGTGCATCTAGAAGTATTACACAGAAGAGAGTATTAATACTGAACAAGTACTCTGTAAAAGGATGACAACTGTCTGTTTTAAATTTGTGTACAGTGATCTACTTGACACAGTTGTCTGAGATGAATATGATTATTTTATGTGCATCTTCATGTATTCTGAATGTGTGGAATAAATATTAAGTAAATATAAATATTAAGTAACCTATCATCTCAGGATTAAGAAGTACTAGAGCTAGTGGGTTGTTTTGTAAACTACGCCGAACTACATTCATGGCACTGCTGAGACATCTCACATTTAAATTTATGGGCTCTATAAATAAGCTAATTGTACAATTAGTAGATCCAATAGATTAGTAGATCCAAGTCGTACCTCTGTTAGGTACTTGTCTACAATCTGGGAGCACTGGTAAGAGTCCCTTCATTAGCTTCTCTTCTCTTTTTACATTTTTTTAAATTTATTTTATTCTTTTTTTTTAATGTTTGTATATATATATGAATGTGAATTGTTTTGTGTAATTGATGTTTGTATTGTGATTCCCTTGTGGGCTTTGAGCCTGTAATAAAGTTTATATATCATGTAAACAGGACTACTGATAATAAGAGTCATTTCTTTGCGATGATGAGACAGTAAGAGAGGAAACGTTGTGAGTTATTTAGGTTTTTAAGATCATCTAAAATTCCCAGAATAATAATAGTTTTTGGCTCTAATTGTATAAGAAGTATTTTGGTTAATAAGCTGAAGATATTGAACCAAAGGTTCTTGACCTTGGTACGTCCACTGAAAATGATGTTATTCAGATTTCTTCAATCAGATTAGTTCCAGATCTATTGTGTTTAAATCAGTTCTTCTAAATTTTTGCAGTGTTAAATCAACACTTAGAGAGTTTATTTTACTTCTTCTAGAGTGTATTTGGTCCCATTGTCTCCAAATTAACACTGCAAAATCTACAGTGTATCTGACTGAAAACTTCCTCTGTAGCTGAGTTTAAGTCTGATCAAATATTTGGACCAAAAAATGAGAAAAATCCACTTAAAAAAAAAAAAAAGAAAATTTGCAGTATATTATTGCTCCGTCTCTGGAACATCATGTGACTGATGCCAGTTCCTGCTCTAATGTGTTTGGTCTACACTCTGATGGCTTGACTTCACAGCCCATAAACTTACTGGCTCCTCTCTGATTACCAGTTTTACATCTTTGCACACACTCACAAAGACCACAGTGTACTTCCCCATTTTCCGGACATGGAATACTTGAAAAGGCCATCAGGGGACAGATCATAAAAAGGCCTCCATTAACCGTCTCACCTGCAAAACTCTGAGGTCAAGAGCGTTTTTCTTTCACTGCGCTCTATGCCTCGACCGGCTAGGCTTTATAATAACTGCCTCTAGATGAAGAACCCGAAAAACCCTTACATGGACGGTACAATGTTATTTTGTTTTACATGTTTTATACAGCCAATTGGTATTAATGATGATTTCACCCATAGCTTTGCTTGTAAAATAAGTACGCCTCTTTAAAAATGACTAAACCTTTAAAGCAGGGGTTCTCAAATTTTTTTGGCCCAGGTCCCCCTTGGAGGGGTGAAATTTTTCCATGTCCCCCCTCACCCTCGCGATACTGAAAATGATAAAAAACCACTTCAACAATGATTATTATGAAACAATGATAACCTTTTTTAATAGTGCTTTTGTGCAAACCAGCGAAATTTTCAGGTATTATAATATAAATGAGCACTTCAGAAACAACAATTTTAAATAATTTTAAAATAATAAACGGAACAAAAGACACACAAAACCGTGTGTGTGTGTGTGTGTGTGTGACAGACAGACAGACAGACAGACAGAGACTTAATGAGAGGGATGAGCTTGTCAAACTCAATATAACTATCAATGTACTTTCTCTTTTTAGGGTTAGGGCGTTTGTTTTTGTCATTGTCATTTTCATTGTCATTTCTTTTACCACTTCTTGAGGAACTTGGCGGACACAAAAATCGATCCATGTTCGCTGCAGGGTGGCTAAAAATAGCCTGTGACTCGCTCCGTCTCAATTTAGTCAAGCTGGCGTCAAACAGCGCTGTTACCTCCACCCGCTCGCTACAAAATAAAACTTCCGCATTTCAAAATAAAACAGCAAAAAAACCAAAAAACAAAACAAAACAAAACACCCTGGACATGCGCTACGTCCCCCTAGGGGTCCGCGGACCCCAGTTTGAGAACCGTGGCTTTAAAGGATACACAGAGCACACAAACCCACTATTCATCAAATTAAGCTTGTTAAACATTCATAGATCTGGTCAAAATCAAAACAGCACAAATAATGTGTAAAGCAAGAAATAATCTATTACCAAAAATATACAGGGAATGTTTATAGAGAAGGAGGGTGGACAGAATTTAAGAGGAGGCTTAAACTTTAAAAAACCAAAGGTTAGAATGACAAGAAAAGGTGTGTGTGTGTGTGTGTGTGTGTGTGTGTGTGTGTGTGTGTGTGTGTGTATGGAGCTGTGGGGTGACTCTGTGGAAGAGTCTGGAAACAGAAATAACACAAAGTAGTAACATAAATCTGTTTTTAAAAAGTAAAAAAATATATATTTCAAAACAACTAAGGATGGAAGAGGAAGTGTGTAACTGTGGATGAGTTAGTGTGATTGTTATGTGTGTATGCGAGTATAGATGTGTGTATGTATATATGGGTGTGTGTGTATATATACACTTACATAATATATAAATGAGTGTAAATTGATATATTAGTGATATACTGTACTATAGAATATATATTTATGGGGATAATTATTATTGATGTGTATGTATGTATGTATTATATATTATAATATATGATCATAAATCTTTATTGTTATTATTATTATTATTGCTGGTGTGAATATTGATATTAATATTATTAAAATGTTGTGTAGTAGCAGTACTAATAGCAACTTGAGGAAGTGAATGTATAAAAAGTAGCACAGGAGAAGGGGTTGGATTAGACAAGTTTTGACTTCTTCTCACTCCTTTTTGAACATGTTATTGCATTTATTGCTGTTTTTTATTTTGTTCTTTTTTTGTTTTTGTTTTGTTCAAAATAAACTTCTATCAATCACAAAGTTCACTCAAAAATACTCTGAAATTCAACATTTTAACCATAGCGTATTATTGGAGGACAGAAAAAGACTTCATTACTTATGTGACAGTTTTCAAACCCCCACACAAGTAAAACCTTCTGATTCTTTTGTCTCTCTCTGTTACACAGAATCCTTCCATCACAGACATTTAACACATCAGTACCGTTATCAATATTAATAAATAGATGAATGTGCTCAAAATGGCACTCCTTCATGGTGCTCAAAGTGCTTCACACTCACACACCAGTAGGTTTCTAAGGTTCTGTCAGTCCTACTGGGAGACTAAGTCAGGGTTCAGTGTCTTGCCCAAGGGCACTTCGACATGTGGAGAGCCACCTCTGACTCTTCACTCATTGCGCAACATCCACGCTATGACAATGATATAATAAACAGAACACAACTATTACCAGGTTCTACAGAATGGAATCCTTCATCTTTATTCTGTTTAATGGCTGTGGATTCTACTCACTGGGCGGTGGGGCTCCATGAGTGTTGGCTGGAGCAGTGGTCGAAATAATCTGCTTCTGTAACTCGCCTCAGAGAAGCTCCGGGCAGACAGTTCCTCTGCACTAGAGTTAGGGTCTGAGCCTGCTCGGACCACCAATAGACAGATTTGACCTACATTTCCCCCCTGTCTCTCCCATGCCAGAACAGTAATGACTGAGACCGAAATGTATTTATGCATTGCATTATTTATTTATACATTTGGCAGATGCTTTTCTCGAAAGCATCTTACAGGGGATTGTGAAAAATCAAGCTCTCTGAAGAATAAAGTACAAGAATCAATTAAAAACACAAAACCTGTAGTACAATTAAAAGCAAGGTGTCATATCCTGTGTCTTGTGTTCTGTGTTTTGTTTCTGCCTGTCACCTTTCACCCTGTTCTGTCTGCCTGTTCAAATTAATAGATGCAACTCACCTGATGAGGGCAGCTGAACTCATCAGGTGAGGAGTATTTAGTCTGCGCTCAGACCTCTGTTCAGTGCCAGATTATCATGACCAGTGCTCTGATTCTCCAGCAATCCTGTTTACCCTGTGTTCCGTGTACCAGTCCCGTTTCTGTCCGACCTCCGATTTCTGCCTGTTATCCCTGTCTGTTTGTGAACCTGATCCGGAACCAGTTAAGTCTCTTGCCGCCTGCCCTGATCCTGGAATTGACGCTGACTCTGATACCTGCCGCCTGCCCCGACCTTGGACCGAACCCCGACTACGAGTACCGCCGCCAGCCCCGACCTTGGACCGGATCCGGATCGAGACCAGTTTCCCCTTCGAAGCTGTGGAGAACATCTGTGGTCGACTGGGATAAGTACAGTCCTGTGCTTAGAGACTTTGAAGGGGGCTTGTCCTCTATCATCTGTTCTGTCACTTTATTCTGTGTTATAATAAAGTGTTGTTTGGACTTTTACGCACGCCTCCTGTTTTGCGCTTGGGTTCCCCGAAGCCTGTTACAGAATAATCTGGCCAAAATGAACCCAGCAGAACTTGAGGCGTTGCTAGAGGCTGTACGTGGTCAGGGCAAAGTGACCACTCAGCACAGTGAGGCGCTGAATGTTCTGGGTACAGGTATGAAGGAGCTTGGAGCAGCCTTAGCGGAGGTTCGGACCCAGCTCCATTCCCTGGATTCACGACTCACTCCGCCGACACCAGCAGCAGGGATCACCACCGCGCCGACCATGGTCACCGCCCCCTCTCCGGAGACAACCCCGGCGGCCGGCAGGTTATCCCGGGAACCCCACATGCCCACCCCGGACAGGTATCACGGTGACCTTGGGTTATGCGGTCAGTTCCTTCACCAATGCTCTCTGGTGTTTAGTCAGCAGCCGCTCAGTTATGCTTCAAGTGAGTCTAAGTCAGCGTTTGTGATGAGTTTACTCTCTGGTCAGGCAGCGGCATGGGCTTTGGCAGTTTCTACTCAGCGTCCTGAACTTTGTACTGATTATGATCGATTGATAAGTGAAATGTTACTAGTGTTCGATCATCCGGTCAGAGGCCAAGAGGCAGAGACCAGGTTGTTGTCTTTAAGACAGGGGGACGTTCCAGTCGCGCAGTACGCCATCACTTTCCGCATCGCAGCAGCGGATTCTGGATGGGAGGATAAGGCGTTACGAGCGCTGTTTCGCAGAAGCCTGAATTCGGAGATAAAGGATGAGTTAGCTCTGCGAGACGACCCCGCCTCCCTGGAGGGATTGATCCACCTGACCATCATGCTGGACAATCGGTTGAGGGAACGAAGGAGAGAGAGGGGAGAAGCCAGCTATTCCTCCAGGACATCATCCGCTCCAGCTCTTCGGGCGCAGGTAACAGGGGCGGAGTCTAGACAGATGGGACGGACCAAGTCACCTCAGCAAGAACAGGAACGACGTCGCAGAGAGAATCTGTGTCTCTATTGTGGGGGTGCTGGACACTATATTCAAAGTTGTCCGTTAAAAGATCAGGCTCAGCATTAAAGGGGGGCATTTTGCTGAGCCGATCCTCTTCCGCTGCCCCCACTTCCCGACCTGTGTTTCATGTTCAACTCCGACCCAAAGGAGAATCCATCACCCTGTCCGCATTTATTGATTCTGGAGCCGACAGTAATCTCATGGATAAGAAACTGGTTACTCAGCTTGGGTTATCTGTCAGTGCTCTCAAGGAACCTGTAGTGGCACATGCTTTAGATGGCCACTTATTGGCAAAAATCACTCATCAGACTGAGTCTGTGCCAATGATCACGGCCGGAAATCATTTGGAGACTATTTCGTTTTTTGTTCTGAACTCACCTGATCTTCCTGTGATTTTAGGATATCCATGGCTTCGTCGTCATAACCCGCATGTGGATTGGCAGACCGGATCAGTGTTAAGTTGGGGTAAGGGCTGTCAATCCATTTGTCTCCAACAGAGGGAGCTCGTGTCAAGAGCTGCACCTTCAGCATCACCACAGGATCTGAACATGGTTCCCGCCGTTTATCTGGATTACCGGGAGGTGTTCTCCAAGGTGAGGGCGACATCGTTACCTCCTCACCGGGACTACGACTGCAATATAGATCTCCTACCAGGTACCTCCCCTCCTAAGGGTAGATTATACTCCCTGTCCGCTCCAGAACGTAAAGCTATGGACACATACATTAATGATGCTCTAGCTGCAGGAATCATCAGACCCTCATCCTCTCCGGCGGGAGCCGGTTTCTTCTTCGTAGAGAAGAAGGACAAGACCCTTCGACCCTGCATCGACTACAGGGGGCTGAATGATATCACGGTCAAGAACAGGTATCCGTTGCCACTCATCTCCTCTGCCTTCGAACTACTTCAAGGCGCCACTATTTTTTCTAAACTGGATCTGCGCAATGCCTACCATCTGGTACGTATACGGGAGGGAGATGAGTGGAAGACCGCATTCAACACACCCTCAGGACACTATGAGTATTTAGTCATGCCTTTTGGGTTGACCAACGCTCCCGCAGTTTTTCAAAACCTCATAAACGAGGTTCTAAGAGATCTGTTAAATCAGTTTGTGTTCGTCTACCTGGATGACATTCTGATATTTTCCCGCTCTGAACAGGAACACGTTCATCATGTCCAGCAGGTTCTCCAGAGGCTTCTAGAGAACTCCCTGTATGTTAAGGCAGAAAAATGCGAGTTCCACGTTCCTTCGGTCTCCTTCCTTGGTTACATTGTGGGCCAGAACAAGCTCCAGATGGACTCCTCCAAGGTAGCAGCAGTGACCGATTGGCCTGTTCCCGGAACTCGTAAGCAGCTCCAACGGTTCCTGGGGTTTGCAAACTTCTATCGAAGGTTCATCAGAGGTTATAGTACTATTGCTGCTCCCCTTAGCGCCTTAACCTCCTCTAAGGTTCCTTTCTGTTGGAACCAAGATGCTGAACAAGCATTCCTTAAATTAAAGACCCTGTTTAGTTCTGCTCCTATCCTCCAGTTTCCCGATCCAACCAGACAGTTTGTGGTAGAGGTAGACGCTTCCAGTGTGGGAGTAGGGGCGGTCCTGTCCCAGAGAAATGGTTCCGACAATAAAATGCATCCTTGTGCTTTTTTTTCAAAACGTTTATCTCCCGCAGAACGAAACTATGACATTGGGAACCGAGAACTACTGGCTGTCAAGTTGGCACTCGAGGAGTGGAGACACTGGCTGGAGGGCGCGAAGGAACCATTTGTGGTTTGGACGGACCACAAGAACCTGGAATACCTGAAGACCGCCAAACGACTCAACTCCAGGCAAGCACGATGGTCACTATTCTTTAATCGGTTTGATTTTTGCCTCTCCTACCGTCCAGGTTCCCGAAACATAAAGCCTGACGCCTTATCCAGACAGTTCCACTTCACTGACGAGGAGGAAGGAGATCCGGAACCCATCCTTCCCCAAGCTTCCAGAGTCGCGGTCATAAGATGGGAACTGGAGGAAAGAATTAAGACGGCGGTGGAGAATGAACCCGGACCCAGTAACTGCCCGGTCACCCACCTGTTCGTACCCTTCTCATTCAGAAGGGAACTTTTGCAGTGGCTCCATGGTTCAAATCTGACCTGTCATCCTGGGGTTAACCGTACTATTGAGGTGGTCAAGAGGAGGCTTTGGTGGCCCTCCCTAAAGGAGGACGTCACCGCATATGTTAATGCCTGCCCACTCTGTTCACAGAATAAGAGCAACCGGAATGTGCCGGCCGGGCATCTCCGGTCCCTACCTATGCCCCATCGTCCCTGGTCTCACATATCCCTGGACTTCGTCACTGGACTGCCTCCTTCTGAGGGCAACACGGTGATCCTGACTATCGTCGACAGGTTCAGTAAAATGGCTCACTTTGTTCCCTTGCCCAAGCTTCCTTCTGCCAAGGAAACAGCACTTCTAGTGTTAACTCATGTGTTCAGGATACATGGTCTCCCTTCTGATATTGTGTCCGATAGGGGTCCACAATTCACTTCCTCCTTCTGGAGGGAGTTTTGCCAATTAATTGGGGCATCTGTGAGTCTTTCCTCAGGTTTTCACCCTCAGACTAATGGGCAGTCCGAGAGAGCCAACCAAGAACTAGAATCACTACTCCGATGTATGACTTCGAGGGATCCGGGACAGTGGTCCAAACAGTTGGTGTGGGTCGAGTACGCGCACAACACCCTCGTCAATTCGTCCACCGGTATGACCCCGTTTGAGGCTGGTAACGGATACTTGCCTCCTCTGTTCCCCGACACCGAGATCCGTTCAAGTACCCCCTCTGTAGAGTCTTTCTTAAAGAGGTGTAAAAGGGTCTGGAAAAACGCCCGTGCCGCGTTGCTGCAGTCTATTAAGAGACAGGCTTGTTATGCCAACAAGAAGAGGTCACCAGGACCTACTTATAAGGTGGACCAAAGAGTTTGGCTTTCCACCAAGGATCTCCCTTTGAGGGTCGAGTCTAGAAAACTGTCCCCTAGATTTATTGGACCCTTCACTATTGAAAAGATAATCAACCCTGTAGCTGTCAAACTATCCCTTCCGCGCTCCATGAAGATCCACCCCTCCTTCCATATTTCAAAGTTAAAACCGGTTTCAGAAAGTCCACTTATGGGTCCCTCTCAGTCTCCACCTCTCCCTAGGATGATCGACGGTGCTCCAGCCTACACGGTCCGGAGGTTACTTCGTTCCAGGCGGTGGGGGAGAGGCCTGCAATATCTGGTAGACTGGGAGGGTTACGGTCCCGAGGAAAGGACGTGGGTACCAGCCCGGCAAATATTGGATAAAAGATTAATCACCCAGTTTCACGCTTCCCACCCAGGTCAACCCTCCAACACCAGACGCCGGAAATTTCCCTCTCTCGACATCCCTGACCCTCCTTCAAGGGAGGAGGAGGAGGCTGAAGAACCTATGGATGAAGTCGAGGAGGGGATGCTAGAACATCTCCCAGGGGATGAATCGGAACCGGAGGAAATGACCTGGGAAAGCTACGAGGAGGATAATGTCGAGATGAACTCTGACGTCTCCGAGGAATTCTGACCCTCCTCCGGAGCCCCACCACCCTCCCTGGTCTTGTTTTTGTGTTTTGTTTGTGGTTTTTGTGTTGAACGTCGGGAGACGTTCCTTGGGGGGGGGGTTCTGTCATATCCTGTGTCTTGTGTTTTGTTTCTGCCTGTCACCTTTCACCCTGTTCTGTCTGCCTGTTCAAATTAATAGATGCAACTCACCTGATGAGGGCAGCTGAACTCATCAGGTGAGGAGTATTTAGTCTGCGCTCAGACCTCTGTTCAGTGCCAGATTATCATGACCAGTGCTCTGATTCTCCAGCAATCCTGTTTACCCTGTGTTCCGTGTACCAGTCCCGTTTCTGTCCGACCTCCGATTTCTGCCTGTTATCCCTGTCTGTTTGTGAACCTGATCCGGAACCAGTTAAGTCTCTTGCCGCCTGCCCTGATCCTGGAATTGACGCTGACTCTGATACCTGCCGCCTGCCCCGACCTTGGACCGAACCCCGACTACGAGTACCGCCGCCAGCCCCGACCTTGGACCGGATCCGGATCGAGACCAGTTTCCCCTTCGAAGCTGTGGAGAACATCTGTGGTCGACTGGGATAAGTACAGTCCTGTGCTTAGAGACTTTGAAGGGGGCTTGTCCTCTATCATCTGTTCTGTCACTTTATTCTGTGTTATAATAAAGTGTTGTTTGGACTTTTACGCACGCCTCCTGTTTTGCGCTTGGGTTCCCCGAAGCCTGTTACACAAGGAATACAAAGCACGGACTGAATAACATGCAAGAATAGATCAAAAGTCACAGTCACAGACAGCAGACCACCGCCAAGGATTGATTTTTCATTCACACGTGACGTGTTGACGTTGACCCATCTGCTGTCTGAAGGTAAGACCATGTGAAAGAACAACACTTGAGATTCTATTTTCTCTGATTTAGGGATGTGACTTTTGGTCCAAAACACTATTCGAAATTCGCTTGAAACCATTTGAATATTATTCTAAAATCGAACGTGTTTCCATGCCACCCACTCCACCCACCTCATGTGCGCCTCCACACACAAACACACATGTGATGACAGAAAGAGTAAAAAAGGTAATCAAACACAAAGAACAATATTACAAATCACACAAAACATGTTGATCTCCCTTGCAATTCATCTCATCTTCTGTATGAAACAAGTACGACTTTTAATTTTGAAATCGTAATAATGCAGCCAACGCTATATTTCATTAAACTGTCCAGGCGGAACCGGGTGAAACAGCTGATTTCAGCTGCAATGTTGAACGGATTTAACAACAATAGTGTTGAGTTGAAGTCACTCCCACAGGGTGTCTTGCTTTCAGGCAGTTGTGCATGGTAGTGTTTGAAATATGCTATGCTAGCTTTACTTGGTAGATATTGCATTCCACTTTATTTTGGCTTATCAATGTAAAGGAGGAACATATGGAACTTTTGCTAGTTCTCTGAATTGTTGTCAAGTATCGCTACAAGACATCTGTTAATGTATACTGTATAAAGTTGATTAATTTAAGAGATTAGTATGAAAATGTACATTTCCCTTCATCACACTTGGCCATAATCTGCTACGATATCATAGAAGAGCAGCATAGGTACGTCGCTAACTTTAGCTTGCTAGTAACTTTGATTTGATTTTTGGTGACCTTTCGTTTTGTTATGGAGTGAATTTGCAACATTTTTCTTTCACATTTGTTTTGGGAGGTTTGTATGTTTTTGCTTCTGCTTAGTTCCTGTTATTGTGGCATTTTTCTCTTGCAGTGTACTTCTGTCGCATTAGTTTTATGTTTTTCGTTGTTTATCTTTCTTGTGTTTGCAGCGTTTTGCTAGCCACCGTATCATGCAAGTCAATATGGCATTCTTTCCAAGTGAAATGCCATACAAGTAATGCATTTGAAATTAATATTCTATATTCAAGCGTGTCACAAATATTCAAATATTCGAAAATTGTGTTCCATTCTTAGATATTAACACTGATGTGTTTTAACTGTTGACCTTTAGTGTGACCTTGACCTTTTACCTTCATTGCTCAAAATCTAATGGGTTCTTCCTTGACCCATTATCTATCATTTCTGAAAGTTTAATCAAAATCCATTCAAAACTTTTTGCATAATCCTGCTGACAGTCAGACAAATAAAGACACAAATAAACTGGAAGAGTTGGGTCTTTTAAGGAGGAAATCTTGTTCATATGAAGACACAACAGTGGGTGAAATTTGATTGGATATACAATAATCTATCTATCGATCGACCGGACGAATGATCGTTCAGTCGGTCGATTGATAGAACAGGAAGAACTGATTTCATTTTGGGGGTGATCGGGGTGGGGGTGGGGTCTACCTTGGCGAAGGTCTGCGCTCTCAGAGTGCTTTTCTAGTTGTATATCCAATCAAATTGCTATCTATCTATCTATCTATCTATCTATCTATCTATCTATCTATCTATCTATCTATCTATCTATCTATCTGTCTGTCTGTCTGTCTGTCTGTCTGTCTGTCTGTCTGTCCATCCATCTATTCTCACTAGGCTGTGGGATGGAGTCAGTTGCACTTCTGTGTCAGCGTCAGCTATTATGATTAAGATCAAGAATGCTTTTAATGTTTGATTACTTTTTTATTCTATCTGCTTTAATTTGTGAGTGCTCTGTTTTCTCTTGTTTGTTTTTATTGTTGTTGGACTTTTATTGTTGTTTTTAATGTATGTAAAGCATCTTTGAGTACCATGAAAAGTGCTATACAAATACAATTTATTATTATTTATGGATAATGCATAACAAAAAGGAAATCAAACTAAGATTGATAAAATTGTTGTTTTTTTTCACCCCGCCTTGATCACATATAAAATACTGACGCACTAGCGCACTAGTAAATTACCCTCTCACCCATAACCAGCAGGGGTCTTCCCATCAACATTATGCCTAGATACATGGTTTCTAATGTTTTTATTGCTTGCAGTTTGAAGTTCTGTTGT
Organism: Siphamia tubifer; assembly: GCA_020466265.1. NCBI lineage: Eukaryota > Metazoa > Chordata > Actinopteri > Kurtiformes > Apogonidae > Siphamia > Siphamia tubifer. Next base: position 8,009,816 of record CM035787.1, on the reverse strand, counting down.
GTCCAGACTTGTCCTGTTTGGTTTTGTTTGTTTTGTCAGACTGTATTTTTGCCATTTTCTTCCATCCCTTCTGTTGTGCTGCTCCAGTCAAAGGTCTGTCTGTACAACAATGGCTCCCTGATGTTTTATGGGAATGCTTAGGGCTGAGGCCTGCTGTAAATTGTGACGCTGTGGACCTTTGGCTGACAGAAACCCTGTCTTTGACAACCAGTTTAATGGTCCACCAGGTTCATCAACCCCACTGATCGATCTTAGTCCTTCTTTCTGCGCTCCATCTCCATCCTTCTTTAACCTCTGTCGTTCATAAGTCATACTGGGCTTTATGTCTTAAAGGCACAACAGTGAAACTAGCGGCTGACCTCTTCTCCACGTACTGACTGTATTAGTATTACTCTTTGTCTCTCCTTCACCTCAACACTTTGTGGCCTTTGAAGAACTCCACCCCCACTTCACAGTCAGACATGAGCTCACTTTGAACTGGAGAAAAGGAATTAATCAGTAAATCGGCGTCAGTGAAGTGTGGCCTTCGACTGAATACGTCTATTTTCGTGTTTCCATTTGCAGATAGATTTTTCAGACTTTTTAAGTAAAATCACCCCAAAATGGTAAAGGGTCAAGAATGTTCCATCAGCAGTCTTAGTTTAGTTTATTTAATTTAAGAAAGAAAGAACTTTATTTGTCATGATACAATTTGGAATCTGAAAGTTCCCCTAGCGGGACTAATAAAGGAATCTACTGTTCAACTGGTAGCACCATGGTGCAGTGGTTAGCATGAGTGCCTCACAAACAGAAGGTCCCTGGTTCTATTCCCAGACCACACCTTTCTGTGTGGAGTTTGCATGTTCTCCTTGTGTCTGCGTGGATTTCCTCCAGGTACTCCAGTTTCCTCCCACCACACATGCACTGATGGGTTAATCTTAATTGTCGATGGGTGTATATGTTTTTGGTTTTTTTTTAGTATGGTTGTTTTCATTTGTTTCATATTCAACATAAATTGAATTGAAAATGTGAGAGTGATTGTTTGTCTATATATGTTCAGCCCTGTGATGAACTGGAGACTCATACAGGGTGTACCCCGCATTCACCCATTGTAACTGGATTAATATCATAAACAAACCAGAGGCCACCAGAAAGGAAGTGAAAGGCATATGTGGGAGGAGTTCAGGAAGTAAAGCGGAAACAGGTCAAAAATGTCATATGTCAGAGTGAATTTTGAATAGGCTCCGCCCCTCCCTCACAGACATTTAATTTTATATGTAATATCAATTTAAAAAAGACAAATGTATCGTATGTAAACAGTTTTCTAATTCAAAACAAGTAATTTGGTTTAGTCATAACATTGGAATTTTTTTTACAAACCATAATAGAATAACTATTTAACACAAACATGTTTAATTACAATCGAAATCAGGATTTATAGAGTACCGTTTTCATTTGTAGTGGGATTTTTTTTTAGGTCTTTTAAGCTAAATCAGCCCAGTGTGGTGAAGAGTTAAAGGCAAGACAAATGTATTTGTAACGCATTTAAAGTACAGGACAATTCAAGGTGCTTCATATAAAACATATAAAAAAATTAAAATGATTCAAATGCATTAAAAGACAATTAAAATAAGAGACATAAAAACATTTGAAAAACTATAAAAGCACACTGAGAGCTCAGACCTCCGCCAAAATATAGACCCCCCTACCCCGGATCACCACCAAATTCTAATCATTTCCAGACCTCCCCATTACCAACCTACCCTGAAAATGTCAAAATCCGTCCATAAGTTTTCGAGTTATCTTGAACACAGACAGACAGACAATAACCTCCTTGGCAGAGGTAACAATTGAGAATCTAAGTCAAAGCTCCAGTGAACAATAATGTTTTCAGTGTGATTTAAATGAACTGACAGTTTTTAAGGTAGTTTGTTCCTCAGGTGAGGAGCAGAACAACTGAATGATGATTGGTTCTGATTTTGGGAACACACAGTAAACCTGTTCCGGATGACCTATGACCTCAGGGCTCTGGATGCTTCATATGAAACCAGCAGGTCTAGGATGCATTTGGGTCAAAGGTCGTTTAGAATTAGAATTCTAACCTTTGACCCACAGGAAGACAATGTAAGGAATTGAGGACTGGTGTGATGTGGTCCAGTTTCCTGGTACTGGTCAGGACTCTGGCACCAGTGTTTTGGATCAGCTGTAGCCGCCTGATTGACCAGTGATGACACCATTACAATAATCTAATTTACTTAACTTCCTACCTGAATGACTTTTTCTGTGTCTGGTTTGGACAGAAAAGCCTTGATTCTAGCGATGTTCTTCAGGTGGTAACATGCAGACTGGGTAAGAGGTTTTAAATGGTTAAGGTAGTTCACACATCATCTATATGTGTTAGGCACAGTCTATGGCTCTGTAAAGTTCTGGTGAAGATTTTCCACAACACCAATGACAGTTGGAACAGGTGTAAGCAGTCACCTGCTAATCACACGCACACATGTTTTGGACTTGTCCAAACCTCAGTGGTTTCTAGCGCAAAATTTTTCACACACCGGCCATGATGTTGTTTCAATTTCCACTTTCAATATTATTTATATAGCCCCAAATCACAACAAAGTCGTCTCACGGGGCTTTACAGAAACACAATCAACTACAGAAATATATGAAAAGTCCCAAGCATCCCCTGTCCTTAGACTCTCCCCCTGTCCTTAGATCCTCCCCCTGTCATTAGATCCTCCCCCTGTCATTAGATCCTCCCCCTGTCCTTAGACCCTCCCCCTGTCCTTAGACCATCCCCCTGTCCTTAGACCCTCCCCCTGTCCATAGACCCTCCCCCTGTCATTAGACCCTCCCCCTGTCCTTAGATCATCCCCCTGTCCTTAGACCCTCCCCTTGTCCATAGACCCTCCCCCTGTCCTTAGATCCTCCCCCTGTCCTTAGACCCTCCCCCTGTCCTTAGATCCTCTCCCTGTCCTTAGACCCTCCCCTTGTACTTAGATCCTCCCCCTGTCCTTAGATCCTCCCCCTGTCATTAGATCCTCCCCCTGTCCTTAGACCCTCCCCCTGTCCTTAGATCATCCCCCTGTCCTTAGACCCTCCCCTTGTCCTTAGATCATCCCCCTGTCCTTAGATCCTCTCCCTGTCCTTAGACCCTCCCCTTGTCATTAGACCCTCCCCCTTTCCTTAGATCATCCCCCTGTCCTTAGACCCTCCCCTTGTCCTTAGACCCTCCCCTTGTCATTAGATCCTCCCCCTGTCCTTAGATCATCCCCCTGTCCTTAGACCCTCCCCCTGTCATTAGATCCTCCCCATGTCCTTAGACCCTCCCCTTGTCCTAAGACCCTCCCCCTGTCCTTAGACCCTCCCCTAGTCATTAAATCATCCCCTTGTCCTCAGGCCCTCCCCTTGTCCTTAGACCCTCCCCCTGTCCTTAGACCCTCCCCTTGTCCTTAGACCCTCCCCTTGTCCATAGACCCTCCCCCTGTAATTAGATCCTCCCCCTGTCCTTAGATCCTCCCCCATCCTTAGACCCTCCCCCTGTCCTTAGATCCTGTCCCTATCCTTAGACCCTCCCCTAGTCATTAGATCCTCCCCCTATCCTTAGATCCTCCCCCTGTCATTAAATCATCCCCTTGTCCTCAGGCCCTCCCCTTGTCCTTAGACCCTCCCCCTGTCCTTAGACCCCCCTTCTCGGCAAGAAAAAATAAAATAAAAACCCAGTGGTAAAAAGGATAAATCTTGATCTCAACCTTCAGCCCTACACGGCTCTGTTCGTCTTCCCTCCACCTGTGAAACATTCCTACATCAAAACATGTGGTACTGGCCGTTACAGCCCTATTGGCCAGACAAATGGAAACACACTCTACCACCCTCACATAACATCTGGCTCAAAGAGGTTCTAACCCAAATGAGTTCTCCCTTACAGGTTCCATTAACACCTTCAACGAAACCTGGCAACCTTTCCTAGATTACCTAAACAAAACCGTTATTCACCCGGAAAGTGATTATATGCCCCCCCTTTTTTTCTCCCTTTTTTCCCCTTAACTTATTTAATTACTTATATTTTTTTCATTTCATGTATTTATTTTTGTCTGTATGTCTGTTTTTCATATTTTATATTGGGTGGCTGGGGATTAGGGTTCCAGTTCAAGATCATCACCGCTTTCCACAAACATTGTGTAAACATTTGAGTATCTCCTTTTGATAAGACCCTTGTAAACACTGTATGTGTGAATTAATGTGTGTTAAGGGGGAAAAAAATCAATTAAAAGATTAAAAAAACAATAATAAACAGTTGTTAAATTTCAGGTCTGAGTCAATAATTACATCCAGATTTCTGGCTTGGTTTGTAGAGTTCATTGACATAGACTCAAGGAGAACACTGACCTTTGACCTTTCTTGTTTGGGGCCTTCTGTTCTGTCGACATTAAGCTGGTACAAACAGTGAAACTAGTGGCTGACCTCTTCTCCAGGTACTAGCTGTATTATTATTATTATTACTCTGTCTCTCCTTCACCTCAACACTTTGAAGAACTTCACAGTCAGACATGAGCTCACTTTGAACCAGAGAAAAGGAACTAATCAGTAAATCGGCGTCAGTGAAGTGTGGGCTTGGACTGAGTGCGTCTACTTTCTTGGCGCTGCCTTGCACATCTACGGTTGCCAGTTCCCACTCTGCATCCTGCCTCCATCTGTCTTTCTTTCCACCCTTGTTCTTCCACAGACCCTTTGCTTTCTATCTCTCTATCCATCACCAGTATCTCCCTTTCTTTGTCCAGTTCCCCCTCCATTCCAGTAAGCGGGAACATTCCGGCCAAAGCAGAGGCGACAAAGGCCTTGTGTTGAAAAGGCCACTGCCACAACAGGGCGCATTGTGCAAGTTTCCAGTGGCGCTCCAGACGGCTGAAATCAGACGGAAATAAAAGCCAAGTGGGCAGAACCAGAGCGCCACTGACCATGTTTGAGTGCCAAAGCCAGGGGAAAACCATGAGGCTTATTTTATAGTAGTTCATTTTATTCCAAAGTTTAAACCATAAAGACCCTGTGCTGCTTTAGTGTCACTTCACAGATGTAGTTTTTCTCCTGATTTAACCTTTAAAGCTATATATATATATATATATATATATATATATATATATATATATATATATATATATATATATATATATATATATATATATATATATTAATGATTTTATAATATTAATATTAACAATTATGTGATGTAATTCATCATCATATTTAATCTGATAGTAAAAAAAATAACACAACACATGTTTTTGCATATTTTTGGGGATATTTTTCCACATTTTTTTTATTTTAGAAGAGTTTTTTTTTTAAATATATGCTTTGGAATTTTCTGCACTTTTGTTCTGTTGGGGTTTTTATATTTTTTGGGGGGGGTTTCCCTCCACATTTTTCATGTGTTTTTGTGTATTTTGTGGGAAATTTGACTACAATAACAAAACAAACAAAAACAGTTCATATTCCAAAGTTTAAACCATAAAGACCCTGTGCTACTTTAGTGTCAGTTCACAGATGCAATTTTTCCCCTGATTTAATTAATGTGGATTAATCCATCATCATATTTGATCAGATAAAAACTAAAATTTTGCATAGGTTTTGGATATTTTATCAAATGTTTTTTGTTTTGTTTTGTTGTTTTGTATTATGTACATTTTAGTGAATTTTAACAGTAGGGTTTTTTTCCCCCCTCCACTTTTTTTTAGGGTTCGGGTTTGTGGGAAATTTGACTACAATCACAAAACAAACAAGACAACATAAGTTTACAAATCTCATATTTTCTAACTTAAAAGTAGTTCATTTCATTCCAAAGTTTAAACCATAAAGACCCTGTGCTGCTTTAGTGTCACTTTACAGATGCTGTTTTTTCTCCTGATTTAATCTTTTACCCCTTAATGCCTGAATTCAAATATAAGTATATAAAAATTAAATAAAAACTAGGTGTCAAAATTAATACATTATTATATTATTAATAATTATGTGGATTAGTCCATCATCATGGAAAAAAATTAACACAACACATGTTTTGGATATTTTCCCACAGTTTTTGGTGGTTTTATTTTGTATTTTAGAAGAGTTTAAAAAATATGCGTTGGATTTTTTGGCACTTTTATTCTGTTATTTTTTTAATGTGAATTTTAGTGGATTTTAACATGTTTTGTATTATTTCCCTCCACTTTTTTGTGTTTTTTTGTGGAAAATTTTACTACAACAACAAAAAAAAAAAACAACAAAAAAAGTTAATTTTATTACAATATAATCCATGTATCATTGATTCATTCATTTTTCAAAATGAAACTAAAAATAAGACAATGAAAAATCAGCTAGTTTCTTCATTATTTGTTTCCAAAACCAAAATGAAAAAAATGGATAACGATCTTTTTTCATTTTTTGTTTTTGTGTTTAAGTGAATAATGGAAAAACCGATAACGGCCGTTTCCCGTGTTATCCAATTGGACCTGAATCAAGTTGAGTCAACCAGAAATGACCGTGACCCGCAGTGACATAGATAGAAACCTATGTCTTATATCGGAAAACTAAGAGGGTCACCCTAAGACCTGAAGATATGACCATAGAGAAAATTAGTGTCATATTCCAGGTATGTTCTTTTTATAATAACACACAATAAAAATATTTATGTGACAAGTGTATATGTATATCTTTCATATGTGTACAGCTTGTACTTACCTTATGTATTAATGGCAGGATAACAGTTTCCAGTTCTGCATCTGACATAGTATGTCATTTACACCTGAGTTGCTGTTGAGCACAGAATCTTTTCACCGACATTTCTGAGGATCTCTAAATATGTCAGCATGTGTTTTTCCATCGTCATACAGCTGTTTAATCACAAAGCAATGATCTTCAAGTCCAGTGGACATGTTTCAGATTCATTTCTGGTTTACTCAACTTGCTTCAGGTCGAAATTTGTTAAAACGGGAAATGGCCGTTATCCGTTTTTACCATTATTAATTTAAACACAAAAACAAAAAATGAAAAATTGATTGTTATCTGTTTTTTTTATTTTCGTTTTGGAAACAAATAATGATTATTATTTTTGGTTTTGTGTTGAAAAACGAATGAAAGAATGATACACGGATTCAATATATATTGTAATAAACTATATATATATATATATATATATATATATATACATATTAGAGCATTAACAGACTAGTTGACATGTCGAATCCCGTAGCACAAGTCGACTTAAATTAAAGTTGCTTGTCTCTCTCTCTCTCTTTCTCTCTCTCTCTCGGCGCATAAACACACTCAGACCTAAACAAGACGTGGCTGCTGCAGGTAAGACAGTTGTGGTGGGAAGACACACATCGCATGTGTGTCTGTCACTCTCTTTTACTTCACCTTAGATGAAAAAAACGGCACAGGCATCTGAAGAGGCATTCACTCGCTAATCTGCGTGATATAAGCAGAGTCCACAAGCTAACCTGAGTGAGCAGTAGTGAAGGTGCACTCATTTTATCCAAACATGATGTGGACAGTGGTGTGTGTCTTATTAGCCCCTGAATTAAACGTCCTGCATTTAATATGAAAAATGAGGACTCATGACAGACGTGTGGACAGTCTGGTTTTAGAGCCGTGGGTCCAGACAAAAAGTGGACATATGTTCACCTACTGATGTTCAGTTAAATTTAACAGGAAACTCTTTATTAACGTTAGCCTTTGTTTTGTTGGTGGACATTGTTAGGATGCAGTGAACTTTAATACAAGTTGCTCATTGCTGGACAGACGTGTGTCCGTGTGTTGTTGTTTTTTTTAGCTGCATGTCTGTGTTGTTCCAACTGACAACTGACTGACTTGTCATGATGTCATCATGACAAGTCAACTAGACTCAGATTTTGTTGACAGATGAGTCGACTTGAAAAAAACTGAAGTCGTTAATGCCCTAATATATATATATATATATGGTTGATATATTTGTCTAACACTAGTGGGAATCAAACCAAGTACTTCTATCCAGGTATGTAACTTTGTTAACTCAGCGACACCTGCTGTGGATGTAAAGTGTAGTATATAAAAAGAAACTATTGTGCCAAACGTACGGTGTGTGTGTGTGTGTGTGTGAAAGTGAGAGGAGGATAATGCAGGATGTGTGTGGGAGCTGTTTGTTTTGGGATTAATGATTATCCGTATAAATTACAGACATCTGTTTGGAGGTGTCATTGTTTAAGTATGCACCCTCATGCCTCCAGAGCCAGCGTTGGTGTGTATGTGCCCAGGCAGGGGAGGCTGCAATGACCTCATTTCCTGCTGAAATATATGCAGGCCCATTGCCACCACATAAACCTCCAAATAAACCTCATAAACTAAGGCACAAGGCTTGTTACCTTGAAACACACAAACACACACATACTCAAAGGCACGTACACAGAGGTGGAAAAAATAAGATAAACCTGAGCTGACACAGAAGGAAATACACCTGTTCATATTATGGTAACCTTTTACCAGCCGTATGTCCCACACAGAGGTTGTAAAAATACTCACATACTGTACTTAAGTAGAAGTAAATAAAATAAAATAAATTAAAGTACTGATTTCTTTACTGAAGTAAAAGTTCTAAAGGCAATTGTCAATTGTAATAAACTTAAAAAATAAAAACTGCATTTCTTTCTTTTTTTTTTTTTTTTTTTTTACCATGAATGAAATAATACTTATTTAACTAGGAAAAATCTGAAAAGTTTCAAAAGTATCCAATAAAGACTTTAAACGTGAGTTATTGTGTAGAAAATGTCACAGTATCAGTTCAGTGGGTATGGACAGAACATTTAGCAAAAATAATATGAGATTAAAAAGCCATCATGAGATTAAAAAAGTCGGTATAAAATTAAAGAAAATGCAGAATTATGAGATAAGAGATTAAATGTAATTAAATTCAATAAAATAATCAACAAAATTATTAAAAATGAGCAAAATAAACAAACTTGACAAAAATGATGAAAATAATCTGTTAAATTAACCATAAATGTTACATTCTGGACATTAGTATGTCTTGTTTTGTGAGTGTTCTGTTTGTCTTCCTGTTTTTCTGTCACTGTACCGTATTTTCTGGACTATAAGATGCTACTTTTGTTCATATGTTTTGAACCATGAGGCTTATACAAAGGTACGGTTATTCTGTGGATTTTTCTTTCACCACTAGGGGCGCTGTAACCAGAATTAGAATAAAAACTACTAAGAACAATCAATGCAAAGAAGAAATCACTACTTTTTCTTTAGCAGACAGAACACACACAACAATCCATCCATCCATTATCAACCGCTTCATCCGGGGCCGGGTCGCGGGGGTAGCAGCCTAAGCAGGGAGGCCCAGACTTCCCTCTCCCCAGACACCTCCTCCAGCTCTTCAGGGGGGACCCCGAGGCGTTCCCAGGCCAGCCGAGAGACATAGTCTCTCCAGCGTGTCCTGGGTCTTCCCCGCGGCCGCCTCCCGATGGGACATGCCCGGAACACCTCCCTAGGGAGGCGTCTAGGAGGCATCCGAAACAGATGCCCGAGCCACCTCAGCTGACCCCTCTCGATGTGCAGGAGAAACGGCTTTACTCCGAGCTCCTCCCTGGTGACTGAGCTCCTCGCCCTATCCCTAAGGGTGCGCCCAGCCACTCTACGGAGGAAACTCATTTCGGCCGCTTGTATCCGGGATCTAGGTGAGGGTAGGAACGTAGATTGACCGGTAAATTGAGAGCTTCGCCTCTCGGCTCAGCTCCTTCTTCACCACGACGGACCGATACAACGTCCGCATCACTGCAGACGCCATACCGATCCGCCTGTCGATCTCCCGTTCCATCCTTCCCTCACTCGTGAACAAGACCCCAAGATACTTAAACTCCTCCACTTGGGGCAAGGACTCCCCACCAACCCAGAGGGGGCACAGACAACAAATTACTGTTAATTATTTTCAAATCCTCATCTTGGAACCCACATGAAGAACTTTGTATTCTGCAAGTGTTAAATTGAAGGCTATTAATCTTTCTATCCAGGAAGGAAACCGTACTGCTGCACGCAAGAGTAGCATCAATTAATGTATGGTGAGTTCAGGTAGCTTACATACATGTGTTCAAAATCAAACTGGTTTTTCAACATGCGGCTTGTATATTCGTTCATTATATGTTTTAAAAATACAGCTTATACACAGGTGCGGCTTATAGTCCAGAAAATACGGTAAGTGTCTGGGTTTTCACTTTGACACGTAGGTTGGTGGTTCCTCCTGGCCACAGTAAGTGTGTCTCCTCCCATTAATAAATACCAATGTGTCTCACTTGTTTAGTGCCTGTCACGTCTGTAAACAGACGTTAGTCTGTGTTTTCTGTCTGTCTTGTCACTTCCTGTTTTATTTTGTAGTTCTACTTCTGTAGTTCTGGGCTGTTCATGACTAGTCACCTGGTGTGTCCCCCCCCCCCCCTGGGGGGAGTGGTGGCTCTCCTGACAATATCTGCACGGGAGCCATGGACGACAGGATCTGCAGTATCTCGCCTGTGCCGACCTGTGACCCCGGACCACCGCCCCTGCCTGTCTGGACCAGCCCCCCTTCCTGCATTTATACATGGACGTTCATCTATAGCCTGTCCGTCCATGGGAGTGGATCTCTCCTTCAATGTGGTTCTCAAGATTTCTTCTTTTTCCCACTGGGTTTTGAAGTTTTTTCTTGCTGAGAAGGAGGGTCTAAGGACAGGGGATGCCTGGGACTTTTCATGTATTTCTGTAGTTGATTGTGTTTTTGTAAAGCCCTCTGAGACGACTTTGTTGTGATTTAGGGCTTTATAAATAAAATTGAATTGAAAAATTTAATTCTCCTCCTGTGTCATGTCTGTCGTCTTTACTGCCTGTTTCCCGTGTTTTCCTCCAAGACTGATTAGACCTGGTGTGTGTTGTCTCACATGTGTTTTCAATCGTCTCCCTGTGTATATAAGTCTTGTCTTTCCCTGTCTTCAGTGCAAGTACGTCATCATCCTCTGTGAGTTGTCTACGAGCGTTTTTTCCCTGTGTGTTTTCTCTGCGTTTGACCTGATTTTTGTGCCTTTGACCTGAACTGTTTGCCTCTGACCCATGCCTGTATTCTGGACCTCCGAACCTGCCTGTGCCCTTTCTGGATTTGATGCTCGTTGGTCTTCCCCGGTGCCTGAACTTAGCCATCACCACGGTATTTGCCTCAGCCTATCCCCTCTCTGTACTTTTGCTCCACTGCCTGTCCCCTGACTTAGAGCCTGTCTACAAACTTTATTATATTGGATCCCGGCTAATGAACCCCTGCTCCGACACCGACCAAGCCTCTGGATCTTCCCACAACACCAACGACACTCAGATTCTGGATTTAATTAATTGTGTGAATAAACTGAGTTTAAATCCATTTCTGAGTTTGTCTGCTTCATCTCAGCAGTTGGGTTCACATTCTGTATCGCCGCGTAACAGTGCCTTATTTAAACTCCTCCTGTTTCTTTGTCTAATCACGAATTTGTTTGTCTCTGTACAACAAGTGAGTGTTCTGTATCTTGTCTTGGTGTTTCTGCTTTTGGATCTCTTTCTGCTGTCTGCTCCTTGTCTGTTGAGTTTCATGTCACTCTTTCACTGTTGCTGGATCTGGATTCTGGACCTGACCACGAGCCTGTCTAAGCCCCATCAGTACCTCCACAGATTCTGGAAACAGGCGTTTAATCTATGCCTGTTCTCTGGTAACACTTTTTGGATTCTCCCTTAAATCTAAGGCTGATTTACTGGTTCTGACTCTGCTCTGTACCCTGACCACGATTCTGCCTCATCCCCTCGTTGCGGTCCAGAGTACTTTACATCTGGCGATCATCATCGCAGCCTCTCTCCATTCACTCTTCACTATTAGTCTTTAGGATAAAGTTGCTAAAAGTTAATCCTGGTTTGTGAGTCTTGCATCTAGGTCCATACTGTTACTGATCTTGTGTCAATAAAAGTTCGCATTTTAGTGGAAACTCCGGGGTGTTACATTTACAAAGAACCCATTCATTTATCTGTACTCTAAACAGCTGAAGAACAGTTTTAATGATATATTTCAGGCATTTTAAGATAAATCAGCCCAGAATGATAAAGGGTTAAGAATTGTTCCATTGGCAAGAAAGTGAGGGGGGGGGGGTTATTTGTGTTTGTAAGTAACAAGTGTTCAAATTTAATGAATTAATCCACAAAATGACCAAAAAATTGGACAAAAATTACCAAAATAATCTACAAATTCCAATAAAAATGTGCAAATAGAACAAGACAGTCAACAAATTTAATTAAATAATCAACAAAATTGGCAAAAAAAATTGCAAAATAAACAAACTGATCAAAAAGGACCAAAATAATCTGTTAAATAAATGGTGAAAGTGAGTGTTTTAGTCCAAACTACAGGGTGTTACCTTTGCAAAGAGCCCATTGTTTTATCTGTACTTCCAACATTACTGTGATTTTTCATTGTCAGAGGGATTTTCCAGGAATTTTAAAGGTAGTGTAGGATATGTTTTCTGGAGCATTTTTTTTTTTTTTTACCATATTGCTTCAAAACCTCATGACCCCATTGCACCCACTAAAATGTTTGTCAAAAAATGTTTTAGTCCAATCTAAGGTCCTAGAGAGGAAGAGAGAGAGGGGCAACACCTCTGTTTACTGCAATGGTTCAGGTTTTTCACAGCAATGGTGGGACAAGGAGCCCCTTAAAAGTTCCCAGAAGTTAGCAAAAGCTAACTGTTAGCAAAAGCTAACGGGAGCTCAATGTATTTAAATGGAAAATATGTATGAAGCTACACTGTTTAAGAAATGGCATTTTCATATCAGTAGGGCATCGGAATTTGATATGAATAACTAATTACGTTAGTGTATTTTCTCCATTTAGATCAGGGGTGTCAAACAGGGGTGCCAAATCTGGCCCCCAAAAAGGTCCAGTTCGGCCCCTGGCATAACTTTGTGAAATACAAAAATGACAGTGAATATACTGCTCATTTAACTTCAGGTTCCACATATAGATAAAAATGGGTCAAATCAGTAAAATATTATCATAATAACAACCTATAAATACTCACAACTCCACATTTTGCTCTTTGTTCATTTAAACATTTTCATGTAATTTTAGTGTATTTACAATAAAACAAACTAATATTTCACAAAAAATATTAATAACCTGAACAATGTTTGAAATGTAAATTTAACAATGTTCTGCCTGTTATTAAATGTCTTGTGTGTTTCTAGACCCACTAATAAATAATCTGTAATTAAAATTAATTCATTAAAAGGCATTAATGAATACGAGGTTGTAACTGTACCATCAGTTTTCTTTACACATAAACAGTCTACATAGTCTATATTCAGAACAAAAAACAGTGCATTACCATCAGTATCAGCTGTTATTCCTACATCAAAGAATTGAACCTCTCCAACAGCTACTGGGGACGTCTGACTGTAGCGGACATCCATCCATTCCTGGACAGAGTGGAGCGCACCTCCATGAGACTGGACAGTAGAGGGAGTCCCATAACATTTCTTCTTGTCTTTCAAGAGCGCAACTTAGGAAAATGCTCTTGACGTGCACATTGGATATGGACAAAGACACGTAGCCTGTGTTGGCGCAGTATGCTCGTTTGTTGATGTGACGTCATTATGACACATTGTTATAACAACTCATAATAACTTATAATAACTCACTGCAATTAAATATATTTTAAGTTAAATGACCATAATACAAGTGAGTGAAGTATACTGACCTTTGAGTTTTTATTGTGTTTAAATGTTGTGCTGTTTTTGCAATATTAAAAAAGCAGCCCAAATTTTATATATGTACCATTGCATTTTTCCCCACCAGATGGAAAGTAGCCCAACTGAGCAGAAAACCACCCAATCCTTCAACACTGCCTACTTCCACAAAGTTTAAATGAGATGCTGGTGGTTTGCCAATTTTGGGTTTGGGAGAAGCGAGAGAGTGATTTTTTTATGTCAGTGAGATATTGAGATCTGAGAGACTTAGAGACTTTGATGTAATTGTTAAATAGTTAGTTTGTGCAGATAGTTGAGATCAGAATTTAGATTTATATAATCAGACTGACACATAGCAAAGCTTACTTCCATAAAAAAATAAAAAAAAACACAGCATCACAGCAAATGCAACAATTGAAGTTTGAAACTCTCTTCAAAAGCCCTTCATTCCCAGATCTGCAGATTCTTTATTGGAAGGAAATAACAGTGGTCTTCCCACATCTGCATAAACTTTCAAATACATTCCTTTGCGTTCACGAACGAGCCGATTCTTTGAACGGCTCTTTAAAATGAACGACGGGAGCCGAGTCACAGCCGGGTGGGATCCATACTCTAGTTGTTCTTTTTTTCCCCCTTATGGTATCAGATTTCACACACACACACACACACACACACACACACACACACACACACACACACACAAAAGCTCTACCTTCGCCGAGAGAGGTTCGTGCAGAACCACTTCCCTTGCTGCACTGTGATTGGTCAATTAACTTTCTAGGACAGGGAATACTCACCTGTAAAGAAACTTGTACTTTTCCCTGTGAGTATTCCTCACCCATGAATGTTGATTTACCCGTCACAGCGCAGCAAGGGTCCGATCGTGGGAGGGAGTTCTGTGTCTGTCAACAATAATCGAAAATCAGTTTGTTAAATCACACAACTTTCCAGCAAGTTTGTTCAGAGACTGAAATAAATATTTAGAATTTAAAATGAGTCAGGGCCAAAGGATAAAGAGTAGTGTCTGGATCCACTTTAATGGAGAGGGGTAAACCAAGGCAAAATGCTGAGGACCAAGTTTATCCCTAAAACACTTTACAAAAAAGAGCCAAAGATCCAGTTTTTTTGAATGGATCATTGAAAGGAATGAGCCATAAAGACCCAGGTCTCCCAAAAGAACCAAAAATCCCATCTCTAGTTGCACCCCTCCACTGCTGAAAAAATGTTATTAAATTAAAAAAAATTGAAATCTATGTAATATATATTTCCTTCTGTTCATTTTATTTAATTCTTTTTTCATTTGTTCATTGAGCACATATCAGTACATCAGTGGTGCAGGGATGGAATAAAAGCCAAATGGACTTGTACAGGAGTTCCACCCTTAACATAAATTACACTCAACATAGATTATTAAAGCTAACAAATACACTTTGACAAATCATGAGACAAAGTACAAAATAAAGCATTACAAAACAGTAATATACAGTGTAAACAAAAGTCATAATTCAACATACGCAATGAAGAAGGAGTAACTGAAATAGTAAGGCAGTGGAGAGAGCAGGATGTGACTAAGTATGCACTAGATGTTTTTTGAGCTGTTAAAGAGTGAGAGGATCATTAAAGGTGTAGTTAATCTGTTCCAGAGCATCAGACCTATCGATGACAGGAGCCCTTTTTATTCCTTAAATCCGTCTTACGACGACAGATCATGTAAACGGCTGATTCCAGTTAAATGACCAATCAGAAACTTAATTCTGGCTAGTCACTGCTTTATTCCAATCTTAATTCTACTCCTGTCATGTTGCACATATTCTGTGCTGCTGACATGTTACCTACAGTTGATGCAATTGAGTTGCTTTGTAATTATCACATCCCATGTTTCTGCTGTTTCTCAAGTAAATGTTAAAATGGTTGAAGCCCAAGTGTACTTCGATAATGAAAGTTTAAGTGGTGAATGACCTCATATAGAACTTATGACAAACCTTTTTATATTCCAGGAAATGTGCAATAAATTTGTAGTATGCAGCAACTATCCAAATATATTTTTTGCAGTGATTCTTTACTATACTGCATTAACTTGGGCATGTAACAATACCATTGACCTGAAGGGCCCTTTCAGATACAAAGATGACTTCCCTGTTTAATTGTAAATGGACAGATGAACTGTGTACCCTTTTTAATTGCAGTAAAGCAAAAACATAAGTAATATACTCATGGCCATATTAACAGGCAGTGGGGCCCAAACCAATGCAGATGCCAATTTCAATGTCAGAGTCTCTAGGATCTTATTACTACTTATATTGTTATAGGGCATATCTGAAGAGAACCGAGAGAAAAGGGTGATATGAATTGGGTGGGGGGACAGGTACATCAATCAGAGGACCCCTGGGCTATGGGGTACAGCAATCACAGTATTTGACCCTGCCGATAATAAACTGTGAAGGGTCATTGACTGGCTGGAATTAAAAATAAGCTCAGAATGAAAGTTACAAAATCAGTTGAATTCACTCTCCCTTCTTGCAATTGGGGATTCCCACCCACGTGACCCCTACGGACGTGTTTTCCATATTGACAGTCTAGTCAGCTGCGAATATTCTCTTCTAGCCATTACATTGAACACATCAGCATCAGGAAAAAACATACATATGTGAGAAAAATAAAGGAATTGGGAATAATAGATCCATATGAAGCACCACAAGTTCTTTTTACAGACCGAAAATGTGTAGAAATTCTTCCTGACATTGTGTTTGGTGACATTTATAGCTCAGGTATCGTTAAGGTATGTGATGTTTTTCTCATTTGAATGTATTAGAGATCATATTGCACTGCAATGTAATGACATATTTGCAGAGTAACATCAGGTCAACATCTCTATTAACTGTGTATTTTTTATATTACTCAAATATTAGTCCTAACCATTTAAAATATTTATGCATTAAAAAATATTAAAAGTTGAATAAGTCTGACATTACTGACATGGAACATGAAGTGTTGTCATGTCAACATTGGAAAGACTTACGAAGGTTCACGGAGAACGCTGTTTGGATTTTTTTTTTTTGGGGGGGGGTGCAAAATGAAGAACACTGCACAAAAATAGATTAATAGAGACAGTTGGTGTTTTATATGAAGAACGAAATCTCATAGGTGCAACATAGTCATTGCTAATGCACACAAATCATGTGCTTTATCATAACGAATTGCAGACATGAGTGAATTGAAGTGAATTGATTTACCCCATCATTTACCTCTTCTGTTTCTAAGAAAGTCAGTTTAAGTGACTGATTTTCTGGCATAACCATGCAAACGTCTCTGAAATTAGAAAATGTATTAACATTATTTTTTAACTTTTTCATACTGCAGTTGCACAGTTGTATAATAAACAGTTATTGAGACTGTTGTTTCAATCTGTGTTCTCCGTGTTTCTAAGAAGTGTTACAGAATTTTAATATTTCATATTAAAAAAAAAAAAAGAGAAAATACCTAATGAATTAACTGCACTATGAATGAATGCCTGTGTTCCGGGCTCCTTTTTTGCATTTCCAATTTCCAGTTAGGTGCAAGTAACTGTGAACAACAAACTGAATTTTAACATGTTTTTATCTTTTATAGGTTAAACACTCCATGAAAGTGAATGAAGTCCCTCTCCACTCCTGGGTTGCTGTTAATCAAGGTGGATCTGTGCAAGTTACCCACTGTAACTGTATGGCGGGATTTGGAGAAGCCTGCTTGCATGTCTCTGCAATTCTCTTTCACCTTCCAGCTCAGGCTGAGATGACACGATCGGTATTTTTCTCCTCCAAAAAGCGCAAGTGATCAGGTGAAAAGTCAATCACTACAATTGAGCCTAAAGTAGGCAAAGACATTCCGCTCACAAAACACAACAGACACATTATTTCAACTGATCTTCCTCCAGTTGAGGAATGAATGTTTTATCATGAACTGTCAGAAAAGTCTGAATTGAAACCTATTAAGCCTGTCATTTTGTCAATCATATGAGGTTATGTTAACTCATATGTCCCACGCATTTGCAACTCACATATTCCAAAACCACTCACAGATCTGTTTGATGCCAGTAATCTCAAAGTCACAAATGAGGAACTTCTGAAAAAAAGTTATTCTCTTTTTGGCAAAATGGAAATCACAAATAGTCAGTCAGTCTTTGTTGAGTCTGAAACAAGGAAACAAAAAAATTGTATTCTTTGGTACCAGCAAAGGGCAGGCCGTTTTACTACTTCTTCTCTCAAAGCTATTTTAAACACATCTGTTCACAACCCTTCCAAATCACTAGTCAATAAAAATTGTTATCCTGAGTCAGCTAAATTTACAAGTAATCAAGAAAAGAAAACCGTCCTGTTAATTGCAAACAACCACTTGTTTCTCTGTGTTGTTTCATTCGGGATTCTATATAAGGCTATTCCTTTAGCAGGATCACGTTTCTTATCTCATCCGACTGCACAACAATGCTCAGGCCTTGTTGAGTCCTTGGTCGTTCTGGAGGAGACTAATGTTACTGGCGGTTCAATAGTTGGCATTAGCACCATCAAAATGGCGGCGCTCTATGACGTGACGTCATTTGGGAATCCCCTATAGAATAAGAGTTTGTTTGATAGCTCAACTTTGATGAGTTAGTGGATGACTGCAAGAAGGAAGCACAGAAAGAAACTTATATAGAATCCTTAGGTATGGTAGATTGGCATAGGGTGGAGTTCGGGGCTTTGAAGTATTGGGGGTGGTGGCCTTTGTAAACTCCTGGTCTCAGGGCCAAGATTCCCCAAAATTCAGCTCTGAATATACTGGTAGTTTATTGTTCTAAACATGCACGGTGTGTATATTTAGTGTTCAGATTATCTGGTCATGTATATTAATGAAGGCACTGCAGAACTGAAGTCATTTCCCTGGCTGCCATGGCCATCACACCCTAATCAGGCTCTAACCAGATATATGTGGTTCCATAAACCTCCACCATGGGGCTTAGCTCCAGGAGGAACCACATTCATCTGACCAGATCACAAGGTTTGAATGCTGATAGCGTTGTGCGCTGCAATTTGACTGTATCAATAAGTAGTCAGACTAACGGAATCAGCTGTTCAAATTAACATAACGTGACCAACATTATATTAATATCCGCACATTTACTAAGCCTAGCTGCTACCCACTTGTTTTGCTGCCAGACAAATCTCAGAAAATAAATGTCCAGATTGATAAAATCAAAACTAAGGTAACTGCTAGATAGAGAAAACGAATGAATGCAAAGTCCTCAACATCTCCAACATAACTGTTATTATCATGTTATGTTATGTTTTGTCCACAAATTAAATAACATATGGTCGGCAACTTGGTAGCAATAAAAGACTCTATTTTTGACTCTTTACTTTTCTAATGCAACAGCACCACAGTAGATAAGTCCACCATTAATTTTGAAAAGGGCTTATAACACCCGTTCTTTGCTCTGAAGCACGAGTCAAAACACCGGTCACTTCTCCCAAGTGTTTAATGAACCACGTGATGTCACTTGAACTGTTCATGAACCACTTCTGTTTCAAAGGCAGTTCACTAGAGGGCTCTTGTCTCCAAGACTATGTTTGATTGACAGTGTTTTCAAACAACCACTCAGTGGAACGCTGTGACAACCAACTTCCACAAAGTTGGAATGAGAAGCTGGTGGTTTTATGATTGTGGGTTTGTGAGAGGAGAGATATATTTTTTACAGTGAGATATTAACATTTATTTTTTGAATAGCTAGTTTGTGCAGAAAATTGAGATCACGATTTAGATTTATATAATCACACTGACACATAGAAAAGCTTAGTTCCATAAAAATCACAGCATCATAGCAGACGTAACAAGTGAAGTTGGAAAATATCTTTAAGAGGCCTTCATTCCCAGATCTGCAGATCCTTGCATATTTGGAAGGAAAGAACAGTGGTCTTCCCACATCTGTATAAACGTTCCAATAAATTCCTTTGCATTTCTGCAACAAGTGTACCATGTGAAAGCTGGAGAGGTAATAACGAGGACGAGAAATCACTTGCACACCTCCACTGCAAAAAAAAATACTTCTTCAATAAAAAACCTGAAATCTAAGTAATGCATATTTCCATGTGTTCATTTAATTTGTATTTAATTTCATTCATTTATTTAGCACATATCAGTACATCAGTGGTGCAGGGATGGAACAAAGCCTAATGGGCTGGTACAGGAGTTCCGCCCTTAACAGAAATTACAGTCAATTGAGATTAATAAGGCTAACAAAGTACAAAATAAAGCATTACTAAACAGTTATATAATAATAATAATAATAATAGTAAACACAAGTCATAATTTAAGATATGCAATATATATGGATGAAAAAGAAATAAATAAAATAGTAAGGCAGTGGAGAGGGCAGGACGTGACTAGCTGTGCCGTAGATGTTTCTTGAGTTGGTTTTTGAAGAGTGAGAGGAACATTACAGATGTAGTTAAACTGTTCCAGACCATTGGACCTCTGTATGACAGGTTGAGTTGTTTATGTGAAGTGCAGGTTAAAGGTGGATATAGAGTATTATTACTGTGTCTAGTTCTGTCTGAGTGTATTTTAGTAATACAAATTAATTTGACACACATGTACCCACACACAAACTTTATTACAAACCATGTGAGATCTAGATGTATTTTGTTGAGCCACTGAAACATCACCACCACAGGTCATTGTGGTGGTGATGTGTGTGAAGTGTTTCGAACAGTGGTTCAGAGCCTTGATGCCTTTGTTTCAAGTCCTTCGTTGTTTCATGAGGTTTAATTTTGTCCATCACTACCGTGAATGCTGTAATACCTTTTTCCTTTTCTGTGAGCTCATAGTATCAGTGTTCCATAAAACTGTGGGACGAAGACCTTCTTCTTTTTGGAGTTTTTTGGCGGTTGGCACACAATTTTTACGGTGCATTACCGCCACCTTCTGTTCTTGAATGAATCATGATGGCTCTTCTTATCTCATCTCAATTAAAAAACAAACAAACAAACCAAAAAAAAAAAGCCTCCTATCCAAATCTACCTTCTATTTAACATTCACCCACCCATATCTAATACTTCTCTAACTCATATTCTTTTAATTAGTTTTGTCTAAATGCAATTGGGACTAAGAGCTCCATCAACAGTCAGACAAAATCCAACTGGTATATTTGAGATGGAACTCCACTGTGACCTCTGACCTAATGAGACCAGATGAGCAGCAGGTTTCCCACAAGGGCTGACTATATAAATCTGACATGAGGGCCACATAGTTTAGCTTTGGTTGCTGAGTGTTTGGACTGTCACATGTTTGTACTGTACAGTATGAAGACCAGTGATGGTCTTCATACAGCACCCCCCCCCCCCATTTTTCTTTTTAAATTAAACTTTGTAAGTGCTTCAAAGACTTCTAAGAGTGAGTATATAGGTGTATGATTAGGTCCCAAGACCACAGCGCATTACAAAAGTCGTATTACAGTAACTCATCCAAACATGACGATCGCAGACATGCCTTTTTCTGTCAAAGCTATTTTAAGCACATCTCTTCACAACCCTTCCAAATCACTTGTCAATAAAATTTGTCAGCCAAATTTACACACTAAGCAAAAAACTGGGGATGTAACCAAGAAGAGAAGGCAAGAAAACTATGAAATCAATCAGAAGCAGCCATGAAGATTGTGTAATAACTAATGATGGAGTCTGGATTAGCCCTCACTACCCTTTTATTGGAACTTCACCAGATATCTGTGTCCTGTTCCTGTTGTGGAGGTGTTTGTGAGATAATGGGTGAATTCCAATTCCTCGCTTAACCCTCAATCTCAAAATGCGCGCTCTTGTTCAAACAGTTTCATGCAGACCGTTTAAAGTTTAAGAAAATGCGCAAAAGGTGGTACTCTCCTGGATGTAACACAAACAAGGAAAAGAAAATAGTCACTTCTCCCTCCTCTAACAAACTTAACTGACCAAAGATAAGCTAATGGCATAGGTATTGTTTATAAATATTAATACAAGTATTTGAAAATTTTATATAAATATATATTTCTCTAAAGACTACATATATTTGTGAGCCAACATCATACATGTGAAATTGTAAGCAAGGATTATGCTTGGTGACTTTACACATTTAAAGATAGTACCCTATGCACTTAATTTTACTACCTTCCTTATTTGTTGCGTTTGTACATTATACATGTCCTTTCATAATTTGTTCATCTTGTGATATTGTTTAAAAAAAATACAACTGACACGAATTATATTGATAGCAAAGTTATACATTGCAATAAAACATGTTGTACAACTATGCCAACTTTTTTATTGTGTTATGAAAGATATTCTAAACACAGCTTTATTTTGTGTCAAAATTACTTGATGTTGAATGTTTTTGGAAATTGAAGTGAGAGTCAGGAAACAAGCTGGAATGAGCCTGGTGCAAACATCTAGTTTCTTAGATTCTGTTGACATAACAGGTGGTACAGTTTTCATTCAAAGGGTATCACTGACTCGTAATTTGTAAAGATTTGTACTGGCACAACATACATGTACACTTTTGTCCAGCAGCATTTCTCCCTTTGAAGACTCTAACAAACACAAACACATTTAACATTGTTAACGTATGACTTGCATGGCCAATGACGCATTCTACATGGATTCGTATCCAGCCCTTACTCAAGATCTGTCCTTAGCTGTAGCCGTCGTCTGTTACAACAAACATTCATTACTACATGTTCAATGTTCCATCGATTCGTACAGATGCGAGTCCTCGTGTATTTTCTATATCTATTGGATCAAGCTGTTTTTTTCCTCTAGTAAAAAGCAGGTATCCTTAACTCGGCGTTGAATAGAGCAACTGAGTCAGTAACATCAAATCCTCTGTCTGCGAACACCAGGTCACCAGGAAGTAAATTATTCAAAATGCCACTGTTCTGAACAATATGTTTATAAGATGTTTGCCCACCCCAACCTTTAGAAATAAAAGATACTGTGCCTGGAGGACTGACTCCAATAAGATTTTTTTGTGGGCGGCTGTGGTTCAGTTGGTAGAGTGGGTCGCCCAATGACCGAGAGGTTGGCGGTTCGCGTCCGGGCTCTGGCTGTCCACATGTCAAAGTGTCCTTGGGCAAGACACTGAACCCTAACTTAGGCCCCCAGTAGGACTTACTGTAAACCTTAGAAACCTACTGGTGTATGAGTGTGTGTGTGAATGGGTGAATGAGAGGCTAACGTAAAGCGCTTTGAGCACCATGAAGGTGGAAAAGTGCTACATAAATGCAGTCCATTTACCATTTATAGGAGGAAGCATTTGTTTCAAGTGCTTCGCTGTTTCATGAGGTTTTGCGTTGTCCATCACTACCTGTGCTATGCTGTAATACCTTTTCAGCGATTTCATAGTCCCACAGTTTTATGGAACACTGATACTAAGAGCTCCATCAACAGTCAGACAAAATCCAACTGGTGTATAGGATGTTGAGCTCCGCCGTGACCTCTGACCTAATGAGACCTGATGAGCAGCAGGTGTTCCACATGGACTGACTATATAAACCTGACACGAGGGCCACATAGTTAGTGTTTCTGTTGATTGAAACAATGGGGCCTGTTTGGCTTTGGTTCTTCTGTTTACTGAGTGTTTGGACTGTCACAGGTTTGTACTAGACTCAAATGTGCCATGTGTGGTGTAAACTATGGTGTGAGATGAGGACTATTTGGTTGTTTCAACTTCTGTAAAATGTTACATGACTGTAAATTCATGTATTAAAATGTAATTTACCCAGACTGTTGAAATACATGTTTAAGCCTTTCCTGCATGAGTCCTGCATTTGTGGACATATAGTTGAGCTCACTTTCTAAAGGGTTCTGATGGTAATCTGCTCCAAACCACATGAGGGCACAGACAAGGCAAGCTTTATCAACCCTGAAGAGAAAGCATGTTTCTGACTTGTGCTTGAACTGAAGTCCCTTAAGTTAACCTTCTCAGATCCCCAAGTTTTTTTGTTCACGTTTGGGGATGATGGTCTCACAGCTTTAAACAAAGGAATATTTATTATAAAGGAGAATGGATTAAAATAATGAAAGTTGAATCATCCTTAAAACAAATGTTCTTTTGCTTTTCTTGTGCTTGGTAGGTTGAATTTTATTTAAATTGGGTTTTATTAATTACATGCTCTTGTGTGAAGAAATCAACCTATATATTTCAAAGTTCATGTATGAAAGTGTTAATTGACTGTACTGTGCTGCAGGAACATGGCCGACCCAAGTCCGGCAACGGGAAGTCCTGCTGAGAACTGCCCAGTTGAAGGGACTTGTGGGTAAAGGCGCTAATGACTCTGATTCTTCAGGTGAATAATCTAAACTAAGCTTCTCCCTTTCAGATCTGTCTGCAGTTTCTTGAACTTTAATTTCTAAGAGAAGAGATTGTTAAATTCAGAGCCTAACTTATTTGTACTTCATGTAACATGGATGAGCTTTTGGATGACTTCAGTATAAGATGTTTAAATGCTCTTCTAGATGGAGATGTGATCCAGAGTTCAGTTTTATTTTACATGCATACAAAATGGCCAAGTAACATTAGCCCTGAAAGTACAATTTAAACTCACTGCCTGAAAACTGAAATTTGACTTACACATACTTTTCTATTAACCATTAATACAAATCGTCAATACAATAAACTTCAGAAGTTCTGTTTGAGTCTTTACCCTTGGTGTGGTAATGGCCTCTACTGCATGGATTATGGTCTGAGGTGCAATCCTAAAGAAGTGGTGGTACTTCACCTCTGTTAATTACATCAACATTATTGCATAAAATGGGTTGAACTAGTCTGATAAGTGGGATGCACAGGTACTTCAGCTGTACCTGCAAAAGTCATCAAGAATAGCGACTTGCCTGTAGGGCTATTGTATTCCCAAATTATCTTAATGTTCCCATCATGTCTCGCTTCAATAAATTGTATAAGAATGTCAAGCTGTGCTAATTGGCTTTGCAAATCTCATACATAAAATGTACATTCAAACACCAGAGGCCACTTTATTGGTATTATACGTCTAATAGAGTATTGACTACTTCACCCTTGTGGCAAAACTTGCTTCTCACACAAACGCTCTCTGGGAAAACCAGAAACTAGTTCATTGTTCTGTTTCTGTAGGTGATTTTGAAAAAGATAGCATAAAAGCTCACCTTAAAAAGGTTGTGTATCTGGACGCATCAAAAAAGAACCAGGTGTGGGAGGACGCTCTCGAGCAGAAGGCGCTGGACGAGGAGCAGAGGGCATCCCAGGCTCTGGAGCAGAAGGCGCTGGACGAGGAGCAGAGGAAGAAGGCTCTGGACGAGGAGCAGAGGAAGAAGGCGCTGGATGAGGAGCAGAGGAAGAAGGCGCTGGACGAGGAGCAGAGGAAGAAGGCGCTGGACGAGGAGCAGAGGAAGAAGGCGCTGGACGAGGAGCAGAGGAAGAAGGCGCTGGACGAGGAGCAGAGGAAGAAGGCGCTGGACGAGGAGCAGAGGAAGAAGGCGCTGGACGAGGAGCAGAGGAAGAAGGCGCTGGACGAGGAGCAGAGGAAGAAGGCGCTGGACGAGGAGCAGAGGAAGAAGGCGCTGGACGAGGAGCAGAGGAAGAAGGCGCTGGACGAGGAGCAGAGGAAGAAGGCGCTGGACGAGGAGCAGAGGAAGAAGGCGCTGGACGAGGAGCAGAGGAAGAAGGCGCTGGACGAGGAGCAGAGGAGGAAGGCGCTGGACGAGGAGCAGAGGAGGAAGGCGCTGGACGAGGAGCAGAGGAGGAAGGCGCTGGACGAGGAGCAGAGGAGGAAGGCGCTGGATGAGGAGCAGAGGAGGAAGGCGCTGGACGAGGAGCAGAGGAGGAAGGCGCTGGACGAGGAGCAGAGGAGGAAGGCGCTGGACGAGGAGCAGAGGAGGAAGGCGCTGGACGAGGAGCAGAGGAGGAAGGCGCTGGACGAGGAGCAGAGGAGGAAGGCGCTGGACGAGGAGCAGAGGAGGAAGGCGCTGGACGAGGAGCAGAGGAGGAAGGCGCTGGACGAGGAGCAGAGGAGGAAGGCGCTGGACGTCTAGCAACAGTCTTCATACTGTACCCTTCCTCTGGTTTTTTTTCCCCTTTTTAAATAAAACTGCAACTGGAGTTGTTTCCAAGCCCTCTTCTGGTTGCAGTAAATGGTTTCAACTTCTGCATAGTATTCTGCACAATAAACTGCATACATCTAAAGCTCTGACTAAACTAAAAATGAATCTCATATCACCTCCTAACCCTTGGACCTCCCTTCTGTTTTGCGGGTCCACAAGGGTGTCAATTAATGTTAAGCAGAGGGGGAAGGGCTTTAGATCCCTTCAAATGGCGATTTTTATTTATTTATTTATTTATTTTTCCTAGAGGCAGACTTCAAGCGAAAGAGTACAAGAAATTTCCCAGACTACAATGTGACTCCTTTTTAAAAATTGTGGCATCTACAAAAACTACACAAATGTAGTGAAAGATCTCAAGACCACATCACTCTATAGCGATGCAAAACTATGAATGTTACAGTATTTCATCCTGACATGATGAACAGACCCTGCTTGGCCTGACACCCACAATATTTGAGAGCAAAGTATTTCCCCCTTTTTTTTTTTACTGAAATGTTTTCACAATTTTAATCGATCTGCTAAACTATTCCCCAGCATTACTTCTCTTACTGAAATGCACATTAATTTTCAAGTTGTTTGTACAATTAACTATGTTGACTAAGCTGAAAATGTCAACTCTGCAACTACACAATGTAGTTATTGAAAGCAACATCAATATTCTAACAATATAATTTGCTGTGCTAAATAACTTGCATTCTTTGCTTGAACAATACAACTGAACTCCACACAACTGCCCCTTGAGAAAATATTTATGAAATGAAAATGGTAAATACACAATTATGTCATATCCTGTGTCTTGTGTTCTGTTCTGTGTTCCTGCCTGTCACCTTTCACCCTGTTCTGTTCTGCCTGGTTAATTAGAGATACAACTCACCTGGTGAGGGCAGCTGAACTCATCAGGTGAGGAGTATATAGTCTGCATTCAGACCTCAGTTCTTTGCCAGATTATCATGACCAGTGCTCTGATTCTCCAGCAATTCTGTTTACCCTGTGTTCCGTGTACCAGTCCCGTTTCTGTCCGACCTCCGATTTCTGCCTGTTACCCCTGTCTGTTATTGAACCTGATCCAGAACCAGTTAAGTCTCTTGCCGCCTGCCCTGATCCTGGAACTGATGCTGACCCTGATACCCGCCGCCTGCCCCGACCTTGGACCGAACCCCGACTACGAGTACCGCCGCCAGCCCCGACCTTGGACCGGATCCGAACCGAGACCAGTTTCCCCTTCTGAGCTGTGGAGAACATCTGTGCCCGACTGGGATAAGTACAGCCCAGCGCTTAGAGACTTTGAAGGGAACTTGTCCTCACTCATCTGTTCTGTGACTTTATTCTGTGTATCAATAAATTGTTGTTTGGACTTTTACGCACGCCTCTTGTTTTGCGCTTGGGTTCCCCGAAGCCTGTTACAAATTATCTTAGAATTAGAACTTTTTTAAGCACAAATTCATTTTGTAATATTTGAAAAATATCAGTGACTGCATTGAGCCCGTTTACATTACACATCTCAGCAGTGGTTGAGTTGTAAAATCAAACTAGGATGGTCAGAGAGACAAATTTGAAGGGTTTCTCTCCTGATTTTTTTTAATGCAGTTTTAACACATATGAGAATGTATAGATCAATCATGTTATTCAATGGTAAATAATAACCTCATACAAGTCTTATGTAACAAACCTTTTTGTATTGCAGTAACATGCAATGTTTTTGTAGCATGCAGTATTTATGTCCAAATGTATGTCTTGCAGTAATGCTGTACTATACTGCAGTAATATTATTCCTCACTCACCTGTCTGGTGTCTGGACCAGCCTCCCGCCTCCTTCATTTATAATTGGACGTTCATCTGTAGCCTGTCCGTCCATGGGAGTGGATCTGTCCTTCAGTGTGGTTCTCCTCCAGATTTCTTCTATTTCTCACTGGGTTTTGAAGTTTTTTCTTGCCAAGAAGGAGGGTCTAAGGAAGCCCTGTGATATGACTTTGTTGGGATTTTGGGCTTTATGAATAAAATTGGATTGGAATCGGCTTAATCTTTAGGATGACGTAGTTAGGGAGCCGGAGAGTTCACAGAGGAATCAGGAGAAAGTTGGGAATGACTAAACAAAATGATGGATTATGGAGTTTAATGACTATTGACACTTCTGTAAAACGAATTTAAATATTGCTGACGTTTTCTCACATTCTTCACTCATCTTTGATAAAAGGAAATCACCACCCAGTCAGCAGCTATCTATTGTCATTGTTGTTCTTCTTCTATGGTTGATTCAGATTCTCTCTGAATTGTCACAGCTCTGTCGTCACTATGTTACGCCAGCCCTCTGATTAATCAGCTAGGTTCAGGGAAACCTAGACAAAAGTTACATTGAGGATAACTAGACTGTCCATGGTATTAAATTTGATTTGCTGTCTCTCGGGGCATCGAGCACGGCTAGACTACAAAAGCATAAAAAATTTATGAAAATAATGTCTTTCTACAGATTTAAAGATTTCCAGCCACCATGTGTCCAGCTGGAAGTAGCAGCAAGCAGATGATGTAATGCAGGCATGTCCAAACTATGTCCAAACCGATGTGGATGCACCTTTTTGTTCCAACCAAGCAAGAGTACACAGTTTGACCAATCAACTCTCTGAAGACTGAGATCGGTTGATTAATTAAGTTAAGTCTGGTGTGCTGCTGCTTGGTTGGAACAAAAACCTGCAGCCACACCGGCCCTTTGTGGAATAGTTTGGACATGCCTGATGTAATGAGTAGGAAGTACTTGGAAACAATTTATCTAAAAATTCTCTGTCAAATTATTTTCTGCTTTAATGCCTTTGGGATTTTTTTTTTTTTTTAATTGTGAGTCAAAAATGACAGTGATACACTTTGGCAACAATTGCTACTAGTGGAACAGAATGGGTTTTAATGCTAATGAACCAGTCCAGACAGCAAGAGCGTTCATTTTTTTTTTTTTAAGGCGTAGTTTCGAGAGGTGGGCAGAGAGGCATGGTTGTGTATATTTTCCAAATGTAGCTTGCATGAACCATTTTTCGAAGATATCCTACCCTACTTTTAAGCTAAGTCAGCCTGGAATGGTAAACCGTTAATGGAAACTCCCTACATATGACCTACAGTATATCAGATCAATAGTAATGTATGGGAGGGAGGCATGCACACACAGCCACTGCCGTCGTCCTTCTAGCTCTGCAGCTTAATAGGGTGATAAAGTTAACAGCACAGACAGGTTGATAGAAGTCGTCTTAGTCACAGCTACTTTAAAATTTAACTACATACTAAGAAAAGAGACGCTCCTGCTGCTTGGGGTTTCTGCCTGCATGTTCTGCCTTTTCTCATTCACTAACCTATACTGCTCTGTTTTCCACTCTTTATTATATAATAATATTTTTTGCCTTAATTCAATGATTTATTTTGCTTAAGTAAAGATGTTTTATTGCTTAAGTCAAGATTTGTTGCTTAATATCAACTCAAGGCTCTCCACAGAACAAAAATGACAAATATTTAATAAAATAATAATATTGGGGCAAATAAAAAAGACCAAAATATTCCAGAAAATGAACAAGACTTATCTTGGAAACTTGAGCCCAACAGCATTTGAGACTTAAGTTTTCTTTATCACTGAAGTAAAGGACTTTGTCATTCTACACTGTACAATTAAATGTGTCCTCTGTATTTAACCCATCCTTGATGCCATTGGGGCAACCTAGGAGCAGTGGGCAGCCATGCGTGGCACCTGGGGACCCATCTCTTGCTGTAGAACCAGGCTAATGGTCAGAATCACCTGGCTGGAGGATTTGACCCAAACAAACACGTTTTTGGGTCATGAGGGAAACTCGAGCACCCGGAGGAAACCCATCCAGACAAGGGGAGAGAAACATGCAAACTACACAGAAAGGTCCACACAGTCCAGGGATCGAATTTGGGTGGTCCTGTTGTGATGTAAGAGTGCTAACCACTGTGCTGCTTACTAACACACACATTTGGAAACATTTCTTAGTTTGATTCCGGAAGCTTTTTACTTGTAAACCAGTGTTATTTGATGGTGTTAAAGATGACCAGAAACGAACAAATAATCAAGAAACTGAAGAAAAATTACCAAATATTCAGCAAAATTATCAAAATAATCAAGTAAATTAACAAAAATTTTAACAAAATGTATCTTGGAAACTTGAGCCAACCAACATTTCAGACTTGAGTTTTCTTTATCACTAACACACATGTGGGAACATTTCATTAGCCTGATTCCAGAAGCATTTTACTTGTAGACCAGTGTTATTGAGTTTGTTCCATCTAGAGCTGCTCTAACGACTAAATATTTGGGTAAAACCTTCCTCCTGCTTCCTTTGTGTTAGTCACTCTATCTTTTTTCCTGGTACTTGTGACATGTTTCCTTTCTCCCTGTTCTCTTTATCCCCTAACCTTCTTTTCTTTATATAACCCTTTTCTTTCCCATCTCATGCAACCTATCATTAAATGTAATTTGTCTTGCGGTAGATCTGATGTGTAAAGGGCCAGGCGAGAGGTGAGACTGCTGTTTAAACCACTTATATTCACCAGAAGGGTTCTCACTACCTTCACAGAAAATGAGCGCAGATGACTGAGGCTGAGTGAAGCCACTGCCGTCGGTTCACTCCCCCTGCGTTACTCACTGTCAAAGGGAAAATGGGAAAATAAATGCATTCACTAATAAACTGTACTATTACATTATATTCAAACCCAAGGAAAAAGAATGTCCCTGACTGCAAAACAACAACAAAACAACTGACTGCATATAGGTGAAAACATGTCATCAAATATACAACTTTTTTTTTTTTACCCTGCCCCCTCAATGGGGAAGCCAGGAGTATTGTTTTTAATCTCGCCTGACATTGGTTTGGAGAGATTATTGTAATTATTTTGTGTCCGTGTGTGTGGGTCTACAGAGACATGTCACATGTCATACCTAAATGAATACTTGAGATATCACCATGAAATTACATGGGCATATACATATAGCTAATGTGCATCAGATGCAATGATCCATTTGAGTAAAGTCAAAGGTTAAGGTCAAAACTAACCTCTTCCTTGCCAAGGTTTTTTTTTTTTTTTTTTTTTTTGGCAAATTCCGCCTTAAATGCATGCCCAAATTAAAACAGCTATTGCTCTGCAACTACAAAGACCATAGTCATGAAACGTCACCTGTGTGAAGATAACACCTGAAAGTTTGTAAATCAACTGTCAGCCATCATATATTTGTTACCCAATAACTGTGCTGTGATCAAATACACAGGAGAAAAGAAAAAAAATCTGCCTAGATTGAAAATATAATTTTAGAGTGAATTTAGAGCCTTAAGATGTGATTTGACAGTGAAAGTGTCAATTATGAATATGTCCGTCCATTTCTGTATACCACATAAATATTATTCTACGATGATTTTGATGCACTACAATTCGGACACTTGGAGAGCCCAAATGTGTTTTTTACCTCCTAACTTGATACATGCAGCAAAATACTGTGTCTAATGTGCTGAACTTGGATTAATTATTAAAAACCAAAACTATATTCACTGGTGGATTTCCCAGCCAGAAGATAAAATTGGACGGACAGTCCCCAGTCTCGTCATGTTTCTTCATGTATTTTATGAATGAGGGCATTAACGACTTCAGTTGTTTTCAAGTCGACTTGTTGTGATGATGTCATCACATTTTCAGCTGAGCAACAACACAGACACCTGGCAAAAAAAAAAAAAAAAAAACACACATCTGTCCAGCAATGAGCAACTTGTATTAAAGTTCACTGCACATGCGATGTGTGTCAGACTATCACAACTGTCTTACATGCAGCAGCCACACCTTGTTTAGGTCTGAGGGACAGACAGACACATACCTCAACTGTTTTTTTATGATCGTGGACTTCTCTCGAATTCGCTGGTATTTGACTTGGACTTGTCTCAGCCACTGGTCTTGCCAAATATGGTTCTTGGTCTTGACCGAGTCCAGACGTGAAGCTATATTGTAATTTAGTTGTTCAAATACTCAGTACTAGTACCTATCAATGGTAATAGTCGTGGATTGTTGTTTGTATCAGTTGTACTTGTAACTGTAAGTATCACCTTATATCATTGTGTTTTCCTTAGATTAGATGATGTCATATCCAGAGGAATGGTTCTACTTAGAAATACTGGGTGTTATGACACTGTTTTTACTTTTAGATCAACAAATAATAACCCAAAATGATTGATTTTATACTGTCATGCATACAATTTATTTTGTCTGACCTGGACTCAGTCTTGACTCGGACTTGACTCTTCTCTTGGACTTGACCTACATTGGACTTGATTTGATCTCAACCGGTCCTGATCTTGGACTTGTCTTGGACTCGACAAAGGTGGTCTGGAGTACAGTCCTGACCTAGGGTAACCTTGAAAGGTCAAAGGTCTTTTGATAAGTACGCAGTTCCTACTGTAGACAGATAGGAAACTACATGTAGACTCCAAAATGGAATAATGGCCCTTGAGCAACTTTGAAAGGGGAAAACCATACTCTCATGTTTTGAGAGGAAGACTTCCATTAAGAGATAAAACATTTGTGATGAGGCGGGGTTTGTTGTGCCTGGCACCACTTATTGGTTGTTTTGTCTCTGAATTGTCCACAGCTAGTGTTTTCTGACTAAACACAATAAAAACTGCAGATTGTTGAAGGAGAAATGATGTTTCTTTGTCGCAAACTCAAGACACACACAGCTTTTGGAGCAGAGGATATTGCAGGTAGGATCATTTTTCTTGTGTTATTGGATTTGTGATTTGGACCCACATGACCATCCTTCAGTGTGACAGCATTTTGCTTGTACATGTTCACACGCAGTTGAAGCTTCTCTCCCTGCAGGATGACCGTCATGCAGTCATGACATTTATGTTATCCACATTTACATTCAATTAAAGAAATTAAAATTATTGTCTTATGCCAGTTAATATCAAAGTTTTCAAAACCATGTTAACATCTTAATCAGAGTATAATCGAATCGAACTGGACTTTGAGAAGTTGGAGTAACCAAGTCAGAAAATGTGATTGTAAGTGTGCTTCTCCATGCATGCATGTTCTCCAACCTTAACTCAACTAGGACAGGCCTGGCCACGCCCTCCTCAGGAAGTGATCAGAGTCACCATGACAAGATGTACATAACAGTTATCATAGTTTAATCAGTTTGTAACAAATATACTGAGCTGCTGCATGATTGTGATCCTTCTTTTCATGGTTGTTGTCTATATCTCCATAGTTGTAGTGCGTATCTTCATGGTTGTGATCCTTCTTTTCATGGTTGTGGTTCATATCTTCATGGTTTTAGTCCTTATCTTCATGATTGTGATCCATATCTCCATTGTTGTGGTCTGTATCTTAATGATTTTGATCCTTATTTTCATGGTTGTTGTCTATATTTCCATAGTTGTGATCCTTCTTTTCATGGTTGTGGTCCATATCTCCATGGTTGTTGTCTATAACTCCATGGTTGCTGTACATAACTTCTCAGGGTTTTGTTTTCCTCCTACTACATCTGCTTCAAATCTGATATGTGATATGATTGTTCTTCTTCTATGATGCCAACCGGAAGCATGCTAACACAAAAGGGCATGTAGCACCGCCTAGTGCCTGAGAGTGGAGCAAGAATTAAATTTTTTCTTAAATAATTTAAAAAACTATATATCATTAGGCCTATATTTTACAGAGGTACACAAGTTGAACCATTTTGTCATGTAAATTGTAAATAAAATAAATTGACTTTAATTGATTTGAAATTGTTAAAATAAATTGAAGCCACTATATTTTCATGCTTAAAATGAAAATCAATAAAACAGTAAAACAATAGCCATCCAAAATCTTATTTAAAAAGTTAAAGATAGTTTGAACTAATAGTCAGTTTTTCAGTCCTCTAATCAGATATCATGTGTATTTCAGGTGTGTCACATCCATAACAGAATTATATCACATCCATTATAGTACAAATCTTTCTGTCCAAGACTCTGCATGAAATACAATTTATTTAAAACCAATCTATTTTTCTGTTCAACTTAGACCTCTTTATCAAATGCATCAGATCTGCATTTTAATATTAGTTTTACTAGTTCATATGCTTCCATGAAAATGTGTCGTCACCTCAGAAAAGGTATTGTTCCTGTCTGTCACATCCATAACGCACGTGTTTCATGTGCTCTAAATGTACTAATAATAATAATACTCATAATTATATATATATATATATATATATATATATATATATATATATATATATATATATATATATAGGTATATATATATATATATATATATATATATATTCTTCTTCTCCAATATGGGATGCCCTTACCATATCCAACAGCTATTTATATACTGGGAGAGAGAATAAAAAGGAACTGGGTCATTTGTTGCCATTTTGAGTTCAAAGGTCACGTCCATAATGCTGGAATTGCTCTTATACAGCTCTTTCCTGCACGTCGGTTCTATGCTGTTGCCCATAGCAACTAATAGCTCAAACTAAATGTTCAAAATGGCCTTCCTGATATGTCACATAAAATGATGTATTTCCTAATTCCAAATTACGTCAGAGCCATTTTTGCACATGCGGGTCACTTCAGGGTCACATTCTGTTCCCACTCAACACTGATACAGGTCGCATTTAATGCATACTGTCGCAAGTATACAACATACCAAAAACTATCTTCAATATGTTGTAGTCTAATTATCTCCATTTAATTTAGCATGAACTTTTATTTGTTGTTTTTGTCTTTTTGGCAAATGTCCTATGATCTAAATGTACTATGATGTTTTTTTTTTCTTTCTATCACTTCTATCTCGAAGCAGAGGTGGGTAATCCCAGCTCCAAAAAGTAAAAGTTCTGCCATGTATTGGTTCTTCCTGTTCACTTCATACATGTGATTCTACTAAACCCATCTACCTGGATGAGGAGGGGGCAGGACTTTTACTTTTTGGAGCTGGCATTACCTATCTGTCTAGAAGTGATAGAACGAAGAAAAAAGAAGAGGATTGGGCGGCTGTGGTTGGACAGCCAGAGCCGGGACATGCACCGCCAACCCTTCAGTCACTGGACGACCAGCTCTAGCAACTGAACCACAGCCGCCCCCATATCTAAACCCATATTTGGAGCCAATGCTGATTTTTATTTTCCTCTCTTAAATAACAAATGTCAGAATTTTTTCTTTAATTACAAGTAGAAAAAAAAAACTATTAGAGTTAAACTAATATACCGTATTTTCACGACCATAAGGCGCACATAAAAGTCTTAGATTTCCTTCAAAATGTGCAGCGCGCCCTATGGTGCAGTACGCCCTATGTGTTGTTGTAAGGTGGACGTAGTAGAGGACACCATGAGAACGGTAAAGAAGACGCAGCTGAGTTTCCACGGACATAAGGCCAGGTGGCCCGAGTTGGAGGAAAGACTCGAGCAGTGGATCACCGAGCAAAGAACGAGTGGGAGAAACGTTTCGACGGTCACCATTCAACTAAAAACAATAACTCTAGCAGAAAAAATGAACATTGAACATTTCCAAGGAGGTCCGTCATGAAACGGTGCCATTTTTCAATCCGGACAAAGACTACGGTAGCGCAGCAACTTCCAGCGGATTATAAAAAAAACTGTCCATCTTCCGGTCCTACAGATTTCCGACAAACACATCCAGCCACATCACAAACATGGACGAGGTGCCGCTCACTTTTGACATCCCGGTGAGTCAAAAACACAAACTAGTATGTTTGTTTCAGCGCCCTATGATCAGGTGCGCCGTATGTATGTGTTAAATATAGTAATGGCACAAATAACTGAGACTGCGCCTTTTCATACGGTGCGCCATATGGTCATGAAAATACGGTATATGAACAAACACATTCTGTTTTTTTTGTTTATTTTTTCTTCTCTCCTGCTCTGGGGGAAACATGTACAAAGCAAAGGTGCCAAGATTATTTCCTTGTTTTTCCCAATTTATAATTTTTTTTATATTTTACCATTTTAAATCGTATTTAGTTATTTTATTTTTTTTTATATTTCTCTTATATTTTTTTTAAAAACAAATTGTTCACTTTTATTTTATTCATTTAAAGAAAGATGTGTTTACAATTACAAACTTGGTCCCCATGAAACATGGAAGCTGTGTGTGTGTGTGTGTGTGTGTGTGTGTGTGTGTGTGTGTGTGTGTGTGTGTGTTTGTGTCCATGTACAGCTGGAACATTTGCATCAGTGTGTCTCTGTGACTCATCAGTGTAAACATGTGATGGAACGTCCAAACATAAATGTCAAATTTGTCAGCAGTGGAATGGACTTGTGAAAACGTCTGATTAGATACTCATTAAAACTGATCTTAATGGGGACATTCTGAACAGTCGTCCCTGGGCTAATGAGCTGAAATTTGCATTTTATAAGAGTATTAGATTTAAAAAAAAACATTTCTTTTACCATTCTGGGTTGATTTTGCTTGAAATGAAATAAAAACTGCAGCGGTTCTTCAACCATTTTGAGTTTGGACTAAACCACTTTTACTGGTTATTTAACATATTATTTTGCTCATTTTTGCACATTTTGTTAATCATTTTATTCAATTTGTTGACTATTTTGTTCATTTAGCTCATTTTGTTGATTATTTTATTGAAATTTGGAAATGATTTTGGCCATGTTTGTCCAATTTGTTGACTATTTTGACCATTTTTGCAAATTGTTTTGATTATTTGATTGAATTTCTTGTCCGTTTTCTTTTTGCTCATTTTGTTGATTATTTTATTGTAATTTATAGATTGCTTGCTCTTTTTTGTTCAATTTGTTGACTTTTTAGGTAATTTTTGCTAATTTAGTTAATTATTTTATAAAACTTTTTACATTTGTTATTGACAGACACAAAGGAATTACTTTTTTTTTCTACCTCTACTGCCAATGTTGGTAAAATGTCTTAACCCTTAAAACTGCAGATGTTATTCAAGCATTTGCAGTAAAGATAAAAGAATGAGCTCTTAGCAAAGGTAATAGCCTGGAGTTTGGACTAAAACACTCACCTTTACTGCTTATTTAACAGGGGAAAAGTTTGTAGACTTATTTTGTGTAAACCAGAGTGTATTTGTCTGCATTACGTAGGTATGAATTGACACACACCATTGACCAACATACCAATGTCTTGGGACTTTTCAGGTCAAAGTTGAGAACTTTATTTGTAAAAACATCAATTTTAAAGCTTTTTTTCACCCTATGTTTATTTATATGCATTTTACAGAGGGGACATTTGGGGAATTATCAATTTTTCAAAATGTTTTATTAAAATTTGTAATTTTATTGGGGAAAAAATAAATAACTGTTGAAAGCTTCAAATACAGATATCTTAGCAAAAATGTGCAAAACTAAATATTTCGCACACAATTTCAATGGTAAAATACAATCCAAATGAGAATTTTGGTACAAAAATAATATTCTTATATGGGTTTTGGACCTCAGTATTTTACTGTGTTATATTCACTGGACTGTTACCATGGAAATGACAGATGATCAGATGACAGCCTTCAAAATTTTTATTAAAATAATATCATTGATGTGGGAGACTTGAGGAATTACACAATAAAAAAATACAATAAGATAAAATAAGCAAGAAAATGACCAAAGTGATCAATAAAATGAAGAAAAATGAATATTGAACTAACATAATAATATGTAACATGAACAAAGTAAGACACTAACAGAACACAATTGATGATAAATAATAAAATAAAAATACAAAAATAAGCAACAACATCAACATAAAACTAATAAATATTCACAAAATAACAAATAACACAAAAAATAAGATACAAAAGGAATAAATGACTAGTGTTGTAATTTGGTGGGAGTAGTTTTCTTCTTCTAAATCAACTGCTTTTTGACACCTGTACATCAGTTCCAAAATTATCACTAAAAACACCTTAAATTTTTCTGAACTTTTAAACTAAATCATCCATTCAGAACACGTCAGCGCTGAGGCATCAGGGGTTAAAGGGATACCAGGATTGGAACATAAGGTCAATGAAACCTGAACCAATT
This sequence comes from Siphamia tubifer, assembly GCA_020466265.1. NCBI lineage: Eukaryota > Metazoa > Chordata > Actinopteri > Kurtiformes > Apogonidae > Siphamia > Siphamia tubifer. Next base: position 7,971,959 of record CM035787.1, on the reverse strand, counting down.
TATCTGACCTCCACACACAGGAGTCATTCTATGGTTATTTCATTAATATTACTGTGTCCTCCATTGTTATTGAATACATTGTGTGTTGGTTCTATTTTAAAATAACGTCCAGATTGTTTTGTTTCCAGCTGTTTTTTCACTGTACAAAAATGACTTGAGGTCGTACAACAGACTTTACGGTACTTCCTCATACATGTCCATGACACCGTGATGAGGTGTATCTGATTGGCTCAGAATGCGTGAAGGAACACTCCCCTCTCACTTTGTATGTGTTTACCTTTACCAGAGTAGCATCTGGCTACATTTTGTGCAAGGAAAAAAAACGAGGCTTTATTTCCACTGAGACACATGAACCAGTTTGATCTGCCATTTTTTCCAGTTTGTGCAGCAGCTACTGTGGCGCCGTCTTCTCTTGTAGATGCTAATGCTAATGCTACTTCAGATTTGCTGCAATGGAGGACAGGTTTAACCCCACATGGGTGACGCTAAGGTCCATCTGACGTCAGATGGACCAGCTTTTTCTGGGTCCCTGGCTCGTCTTGTTTTGTGTGAATGCAGTATGCAGCCAGTGGACGTGACGAACCACTGTCAAAGGAGCATGTGTTGGTAAGTCTGGGTGAGCCATCAGATTCCAAAAGGAGTGTGGAAAAGTGGTTTTCAGTAGAATGACACCTTTTAAAAAGTTTTGGGTTTAGTGACACTATGAAAAAGTCAACCCAGCCTCTTAGCAGCTCCCACTGGGGGGCGCTGCAGAACAAAGGTACGAGGTGTAATGTGAAGGAAAATGAGATAATAACACTCAGCCTAAAGAGCTTCATATGGGTTTGCTGTTAGCGTGGAGGCTGGCTCAGCATGTTCTGCAGCAGCAGCAGCAGCAGCAGCAGGAGGAGTGGAGCTTGCATCATGTTGTTTCCTGGGTTGCATCATTTATTCATTTAGTTTTGGTAAACAAGAAGTGGAGCTGTGAATGTTTAAATGTTTAAATAATGCTGAGTTTGTGAGGCTGCTGTTCGTACGTATGTGAGCGTCCTGACCACTGGACATCACAACCAAGCTTTTAATACTTTTCATTATAATTTAGTTTTATTCAGTTTTGAACTTTTTTCCTTTAATTTAATTAATTTTAAAGAGTTTTTAAAGCAGATTTGCTAGTTTTTGTTAGTTTTTATTTTTTTTGTCTCTTAAATGCTTAGTTTTAGTTTAGTTTTAGCTTTTAGCTATTTATTTAAATTAGTTTTAAAGTATTTATTTGTTTTTATTATTATAATTTTTATACAAAAAAAACTTTATTTAATTTTTTACATTTATTTTTTTATGTATTTATTTTTCATCTTTTATTTTCCTCACTATTATATAAAAATAAACCAAATACAGATGCTGCTGTTCTCACCTGTAACTGTATTTACATTGACAAAGGTAAAAACAAAGGGAATTTCATCCACACGTTTTTACACATTTAAATTTTTTTAAACACACACCGTTTTTTTTACTCTTTCTTTTTTCTAATTAAAATTTTTTGTTTTTATTTATTTCAATTAACGAAAATGTTTTTATCGTTTTTCTAGCTTTCATCATTTCGTTAGTTTTATTTAATAAGAACCTTAAATAGAAGGAGTGCTAACCCTAACCCTGAACCCGAGCAGATTATCTCATATTGTCGCAGACGGTTTAGAAACTCACTGCGTCTGAATTAGACACTGACACCTTGTGCGTCAGACACCGACATTTGGTCAGCGTGTCAGATTTTGACGCACTGGGAGTGAGACAGTGTTGACATATTGTCCAGAGCCAATTAATCAGTGATAGGCTATAATCGACCGGCCAATGAATCAAGTTTGGAACATTGTCTTTCCATGGAACACAGTTGAATATAGATCCTCATATCCCTGTTTTCATTATAAATGACACTTATTCCACTTACTCATGATCAGTGGTGTTTACAGCTGGTGTTTGCACAGACGTTTATGATGTTTACAACATAGTGTGTTAATTTAATCTGACGTATCAGTCTCTGCTGCCGAGCTTTAAACCTCTTGCGCTTTGGTGTACCGCAGACTTAGGATCATTAAATGTCAACAGGACGCTGTGGATTTGTCACACCGCTATTCAGCACCTGTCAGACCAACAGGTAAACGTGTCGTCCTGTTATTCTGTCACTGTCAGTGAGGAGGAGGAGGAGGATGAATGTCCACAGATGGATGCTCACTGACTAGATTTTTACTGTTAATTCACACAGTGGAGTTTGTTTAGTGTTCTCCACCATAAGTAAATGTTCTGCACTTCTATAGTTCTGTTCTACCTTCATGCTGCTCAAAGTGGTTTACATGAGCTTCACATTCATCCATTCACACACACTCATTCACCAGTAGGTTTCTAAGGTTCTGTCAGTCCTACTGGGAGACTAAGTCAGGGTTCAGTGCCTTGCCCAAGGACACTTGGACATGTGGACAGCCAGAGCTAGGACGCGAACGGCCAACCTCTGGGTCATTGGGCGACCCACTCTACCACCTGAGCCACAGCCGCCCTGTTGTAAGTAAACCTGTTGCATCATTTGTTATTAAACCAGTGGCTAACAGGCTGGTTTATCTGCATGTTCAGACGCTGTTTACACAAGGACGATTATGAGTGAAAACAACAAAATATTTTCTCGGAAGTGCTTTTCGTTTACACGGCAACAGAACGTAGACATATTTAAGCACAGTCCATTTAACACCTAGCGGCCTAGCATTCATATCCAAACAAACTTCGCCTAATGTTGCGTCTTCATATAAACAAAGATTTCCTCCTGAAAACACTCGTCTAAATGTGGAGGAAAATTTGAGATGCACTTTTGCGTTTTTTGTTTTCGTCGACGCCATATAAATGTAGCCTCAGTCAGAGGTCAAAAGGACACCAAAGTTAGTGGTCATCTTTGTGATATGAATATTACTATTACGTCCTGAAGGTGGCATCTAGGGGTGTGTGCAGGAAATAACACAAAAACCAAGATGTAAAATGGAACTAAAATTGTAAATTTAATAATTGATAAAGTGAATTAACAAAAGGTGTCCCAAAAGAGGAAATATGATGTGAGGAAACAAAAGGAATTTTTTTTAAATAAGGGTAACGAAGTAAGGAATGACTAACTCAAATAACGAAATTTAGCTTCTTTAACTGAATGCAACAAAGGCTAAAGAAAACTAAATTAACGAGTGTCTCAACTAAATAAACAAGTCACACAAATAAGGCTAGCCTAGTGACACAACTAAGGAGACACAGACGACGAGTGGTGGTGGACTGGGACAGAGTGATCCCAGCCGACGAGCTTCTCCAAGGTGTTCAGTTTAATAGAAGGCGGCTCAATCGAGTGGCAGGAGTCTGATTGGTTGGAGCAGGAACAGGACGGAAAAGGGAGAGGCGGGAATCCAGGAGCCAATCAGAACAGGGAAGGGGCCAGAGGGACGGACTTTAGTTTTCCCAGTGACTTCCAAGGACCAACCACGCGCAGGGCTCCGAGCAGCAGGTTTTACATATAAGACATAACAAAACATCAGCACAGCAGAGAATCACGAGGAGGAAAACGACCAAACGAACCAGATAAAGGCGGGGCCCGTAACAATTACACACTCTGTTATTCCACTAATAATATTTTTTCCATACATTGTGTCCTTCATTATATTTGTCCAAATAAGTGTTCCTTTAGTTCAGGCATGCCCAAATATGGCCCGTGGTCAGCTTCAGTTTTCATTCTGTCCAACAAAATAATAAATAATACAAGTTTTGAAATGCAGTTCCTCCTTTGACCTGATGGTGACAGCACCACTCTAACTCTATCAGACTTTGCCGTGAACCCTTCTAGCTAATGTCACCTGTAAATAAAGAGAGGAAAATGACACAAGGTAATTACTATATTTTTTTAGTTGAAAATCTTGTCTAATTTGTCCAAAGACTGATGTCATGTTTCACCAATTCAATGTAAAGAGATGCTACCAGACAAAGGATGCTAACATACAACAAGCTAACAGGGAATGAGGGAGAACCTGTGAGTGAAATTCATCAAGACAACCAGGAAGTTGCCATGGTAACTGCTGATGTTATGTATTTGTAACATAAAATATAACTTTGAATGATCTTGTAGGACAAGAGTCAGAGTCGTATGTTTTAATCTTAAATGTAAACAGACTTTGCATTAATGACTATAATATGAGTAATGATCCCTCATATAAGTCATGTTTAACATGAACATGGGGTTCAGATTTTTAAACAACTCCAGATCCTCCACAGTTTGTTCTGTTACATATTCCAGAGAGATAAGAAAAGCAGAACACTTTTTTTTATTATTTGTTCACACTTCGATTTGGTTCCATTGCCATTTTAAACCATTATATTGTAACAATGAAGATAAACTGTTATAGAACAGTGCATTTATATATAACTTTTATTATTTAAAAAGTGTCAGAAGGGACCACTGGCCCCTGGTAATCTGCACCCGGAAAAAAAATAAAAATAAAAGTATGGGCACCCCTGGTTTAGTTGGACCAGGCCCCAGCAGACCTAGCAACGCCCGTGGGTGGGAGAACAATATTTTCTGCATTTGTAAGTACAGACCATTTATATAAAGTGTTGAAAAGCAGGTCCATCCTTTGTTCCATCCTCATAAAAGTTGGAAAACTAGAAACTATCATTAAAATTCAGTCAGTATAGAAAACTTAGGACAATATTATTCAGCTCTTGAACATTTATTTTTGACAACCTCCAAGATATTGATAGTGTTTCCCACAGAGGCTCAGATTTACGGCGTAACTCTGACAACTTCGGTGTTCGAATATCATGTGGAAAAAGAATCTCTGATGTTTCTGTCTGAAAACTAAATATTATTTTGCTTGCTGTGAATTTCACAGATCCTTATGATTCATTTAACATCAAAGCACAGTGAAAATGACCCCAGATGGGCTGTTTTCTAGTGCACACATCAAAGATTAGTAATAATTAAACCCTCTGAAAAGCAAACAGTGTTTTCATTTTCTGCTTTGAAAGTAGGTTTGGAGTCGTGTGAAACTCTTCTGGGCTGGAATGAAAACAACACGTACTGATAGAACTCAAGAAACCTGTTCCTGATACAGCTGGAGAGTTGTTTCCTACCTTATTGTGCATGTTTTGGGATGTTTAATTATGTATTTACTGATAAATATCAAATTGGAGTTCTTTAAATTTTTCCCAACCTTGTGTCCCAGCTCAGGTACTGACATGAAATCATTTTAATATCTACATATTTTAAAGAATAAATAAATAAATTGATTAATTAATAATAATAAAATTACATAACTACATTCAATAAAAAATAAAGAAATAAAAATTAATAAATAAAATAATGATTTAAAAAATAAAATAAATGCATCAAAATGAATAAAATAAATACAAATATTTTAAAAAAGTACAGAAAATGTAATACATTTTAAAAAACAAAAAAAAATAAATGTACATTCAAATCTTTGGCAAATACATGTTTTCTCCATGCTTTATGCTATAGTTATACTTGACCTGAATTTTGGTCCCCATAGTGTCAGAGGTCCACATGATGTGACTGTTAACATATCATTGTCACCACAAAGATAGGAATACAAGCGCACACACACACACACACACACACACACACACACACACTGGTAAAAACATAACTTTGCCAAAGATGAAATTAAAAAGTCACTATTATGAGATAGAAAGTCAAAATTTCCTCCTGAAACAACGTATTTAATTTTTCCTGAAAACACTTATTTTTCATAGTGTCACATCTGTTTAGTTTGGAAAGACTAACGAGTCTATTCTGAGAATGTAAAGAGTATAAAATACATGTATTTATATAAATGTAAAGAGTATAAAATACATATATTTATATAAATGTAAAGAGTATAAAATACATATATTTATATAAATGTAAAGAGTATAAAATACATATATTTATATAAATGTAAAGAGTATAAAATACATATATTTATATAAATGTAAAGAGTATAAAATACATATATTTATATAAATGTAAAGAGTATAAAATACATATATTTATATAAATGTAAAGAGTATAAAATACATATATTTATATAAATGTAAAGAGTATAAAATACATATATTTATATAAATGTAAGGAGTGTAAAGTACAAATATTTCTGAAGAAATGTAAGGAGGGTAAGTCCAAAGTTTACAGAAAACTAAATACTCCATTAAAGTACAGAGAGTTTCTTCCCACCTCTGACTGCCAGATGTTTGCTCATCCACAGCCCTAGTGTCTGTTTGAAATGTCTGGGGTCGATAGGAATTTATTGTTATATTTTAGATTTGTTACAATTTTTTTTATGATTCATGATGATAATTCAAATGGAGACAGAGATAAAAAAATAAATAAATAAATTTGGAAACCACTTCAGTAGTGTGAGGCATAACTGATCCATTTTCACTAATACTTGACATGCTACATGTTCATTAGCACTCATGTTATAACACACTTTTCACCCATAATTTAATTGCTGAGTGCAGTCATTACTTTCACAAACACATCAGGATGCTTGTCAGATATTTAAAAAAATTTACATATCAGTAACCAGTGGTGTGCGCTGTTTTCAGTGTGTGTGTGTGTGTGTGTGTGGGTTATGTGTGTGTGTGTGTGTGTGTGTGTGTGTGTGTGTGTGGGTTATGTGTGTGTGTGTGTGTGTGTGTGTGTGTGTGTGGGTTGGGGGGGGGGGGGGGCACCCCTGTAGCTTCAGTGGGAATGTAGGTTCGTGTATTAATCTGCAGCAGGATGCAGAGGCAGTAAAACATCCAAACGACAGCTGTCACACGATTCAAGTTTTAATCAATCAATCAATCAAACTTTATTTATATAGCACTTTTCATACATGGCACATGTAGCACAAAGTACTTTACATCAGACGCCCCATTATCCCACAGTTGTAGATACAGTTAAAAAATATTTTTAAAAAAACAGCCTTGGTGAGCGTTAGGGTCCAGTTCTTCTGGACCTGACACTATGGTCACGGTACCACGCATGGACACCATGGTCCCATCAACCCAAGTAAGGTGAGGTTAGGTAACATAAGGTGAGGTAAGGTAAGGTAAGGAAAGGTAACTTTATTTGTACCCAAAGGTAGACTTGTTTGCAGGTAAAAGTGAAGTAGAAGCATACACAAAACAACAAAGACACAAGACAGTAACACAAAACACAGGAAATTAACAACAACTATCTTTATATCCAGACAGGATATACAAAATAAATGAATATAGGACTGCCCTTAAAGAGTAGCTTATGTGCTGTTCAGTATTTAACAGGACTGCATCTATACCTTTTGGTTCTGCACACAGACATTTTGAACCTATGACCTGAGGGGAGAAGCTGAAATTCACCAAATAATGGATGGGATGCATCATTAAAGATGGACCCCGTTCGTCTCTGTAATAGCCCTTTGTAAAGGGATTCTACGTTCAGCTCTTCCTGGCCCACCTCACAATCTGAGTGAGTGAGTTTTTATTCTTTTAGAATGTTGAACCAGGACACCAGGCTAAAAGAAATGATAGTTTCTGGTCGACGTACATCTTCCTGTTAATGTGAAAGGATGACAGTTTCCTTAGGCAGGTTAGACGCTGGTTTGTCTTTTTATACCCAGACGCACAATGTGCCACAAAAGTAAGTTTACTGTCGATAATGGTCTCAAGATATTTATAGTTGTCTACACATCCCGCTGCCAGACCAACTGTAGACCCGGTCGCACACACAGTGCCCCGGGCTCAGACCCCAATGCACCAGATGCAAAATGGGATACGATAAAAAATAATGGAGGATCTGCAAGTCTGAGCAGGGGTGTCTGTGACCAGTAGGTGGAGTTAGCTGAGCTGGTGAGATGGGGTGGGGTGGGGTATTCAAATGAATCTATGCGTGTGATTTATGACGCATAGAAAATTCAGCGTTTTCATCTCCCTCCAACAAGAAATGGATCAGAAGTAAAGGATTTTGGTTTTTGTGACACAGGAAACAAACAGACCCAAGTCAGAGACTTAGATACATTGTCACAATATTTATTTGAGATCAGAGTAGAAATAATGTCCTTCCCGTTGTTCATCAGAGTAAAGGAGTCACAGATGCAGCAGGTCAGAGTGGCAGTCAGTAAACAGGCAGCAGTCATACACAAGAAATGCAGAAAAAGACAAAAGGGGAATAAAAAAAAAAAATGTTACAGAAGCGCAGATGGTAGTTGAAGTGTTAACAGGGGTTTTGTGAAGTCGTGGTCAGGGTCAGGCAAAAAGTCAGATAACAAAAAGACAACATAAATGTTCTGCACGTCTATAGTTCATGTCCACCTTCATGGTATTAGCCATTCACAAACACACCAGTAGGTTTCTAAGGTTCTGTCCGTCCTACTGGGAGACTATGTCAAGGTTCAGTGTCTTTGTCCAAGGACACTTCCACATGTGGACACAGCCAGTGCTGGGATGCGAACCGCCAACCCTTCAGTCATTGGATGACCCACTCTACCAACTGAGCCACAGTCCAAAAATCTTCACTTTTGTCTGAGATTTTATAAAGATGCGTTTTCAGAGGAAAAAACTCAGAATTAAATTTAATTCAGTTAAGTGTTTACATCGTCATTTTAAAGCGGAATTAACCTTTATTTGGAATTAATCAGGGATAAAATCTCTCATGTAAACAGGTAATTTGTGTTTCTACTGTTTGTTGCTGCTGTATGATTCCACTACATTTTGCCTGAAAGCAAACACCTGCAATTGTGTCATTTAAATGCAAAACAAGTGGAGAATGTTCACTTTTTACTTAATGAAAGTCATCCGGAACCCTGCAGCCCATCTGTCTCCCACCGCCTTTGGTTCTCTGCTCTGGTTCCCCTTAAGTCCGTTCACTTCCTGCCTGTGGCTGCTATTATCAACCCCAGCCGCTGATGTACGAGGCCGCTAATGGAGCAGCGCCTCCGAGCCGCCAGGCATTAGTCCGGCTCCACACCAGCCTTTACTGTGCATTCAAACGCTCTTACACATTTTAATGACTCTTCAACAACAACCTGCTTAGTAACAGCCAACAGCCGCCTCCCTATTCTTCATCTTACAAAATTAGACAGGTACGTTACATGCAGAATTTATTACTGGCCATTACGGATGCAAATCAATAACTGGTTCTTTTTGAGAATCGGTTCCCACTCTGCAAAAATCAAAATGAACTGAAACACTTTTATTAATTTAGGGCACATTCACAACTACTATGTTTGGTGTTTGTGATTCACGAGGAAAAAAAAAAACTGAGTAGCTTCGCTGCACTCGTTGTTGTAGCAACACCACCGCCACACTCATTGTTTAGCACTATCATCAGACGCAAACAGGAAGAGTAGCAGATTTCACAGTAAAAGCCTCAGCATATGAGAGGGCTGATGAATGACTATAAACCTCTACAATGTTTGGTAGGTGTGAAACAAACAACCAAACAAACCAACTTTCCTTTGGTTCAGACCTTTTCAGCTGGTCTGAATACAAACTACTGAACTCTGGTCTAGACCAAACAAATGGACCAAGACCGAGCTGAAAGGTCAGTCTCGGTCCAGACCAGAGGGACCCTGGTGTGGATCTTTTGGAGGTGTGAAAGCAGACTGGACCTAATATGAACCTCTTGCTATTTTGTACCTTGGGATCTTCCGTCGCTTGCTGTGCATTGTGGGAAACAGAGTCTTGACTGCATAAAGTGTGTGTGGGAGTATTCAGACCAGTGGAAGGTAAACAGGCTAACAAAAATGTGCAGGGGACAAACGTGGGCTGAGGAAGAAATGCATACTCATGTGGATATATGGGCAGATGTCCACAACTGTCACTGCATGATGTGAACTCATCAGCGTTATCTTCGGTAGTCACCATGTACTTTGTTGTTGTTGTTGTTGTTGATAAATCACTCGTACAACAGTATGGTAACCACACAACTGCAAAAAATAGTAAAAATTGGAAAAGCACAGCACAGAAAGCCTCCATGACTATCTCACTTTTTAACTTTAGCATATTGTGTTGCGCGTGTCGTTGCTGACCAATAGCAGAATGAGCTCAGGGGGCGTGGCTTTGTTGACAGCTTTTCGTCCACTTACTAAAATGTACGGTGTGACAGTGAACCGCACCAAAATGAAAAAAATAAAAAAATACTTGGTTGGGACCAAAGCAAGTGAACTATTGAACTTTCTCCGTGTGAATACACCCTTAGAGAGTGTTTTTATTTGTTCTTCATTATTTGTTTCCAAAACCAAAATGAAAAGATGGATCACGATGATTTCAAAATAAAACCAAAAAATAAGCCAACAAAACAACAAATCTTTTCTCCATTGTTTGTTTCCAAAAACAAAATGAAAAAAATAAACATAATGATCCAGATTTTCAGTTTCCCTTTTTGTGTTTAAATGATTAATAATAATAAAAAAAAAATGATAAGAACCATTTCCCATTTTATGCAATTTTGACCTGAAGCAAATTGAATAAACTGGAAATTGATCTTACCAACTGAAAGAAACATCTCAACCGGACTTAAAGATTATTATGGTATGATATGACATCAATTTTGTCAGTCGTCATGTTTTCAGGTCTTACAGTGACCCTCTGTAGGACGAAGGTTTCCATCCTTGTGACTTCGGGTCACAGTCATTTCTGGTTTACTCAACGTGCTTTGAGGACTTTGCGTCAGGTTTTTTGGGGTTTTTTTTGCACTATTCATTTAAATACAAAAAGGAAAACAGAAAATTTGCAGTGTTATCAGTTTTTTTTATTTTACTTTTGGAAACAATTAAGGTTTATCTTATTTTTCGTTTTATTTTGAAAAACAAATGAACGAATGATAAACTGATTCACATCAACAGTGAGAGCAAAACAAAAGAATTTGTAAAATTGAGTATTTAAGTAAATTCCTGATTTGTCCTACCTCTGATCATGGTGAAAACACAATTTTGGTGACCTTGACCTTTGAGCTACATTCACCAACATTTCATGGGATCTATTCTGGACCACCTCACACCTTTCCTGAAAATTTCTTGGAAACTGGTCCAGTAGTTTATTTGTAAAGATGCTGACAAACAGACAAACATAAAACAAACAATAACCCTCTCCTCTTCGGGGTTGGAGCTAATAATGTTATAATACAAGGTGTTAAATCACTTTTAAAAAGGTTAAAAATACAGACCATTTAATTTGTGAAGTGGCACAGAAGTAGCAGTGGGTGTTTATGGGTTAATGTTCGCTGTCCATGGTACTGAACTGGAAACAGGACACTATTTAAAGGTACTGTGCTGAGATGTTTCCCAGGAAACTGTACACTTAATAAATATGAAAAAACAATGATTATATATTGTATACTTACAAAATATACAAAATATAATATTGTTTTATCATGGAGATCTATGTATACGCTAAGTATCCAAAAGTGGGCTGAAGGTCGATTGCATTTTATTGCCGTGGAAAAAAAATAACATACAGGATCAAGGGAAAATATAACAGATTTGTGAAGATATGGGACTCATTTATGAATTTTTTCGGAGGAAGGGGTCTTATCTGGGATTGTGTAGCTTATTGTCCTTCATTCATATTCATATTATTTAGTTATTTTGACTTTTGTCATCCATACTGCTAATCTCTGATTTGAACATATACTTACTGTCGTCCCTGGGGAGTGTGTTTGGTATGTGCCTGTTTTGTTTTGCTTTGTTTTTTTTATTTTGTATGTGGTTGTTTTATTAATTACATAAAGAAGTCAATAAAGATAAATTTTTCTCTGAGTCATATCCTCTTGATATTTCACATTAAATAATTGCCTTAATTGGAAACAACATGATTTTTTATAATTGGGGCGGCTGTGGCTCAGTTGGTAAAGCAGGTCATCCAATAATTAAAGGGTTGGTGGTTCGCTTCCCGGCTCTGGCTGTCCACGTGTCAAAGTGTCCTTGGGCAAAGACACTGAACCCTGGCTTAGTCTCCCAGTAGGACTGACAGAACCTTACAAACCTACTGGTGTATGAATGTGTGTGAATGGATGAATGTGAGGCTAATGTAAAGAGCTTTCAGCACCATGAAGGTGGAAAATAACTATAGAAGTGAAGAACATTTACCATTAATGTATTTTTAAATAAAACTGTGAAACTCTTGTCCACTACAAAGAACAAAAATGTCTTGCTGGGTCTTGGGAAGATTGGGAAGATATAAGTGATGTAAAAGAGAGAAAAAAAAATGTTAGTGACTGATGAAAAAGGTGATCATTCAAAGAAACATTTCACATCAGCTGATAAGTGACATATGTCCGTGTGGTGGACAGGTTATCTGTGTTTCTGCAGGTTTTCTCATGTTCTCTTAGCCTAGTCATACTAGAAAGCACTAGCAGCAGCAAATCTAATTTGCTACCATAGACAATCTATTTACGCTAAATGTAATTTTTGGTTAGATTTCCCTGAAAGCTTCCAACAAACCACAGTCAAGTACAGAGTGAGAGGGCGGGCAGATTCAGAGAGAAACAACCATAGAAGAAGAACAATGACGATAGACGGCTGCCGACTGGATAGAGATTTTCTTTTATCAAATATTAGTGAAGAATGTGAGAAAATATCAGCAATCTTTAAATTCTTTTTACAGAAGCGACAACAGTCGTTCAGCTCCATAATCCACCATTTTGTTTAGTCATTCCTAACTTTCTCCGGACTCCTCCGTGAACGTAACTCGAAATCTTAGGTATGGATTTTGATTAAATGTTGGGGTGTCACAAATGATTATGTTTGGTGGTGATCCAGAAGAGATCCTGGATTTTTTTGTTGCCTTCACTTCACTTCTTGCTAGACGTCAGATACTAATGCTATGGAAGGAGGACACACCAGCTACATTTAATAGGTGGATTAGAAACGCCATGTCATGTTTGAAACTGGAAAAATGTAGAAACACTCTGAAAGACTCCATACAGAAGTTTGAGAGAACATTTTCTTTACATACTATGACAGCATTAAAAACCCACTGTAAATATGATAGAGATGGCATACCCCCCCCTTTTTTGTAATACTTAATTTTTATTTATTGTTTTTTTTCCTCTTTTACTTATTTATTTATTTCCTTTTCTCTTCAAAGATTATTGTTAGTATTATTATTTTCGTATTACTGTTGCCATGCTAGAAACCACTAGCAGCAGCAAATCTAATTCGCTCCCAGTAGGACTGACAGCACCTTAGAATACTAAGGTAATAAGTGATGTTTTAATTTAAGTATACTTTAATAAGCACCTACATTTTAAGTTCTGGAAAGTTGTGTTTTTTAAGTTTCATCAACTTAAAATAATTGAGGCAATCGATTGCCTTACATTTTTTTTAGTTCTGCTAAATTATTCTGGTTTACAGTGCAGTAGTCTGATCCACAAATCACATTGCCATATATTTTGGAGTTCAGCAGCTTATTGTCTATCCACCTGTCAACACTGATTATAAATGTGACCTACTCTATTGGAACATTGATAGATAATTGATCAGATAACAGCCTTCAAAAGCCACATTTCTCCTATCAGTCTTTACCGTAAGACATCCTTTTGTGTATGTGCTGTTACTGTTGCACTGCAGAATGATGATGAGTTTGTTCACTTTCATTTAATGTGGGAGATTGTATTTATAGATGTTATTAAAATAATGTCAACAACGTCCCAGGACCAGGACATGACACTGGTAAAGATGTTAAATCTTTCCACTTTTGGCTGGGCCTTTTTTCCCTCACTTCTCATTTGTACCAATCACCCACTGTCATCCAAAAGAATCCTTGTACTCTCAAACCAATTTTTTGCTTTTGATGTATGATTTATTTGAAATCGATTCCCCCACACGCTCATGTTTTGTTGATGAATCAGTCTGTGATCTGCCTGTTGGCTGATTTTAGTTGATATCAGGAGGGTCAGGCAAACACACACAGCCTGAGGCACATGTGTGATTTATCAAGATCAATGGACAATTCTTGTCTTTGCTACAAAGAAGGTCCTCAAACTGTATTTGTAAGATGTTTCCATTGATTTATAATGTCCAGCATCGTGAAATACCACCACAAGAGTCAACTTTAGATTGATACATTTTTGTTAAACGCAGCTGCCACCTTCCAGTGATTATCTGACTAAACAAGTGGTTCCAGCCACAACAAACCCCACCCTTCACAAATGTTCTACCTGATTTACCCTATAGGTTGATTTTACGTAATGTCACATAGCTTTATAGTCAGTACGTGATTTTCAGGAATTGAAGCTTGAGTTTTCCATTGGGAAAATGTCTGTTTTGTGTAGTTTATGGCTGCAACAATCATTCTAACCCAGAGAAAGAAAAGAGATTACCAAAGATTGTCATTCACAAAGGTGAGAAATGGAAAAAGCTCTCAGAAAAATGCTGTAAAAAGAAGATTTTAAATCTGCGTTTGCGGTCGGGAGGAGCAAAGTCTGCCAATGCTAATGCCACTTTGTCAGAGGTATGTTCCAAAGCTAACTTTTTTGTGGATGTGCTATATATCATTAGGTTGTGGTTAAATGTTCATTTACACTGTTGTAATATGGTTTAACTAGTGACATTTAGATGTGTTACATGTTTGTTGACATTAGTTGCTACTGCTAGCAGCTAGCGGTGACTACTGTCACCAAACATGCAATACATTTTGACGTCGCATCTTTTTTTTTAAACACTGTTTTATTGATTTTGATCCAAAGAAAATATAATTACAATTATGCAGTGTAAACAATTATACACCCGTCCCCCAAAACCCTTACCCACCCTCAGCCAGCCTATCCTGTACAACAGTAATACGAAAATAATAATACTAACAATAATCTTTGAAGAGAAAAGGAAATAAATAAATAAGTAAAAGAGGAAAAAAAACAATAAATAAAAATTAAGTATTACAAAAAAGGGGGGGGTATGCCATCTCTATCATATTTACAGTGGGTTTTTAATGCTGTCATAGTATGTAAAGAAAATGTTCTCTCAAACTTCTGTATGGAGTCTTTCAGAGTGTTTCTACATTTTTCCAGTTTCAAACATGACATGGCGTTTCTAATCCACCTATTAAATGTAGCTGGTGTGTCCTCCTTCCATAGCATTAGTATCTGACGTCTAGCAAGAAGTGAAGTGAAGGCAACAAAAAAATCCAGGATCTCTTCTGGATCACCACCAAACATAATCATTTGTGACACCCCAACATTTAATCAAAATCCATACCTAAGATTTCGAGTTACGTTCACGGAGGAGTCCGGAGAAAGTTAGGAATGACTAAACAAAATGGTGGATTATGGAGCTGAACGACTGTTGTCGCTTCTGTAAAAAGAATTTAAAGATTGCTGATATTTTCTCACATTCTTCACTAATATTTGATAAAAGAAAATCTCTATCCAGTCGGCAGCCGTCTATCGTCATTGTTCTTCTTCTATGGTTGTTTCTCTCTGAATCTGCCCGCCCTCTCACTCTGTACTTGACTGTGGTTTGTTGGAAGCTTTCAGGGAAATCTAACCAAAAATTACATTTAGCGTAAATAGATTGTCTATGGTAGCAAATTAGATTTGCTGCTGCTAGTGCTTTCTAGTATGACTAGGCTAAGAGAACATGAGAAAACCTGCAGAAACACAGATAACCTGTCCACCACACGGACATATGTCACTTACTAGCTGATGTAAAATGTTTCTTTGAATGATCACCTCAACCTCTAGGTGCTAATTAACAGTACATGCAACCCTCTGCCTGTTGTTCTTTATCTTTTTCATCAGTCAAATATACACACTAAAATGTTTTTCTCTCTTTTACATCACTTATATCTTCCTGGGACCCAGCAAAGCATTTTTGTCCTCTGTAGTGGACAAGAGTTTCACAGCTTTATTTAAAAATATATTAATGTTAAATGTTCTGCATTTCTATAGTTCTTTTCCACCTTCATGGTGCTCAAAACGATTTACATTAGCCTCACATTCACCCATTCACACACACTCATACACCAGTAGGTTTGTAAGGTTCTGTTAGTCCTTGTGGGAGACTAAGTCAGGATTCAGTGTCTTTGTCCAAGAACACTTGGAGATATGGACAGACAGAGCTGGGACATGAACCTCTGACCCTTCAGTCATTGGACAACCCACTCTACCAACTGAACCACAGCCGCCCCTGAATAAAGTAACAGTGTTTTGTGATTGTAATTTTTTTGGTGGGATAGATATTGGTGGTTATTTGGAGTATTTCTGCATCTACTACAGCAGTTAAGTTTATTTTTTTTTCAGTCATCCTTATTTGAAACAATAGAAATAACAGAACAATATCATTCTCAGAATTTAATGACTGAATTCCACTCAGTTGTACCTAATATATTTTTAAGTTATGTTCACTTATATCCACAATAGTTCACCTTAAAAAACAATATTAGTTGGAAGGTGACTAGCCATGAACAGACTTGGTATGAAAGATAGGTAATAAAAATGACAAAAACAGGTGTGAGAGAGAGAGAGTGAGAGAAAGAAAGAAATTAAGAAAGAAAGAACTCAGTGTCTGTACTTCCCCCAGCATTCTATCTCCGAGTGCAGCTTTGACTGAACTGTGACTTCAGTCTGTTTTTAATTAAACTGACCATAGACTTTCTCAAACAGGAATGTTTTGAACCTAATTTTAAATGTAGAGACTGTGTCGGCCTCTTTAATATTAAATGGAAGCTGATTCCATCAGACAGTAACCATGGTAACTAAAGGCTCTAGCTCCTATTGTACTTTAAGAAACCCTGGGAACTTTCAATAAACCTGCATTCTGAGAACGAAGGGTTCTATTGGGCTGATACGGAACCAGATCATCTTTAAGATAAGAGGGGCCCATACCATTAATGGTTTTATATGTAAGAAGGAGGATTTTAAATTTAATTCTAAACTCAACTGGTAGCCAATGAAGGGTTTGGAGCACAGGGGTGATGTGTTCTCTTCTATTTGATCCTGTTAATAATCTAGCTGCTGCATTTTGAACCAGTTGAAAGTTTTTTAAGGAATAATTAAGACACGCTACAAGTAAGGAGTTACAATAATCTAATCTAGATGTAATAAATGCATTATTTTTAGACAGAATATTCCTAATTTTGGCTAATGTTGCGCAAGTGAAAGAAGGCTGTTCTACATGTTTGGTTAATATGTGCTTTGAATGAAAGATCTGGATCAAGTAAAACTCCGGCATTTTAAACAAACTATCTGGTCAGTTAGGGAGTCTCTCGCATTTTTAGGACCAATTATAATGACTTCAGTTTTTCAGGGTTCAATAGAAGATAATTGGCACTCATCCAAGTTTTTATGTCTTGGACACAAGTACT
This sequence comes from Siphamia tubifer, assembly GCA_020466265.1. Taxonomy (NCBI): domain Eukaryota; kingdom Metazoa; phylum Chordata; class Actinopteri; order Kurtiformes; family Apogonidae; genus Siphamia; species Siphamia tubifer. The sequence goes on along the minus strand of CM035787.1, from coordinate 7,954,643 downwards.
TAGTTTATCTATTTGCCTGGTCTGATCAGGTTTAATTGATAAATATAGCTGTGTGTCATCCGCATAACAATAAAAATTAATGCCATGATTTCTAATGATGTTACCTAATGGGAGCATATATAATGTAAACAAAATAAGCCCAAGGACTGACCCTGGGGGCACGCCATAATTAACTCTGGAGAACGGTGATGATTGTTGATTAACGTGAACAAATTGGTAGCGATTAGATAAATATGATTTAAACCAGCAGAGGGCTGCTCCTCTAATACCTATATCACATTCTAATCTGTGCACTAAGATACTGTGGTCAATGGTGTCAAAGGCTGCACTAAGGTCTAATAACACCAGGGCCGATATAAATCCGACGTCAGCGGCTAATAATAAGTCATTAGTAACTTTGACTAACGCTGTTTCAGTGCTATGATGGACACGAAAGCCAGACTGAAACTGTTCAAATAAATTATTATCCTGCAGGCATTGGCACAGCTGTTTAACTAAAACCTTTGACAAATTGGCAAAGGTTTGGATATAGGCCTATAATTTGCTAGAATGTCAGGATCTAAGGTAGGTTTTTTCAGAATTGGTTCAATAACAGCATATTTAAATGATTGTGGCACATATCCAGTAGTTAATGAAGTGTTAATTATATTTAGGACAGTGCTAATAATTAGAGGCAGAATCTCTTTAACGAGTTTTATTGGGATTGGATCTAAGAGGCAGGTGGCTGGCCTTTAGAATGAGCCCATTGTTTCTTATGTAGCTGCAGTTTTAATCCAGAGGTATTTTTCAGGCGTTTTAAGCAAAATTCGCTTGGGACTGGTAAGAGGTTAAGTTTACAAGGGACGTCTAAAGAAAAGAGTGATCTTTACAGATGGAGAGAAAGAATGAAAGTGAGCAGAGGCAGGGAGACGCCACACATCAAGTGTATTGGCTTGTCGGCTGAATGCAGATTTCAAAGCCAGCCTCGTACGACGCCCATAGTCAATTTCCCTCCTTGTCTCCTTGAATTGCTTTTAACAAGGTGTTGGACGGACAAATAAGACAGAACACTCCACCACAGAAAATTACAGCAAACAGCAACAAATCTAATATTCATTTCACACCTCCACTCTAATTTCAGGCACATTACAATCAATATGCAGGTACTCACTGAAGCAACGCCTTCTGTGTCCTTCGCCTGGTGCCTTACAGTCTTGCTCTCCATGCTAATAATATGCAAATAATACAAAAAGAGATAATGAGAAAGCAATTATAATCGACGCAATTGCAAAGATAGGTTTGTGTGCAACGGCGACTCATGTAGAAATAAAAAGTAGGATCATATACGATGAGGACGAGGACTGTAAAGGCGTGAAATATTACTGCACGGGGTGTGGAGGGTGGAGGGAAGATAAGAGAGTTAAGTCTTTACCATTGTTCTTCTAAAACACCGGAAAATCCTTCTGTAAATGAAAACTGCATGTTCTTCAAGAGTACAGATAAAAGAATGGGGTCTTTGTAAAGGTCATACCCTGGAGTTTGGACTAAAAGATGAACTTTTAATGGTTATTTAACAAATGATTTTGTTTATTTTGGTCATTTTTTTTGCTAATTTTGCTGATTATTTTATTGTATTTGTTGACTGTTTTGGTCATGTTGCTAGTTTTGTTGATGAATTTATTGAAATGTGGAGACTATTTTGGAATTGTTGCAAAATTTGATGAATATTTCATTGCATTTGTTGACTATTTTGTTCATTTTTCTTGTTTTCTTGAATATTTTATTGAAATTTAGAGACTTTTTTGGTAATTTGGTTGATTATTGTATTCATTTTTGACCATTTTGTTAATCTTTGCTAGTTTTGTTGATTAGTTTATTACTTACAAACACAAATAAATTCAGAATATTTTTTTGCCCCTTGCTTTACTGCCAATGGAATAAGTGAAAATGATCTTGTTAAGATGTCTTCATCCTTTACCATTCTGGTAGAGGCTGGTTTTGCTTAAAACAGCTGAAAAATCCTTCTGTAAATGAAAACCACAGCTGTTCTTCAAGAGTACAGATAAAAGAATGGGCTCTTTGTAAATGTAACACTCTGGAGTTTGGACTAAAAGATTAGCTTTTAATGGTTATTTAACAAATTATTTTGTTCAATTTGTTTATTTTGGTCATTTTTGCTAATTTTGCAGATTATTTTTTTTATATTTCTTGACTGTTTTGTTAATTTTTGTCCAATTTGTTGACTATTTTGGTAATTCTTGCAAACGTTTCTTGATCATTTTATTCTATTTCTTAACTATTTTTGTTCATTTTTGCTTGTTTTGTTGAATATTGTATTGAAACTTTGAGACTTTTTTGGTAATTTTTGTTGTCCAATTTGTTGATTATTAAATTCTTTTTTTGAACATTTTGTTAATCTTTGCTAGTTTTGTTGATTAATTTATTACACAAATAAATCCAGATGCGTTTCCCCCTTGTGCTTTACTGCCAATAGAACAAGTGAAAATGATCTTGTTAAGATGTCTTCATCCTTTACCATTCTGGGATGATTTTGCTTAATATTTTAAATACACCTTACGGTGATACTTGGACACGTCATCAGTGATGAACCCGGGGTCATAGGGTGTTTCGGGTCTTTAATCATCAGACACCCTCACCCGGGCGACCCAACTGGGGGTGATCAGACCCCAGCTTGTGTCCAAGTAGCGCACCACGGATCTCCCCTACGGATCCACAGCCACCGGGAAGCCTTTTCTGCAGCCTCGAGAATATTCTTGGTGGCTCTCCTCAATTGCAGTCCTTTAACTCCCAGAAGTTTGCTTAAACGAGCTGAAAAAAATCCTTCTCTAAATAAAAACTGCAGCTGTTCTTCAAGAGTACAGATAAAAGAATTGGCTCTTTGTAAAGGAAACACCCTGGAGTTTGGACTAAAACACTCATTTTTACTGTTCATTTAAGAAATTCATTTTTATCGTTTTTTCCCCTTTGTGTATTTTTGTGGGTTTTGCAAATTTTGATGAAAAAGATGAGTTTGTTCACTTTAATTTAATGTATGACAAACACAGGTGCATTAATGTGGGAGCTGTATATAAGCTGAAAAAAGGAAAACATTTAATTAATTTAAAAATTCTTCTTCAATAGTTCACAAATAAAAACATCTAGTTATGTCACTAAAATTAAATTAAAAATAACCCTAATTTGCAATTTAATTTGGTTCACTCAACTAGATTGTTTTATGTGTGACCATAAAAAGTCAAAATTGAAGATTTTTTAAATTGATTCAACGTTTTACTTTTATCAGTGTATAGGTGTTATTAAAATAATGTCATTAATGTGGGAGCTGTATATATATATATATATATATATATATATATATATATATATATATATATATATATATATATATATATATATATATATATATATATATAGGTGTTATTAATGATGTCATCTACGTCCCAGAATAAGGTCATAAGGCCAGTAAAGGGTTAATGAGAATGAGTAGAGACAGCAGAGGGCAGGTGTAAAACACTAGTGTTCTTTCTACTGTGTTGTGGGAAGGAAAACTGAGCTACGGCTGAGACAATGTGATGGATAGACGAATTGAGGAGCAAATTAATGTGTGCAGGAGGGAGAGGAGGGAGGGAGGGAGGGAGAGGATAGAGGTAGAGGAGGGAGGGAGGGAGAGGATAGAGGGAGGGAGGGAGGGAGGGTAGGAGGCTGATGCCTAAGAGGAGGAGGGTGTGAAAGAGGAAAGAGAGGTGAGATTAGCAAAGACACCAAGGATGAGATATGAGGCAGGAGGTAAGGTCAGGAAAGGAAAAATGAAGAGGGAAAGAAAAAGGGAAAGGCCAGAGGGAAGAGGGAAGGAAAATTGGAAGAAGAAAATTAATGAGGGAAGTAAGAAGAAAGAAGGAAGGAAAAGGGAAAAGGAAAGAGGGAAGGGAAAAGAAAGGAAAGGAAATGGGAACTGCAGATGAAATGAGCACTGACGCGAATGTCGGCACATTTACATGTTGTGAAAAGAAATGTATAAATATGTTTATTAATGTGAACTGTCCTGCAAAAATAAATAATGATATACAAAGAGAGGAGAGGAGGGGAGGAGGACGAGAGGAGATGAGAGGAGGGGAGGGGAGGAGGACGAGAGGAGAGGAGCGGAAAGGAGAGGAGGAGAGGAGGGGAGGGGAGGAGGACGAGAGGAGATGAGAGGACAGGAGAGGAGAGGAGAGGAGGGGAGGGGAGGAGGACGAGAGGAGAGGACAGGAGAGGAGAGAAGGGGAGGGGAGGAGGACGAGAGGAGAGGAGCGGAGAGGAGAGGAGGAGGGGAGAGGAGAGGACAGGAGAGGAGGAGAGGAGGAGAGGAGAGGAGGAGAGGAGAGGAGAGGAAAGGAGAGGAGTAGAGGAGAGGAGGAGAGGAGAGGAGGAGAGGAGAGGAGGAGAGGAGAGGAGAGGAGAGGAGAGGAGAGGAGAGGAGAGGAGAGGAGAGGAGGAGAGGAGAGGAGGAGAGGAGAGGAGAGGAGAGGAGAGGAGAGGAGAGGAGAGGAGAGGAGAGGAGAGGAGAGGAGAGGAGAGGAGAGGAATAAATGATGAAAGAAAGTGTAGAAAGCCACATCATGAGGACAGGTGTAAAGCCATCGCTGTTATAACTTCATACTCTGTTCGCTGCAAATGATGTCTGATGACAGATGAATGGAAAATGAATGAATGCAGGGAGGACAGACAGATGCAAAAACGACAAAAAGATGAATGGCTATCACCTGATGTGATGGATTAATGGATACGAGGGTGAGGGAGAAGAGGGAGGACAGGTAGACAAGGACAACTGAGAAGATGACACACACACACACACACACATTGGTTCCCATGTCTCATGAGGACTAAGTTTGTAATCAGCACTTGTAGGTTAAGTAGCCATTGGATAGTGAGGGCAACCCCCCCCCAAAAAAAATAACTAAATTGTGAACACACACACATATATATATATATATATATATATATATATATATATATATATATATATATATATATATATATATATATATATATATATATATATATATATATAACTAATAATAAAAAAGTATACACATCTTCAAACCTTGTGTCCATTTGTACTTGTGTCCCTCATGCTTAATGGGGACTTCTGGAAAAAGTTATTTTTATATCAGAACTTTTGTCCTGGATGGTACAGTGGTGCAGTGGTTAGCACTCATGCCTCACAGACAGAAGGTCCCTGGTTCTATTCCCACACCAGACCTTTCTGTGTGGACTTTACATGTTCTCCTAATGTCTGTGTGGGTTTCCTCCCACCATCCAAACACATGCACTGTATTAACTGGTTAATCTGAATTGTCCATAGGTGTGAATATGAGAGTGATTGTCTATGTATGTTCAGCCCTGAGATGAACTGGAGACTCATACAGGGTGTACCCCACCTTATTGTAGCTGGGTTAGGCCCTCAGTGACCCTAGTGAGGATAAAGTGGGTTCAGATGACGAGAATTTTTTGTGAGACCAAGTAAATATATCAATGTCCCCAGAAAGATAGGAATACACACTGACTCTCTCACACACACATTCCTCCACTCCCACTTGCAAAACAAAAGAAGGCCATAAAATTTTTGACCTTTTAACTTGATTTCCACATTAATACAAATGTTTGGTGAGCCATTGAATGAAAGAAGGTCTTTTCAGTGGAACAGCTTGAGACATCGGTGGGATGTCTGTGTTCGATGTCTGCCTGCATGGATGACCTTTTCCTAATGGGCTACACTACTAATGCAACAGTCTACACTTGAATACTGTGGAGCTGCCAGAAGTTCAGCTCCACTCAAAGGAAGGCACTGAAAAACCACCACAGAAAATAGAACTTGCTTTTGTTTACCATTCCTGTCTGACTTTTTATTTATTTATTAATTTAGTTTTGCTTCCATTTCTTTTTCACTGCCACTAAATAACAGAAAGTCGCTTTTTTTCTTTTACTCTTAGATTTAATCTGTCAGACCGATGATTAAAATAGCGGTTGCGAACATCATAACCTGATGACAAGAAAAGAGAACAAAACTGGCATTTTTGAATCATTGTTTTTTTTTTATATTCAACTGAATCTACATTTGGAAAAGGAAATAAATGAGTCATTATTCATGTACAAATCAACATCAGAAAATTAGTCATGTATCATGATTATTTAGACAGACAGACAGACAGATAAATAAATAGATATTAACAGAAAAAAAGTGGATGCACAAACCTTAAAAATGTGTCTATTCATATTTTTAGGTATTTGTTGAAATGCAGATGTGGTGAGGGTTCATGTTTGTTATTTTTCTTTTTACTTTGTTACCCCAGCCCCCAAAGGGGTTAGGTGCATTGTTTTTGAATCGATTTGTTCTTGTTTGTTTGCTTGACTACCATCAAATTCAAACAAAAACTAGTTTGTGGACGACACGACGGTTGTAGGTCTCATATCCAATAACAATGAGTGTCACGGTGAACGCCCATTTCACATCAGCTGTTTAGCGCAATCACTCTCTCAACCCGCATCAGCTGTTTGCCATAACCGTGCCCTCACCTGCATCAGCTTTCTAGTGCGAGTGGGCTCTCATCTTCATTCAATCCTACAGAAACAGGCATCCTCACTTCCTGGTTGGAGAGCATGCACTGAACCAGCAGAAACGCCACCACAGCGCGAAGCCTCAAATCTACTTCACCAAAAGACTTGTGACAACAAAACAAAAACTTGACAGCTGTTTTTTCAACTAACTTATGTCTAACCACCTGCTAACTGCCAACCTAACATCTACCTGTTAATGACCATATCACCTATGTGTGTCATTGTAAATATCATAAAGAGAAAATAAAAATGGTAAAAAAAAAAAAAAATGGAATAACAGTCTGGTAATTCAGTGGAATCCAGTTTAGAGTTCAGCTTTGGTTAAAACCCTTTCAAGTGAGGGGAAAGCACAAATGCAACTAAAACACTTGACAGTGAAAAACTGAAAGAGCCCCATCCAGTCAGACGAAAGCAACCTGTGTCCCGCCACTCCACGCCAGGCCTGTGCACCTGCCGCTGTAAAGCCAACCCCAACGTTATTCCTGAAGCTCAAAATGGATGAATCAAAGTCTCTTCAACAATTGAAAAGAGAGAGAACGACCGCCAAATAACGCTTTATCCGACAAGCAAATTCACTCCTGAAGCAAGGCAAGAAAATATCGGTGGAAGAACTGATGGAAGCCTTCAGTAAGGTCACAGTCGAGGCTGAGAAGGTAATGGAGGCTAACAAGGAGGTGGAAGTGTTCGGTGAGGAGGCAGAGCTCGAAGCTACTGCTAAAGCAGACATCAGTGCAGATGTGAGAAAAACAATGCAGGAGTGTGAACGAAAACTGGAGGAAGTGGAAGGCTACTGTCCAGGCAGTCCTGTGGCAAAGTTTTGGCTGCGCTGATCTCTGTCTTGCTTTAGGTGCAGCTGAAAAGAGAGCAAACCTCATCCTAAGTTGGAAGTTTATGAGGTAATGCTCAGCAACTTCGAGCGACTGTTGAAATTGGCAAAAGACACCATGCGCCAGCAGACTCAGTGGGGCCCAGAACAGGAGCAGCCTGACTTACAGCAGCGCATCAGGAGTGTGGAAGGCTTACTGCTGGAACTAACCTCTGGGAAAGCTGGACTGCTGCAAACAAAGCTGGCCAACTAGCCTCCCGAGGAACCGGCACATTAGTCACCTACTATCAAGCTGAAAACAAAAGCACTCCCACACTTTGATGGCAACTAGAGAAACGTCTCCCTCTGGAGGGAAGGAATGGGAGGCTCTTCAATGGCAGGGGGAACCAACAGGCTCTAAGGAGGTCAAGAAGATCCAGATGTTGGGCAGTCTGCGGGACAAAGTTCCGAGAGAACTTCACCGTTCAACATACGGGGCAGCAGAGATCTTTCATGTCCTGAAGAACGGGTTTGGAAATAAAACGGCGATCGCACTGGAAATCATCGAGGTGCTGCAGGCGCTGCCACCAGTAAGGAGTCACTGATCCAGAAAGATTGTGGTCTTAATACAAATCGTGGAGAAGGCCCTGTATGTCTTCATGAGACTGGGAAACACCGCCGCTCTGAAGAACCCACTCATCACAAAGTCCCTGGAGAGTAAGCTGCCGGAGAGCTTAAAGTGGCAGAGACTTCTCCCCTGAAGACAGGTTCAACATGCTCCTCAAATTCCTGAGAAGCCAGGAGAAAAATTATGAGTAACTCGACCAGCTAAAGGATGAGGACCCCAGCAGGAGAGAGCGAAGAGTATGCTGCAAAGAACTGGACAAACTGGTCATTGAAAATTCACCCCGTCGATTCACCACATCGAAATGGAGCTGCTGTTCTAATAAAGAATGTCTGCTCAGCTTTCAGGGAGGACCGATGATGGTCACACACATGCACTAAATATTAAAATATTTGGCTGAAAGACTAAAATATGCATTGATCTCAAACAATGTTGAGTCCCCCTCTGTGGTGTTTAACAATGAGAACAAATGCAGTCAAAAAAAAGGAATGGAGCTGCTGAAGCTGCTTTAAGGGTTGCACAGAGAGCTTTTCAAAGCTTGAGCAAATCAACAGGCCTTAGGAGAGTTCCTCACAGCTCTCCAGATGGCAGCCAATTTGGCAAATGAGCAGCCTATCAACGCAAGACTGCAGAGCCGGGAGGATAGCATTCAGTAGGTAACCACAAAGTCACTCCTCCTCGGCCGAGCATCTCACAGTGGCGACTTCATGTCCTTTGACTTGCAGAACTACTCTAACAAGTGGATCAAAGTGATCCAAAGCCAGATCAACAAGTTCTGGAAAGCATGGTGCCAGCTTGCGTGCCCAAACCTGCCCAAAGTGGTACACCAGAGGAAGAAATGTCTCCAGCGGTGACGTTTGGATCTGCGATTAGAAGATCGCAGGGAAATTTAAACTTCGAGTCGTCACTGCAGCTCTAGACCCAAAGGGCATTGTGAGAGATGTTAAAATTCTTATTACCCCAGGCACATCCGTCTCAGTCCACCCTCAGCAACCAGCAGTCCACCCCTCAGTCCTTGGTGACTGGAAAGAGAAGTCCAATAGCATGATACAGCATAGAGATGTCAGACATCTTGTAGTACTGTTACTTGTAGAGGAACAGTGCCCCTAGCTGTCCGCATCGACATAAGCGTGCCCTCACCTGCATTAGCTGTCCAGCATGAGTGAACTCTCACCCACGTTCAATCCTGCATAAATAAACATCCTCACTTCGTGGTTGGAGAGCAGTGATTGAACCAGCAGAAACACAACAGTGGAAAGCCTCAAATCTACTTCACCAAAAGAACTGTGTCTAACCAAACAAAAACTGAATGGACAGCCTGTTTTTAAGCCAACGTCTAACTACCTACTAATGACCATATCACCTGTGTGCCTTATGTCACTGTAAATATCAATAAGAAAATAAAAATTAAAAAAAAGTCTTGTAATTGAGTGGAATCCAGTTTAGACTTCAGCTTTGGTTAGAACCCTTTCAAGTGTGGGGAAAGCACAAAAACACATGACAAACTACAGGACTGAGGTTAGCCTTCTTAGTGATGCGGTGATAATCTATGAACATTAAGACGAAGGACTCCTGCCCTTCAGGAAAAGGTACCCGAGTGTCCAGGCCTATTCCACCAGGGTGCTCAACAGGTATTTTCATGAGGCTGAACTCTGCCCACTCCCAAAACAAAACTCCAGGGCATGCCACAAAAGGCTATTTAGTTTTCCTTGACTGTTGCCCAATCGCACGTTTGTTTCACCATCTACTCACCGCATAACAGGTATTTTACCTCCATTTTTAGTTTTATGTACATTTTCACAGGCAAGAGTGAAAGGTTTTTATCTTTGTGGTGAATTGACAAGTTAAAATTGTTTAATAGAATTTTCATCATCAACTGGAAGTGATGAGATGTACTAAACCAAAAATGCTTGTAAATCAATTTGAATTTCAGGAAGGGTAATCCTTTGGACAACTTTAAGTTATGAAGACATTTCAGCTTAAACTAAAATTAACTTACTGTAGACCTCTAGTGAGTCAATTTGGATGTGAAACTAAGCACTTTCACAGTGTAGAGGACTTTATAACTACTAGAATGATATGGCAGTTTACTGCACACGAGTGTCCCAATATACACCTGTAGTTATAGATTTTATGTATGCAATTTGTTATTTTTATTAACCATACGTAGACTAATTGCAGCAGTCAAAAGAGGGATTTGAAACACAAATTTCGAGATTTATTTAAAAAGAATCACAAGAGTACAATATAAAGAATGACACAGGAGCTGGGGAGACTGGGCCACCTGCCTCTGCTGCCCAGAAATGTGGTTTAGAGAGACATCCTCAAGGTCCTGGGCCACAGCATGGACTAGATCCTTTTTTGGTGCATCCAGATACACAACCTTTTTAAAGTTAGCTTCTCCATTGGAATCCACGTTCACTGCAGAGACAGTGGAGATAGACCTCTATTAATACAATTCTGGTTTACAGAGGCCCAACTCCATACATCACTGCTTGTCACACAAGATCAACCTATGCTATGTAGCAAGACAAGAAAACTTGGGTGAATCAGAGGTAGAGTCCAAGTTCCAACAATCTTTCACATTCAAGGTTTTCAGTGTGCAAAACTGAACTCAGGATCACATATGCAAGTGCATTTAAACTACATTTTCATACTCACTCCACATGAACCTATACCTAATGTGAAGTCACACAACAGCTTGTACACATTACATAGAGTACAATAAAGTAGGCTCAGAATGTAACTATCCCTTCTCCTAGAAAGTACAACAGAAGACAGAGCTGAAGCAGAGAAGTTTAGTTTATTCTCCTGAAGATAGAGTCTTTACCCACAAGTCCCTTCATCTCACCAGTTGTCAGCTGGACATCCCTACATTGGACTTTGACCAGCCATGTTCCTGCAGCACCAATAGAAAAGCAGAGTCATTGAAGAATTAACCCTTCCATACATCAACTATGAAACATTTAGATTTATTTTACACAAAGTCATGTTAAGAATAAACACTTTAAGAATGAACCTACCGAGAGCCAGGAATTTATACAAGGATATTTGTTACACAGGATTTAACAGTGAAACTGCATTTTGTTTCCAACACAAATATGGACAAAGAAAAAGCAGTTGAGGCTCAAATGAAAAACAGAAGTTCTCCATCAACCTTGCTGTACCAATCCCCCACCCCCATGTGGTTCAGAACCTTTTGGAAAATGCATTTAACTCTTTCCACAAAAGTAGGAATCATGCAAGGAAGAGTTAGACAAGCATTCCAACAGTCTGTATAAAAGACATTAACACATGAATTCACAGTGTCCTGTATTATCATTTTCCAGAGGTTAAAACAATCCAATGTTCCCCATCTCATTGCATGGGTTACTTCACACACAGCAGAGCAAGTACAAACCCATGACAGGCCAAACTCCGCAAACCGAAGACCCAAAGCCAAATCACCTCCATTGCTGCAGTCCACCAAACCACTAACTATGTGGTCCTCATGTCAGGTTTTTATAGTCAGTCCATGTGGGACACCTGCTGCTCATCAGGTCTCATTAGGTCAGAGGTCAGTGTGGAGTTCCTTCTCCAAAACACAATTTGGATTTTGTTTGACTGTTAATGGAGCTCTTATGCCCTATTCGTACGGTATAAGTATTATCTGTGGCCACTGTTAATTCACAATAACCCCTGTACCTCTGTGTTATTGTGTGTCACAACATCCGGTTTGGTCTCAATATATTAATAAGGTAGGAGGATAAAAAAGTATGCATAAGAATAAAGGATGTAAATGTCATTGGCAGGGATGCATTCTGTAAATTTGCTCCATGCCTTCAAAATAAGAGCGGGGTCAGTGCCGATTCAAAGAGTCTCCAGATTACAGAATTGGTGGTTCTTAGCGGAGGCCTTCCCTCTGGAAAACGAATCTATATTGACAATTTCAGATAGTAATAAATATTTAACTTAAATATATTGAATATAAATAGAAATATGGTGTGGCCATATCTACCTTTTGCCACATGCTGCCACACTGTTTTGGTAGCTTCCTCCGTTTCCTCCAGAAAAAGACGAAAGGTGCGCAATCAAAATCACAAACACAGACATGCGCATTCACACGGGACACTTGTTTTTCGCCCAAACACAGTAAGTAATTTGCGGTGGAATTATTACTGAGCATGGATTCGCACGGAACTAAAAACTCAGACATTCTCCATAATTATTCCGAATTACCAGTGGTCCATAGGTAATACTTATCCCATGCGAATAGGGCATTAGTCCCACACTTTTTATGGAACACTGGTACTATGAGCTCACAGAAAACATGATGTGAAGATCCGGGGCTCAGCTCAGAGGTGGGTGTAGGGGTTCTCCCCCATAAAAAAATTTACTTATTGGACGCAATGTCACGTATTCTAGTCCATCTAACCCCATGACATAGATATAGAGCAATATACAGTATATTAGCATTTTAGAATGGGTAGCCTCAGGGTTCCAATGTATTCACTGTACTTTAGTTGTTGTTTAATTTAAATTTTTTTCTCTAATTCAATTAGTTTTAATTTATTTTTTAAGCAGACTTACTAGTATTAATTAGTTATTTTTTTCTAAGTGCTTATATATTATTTTGTTTAGTTTTTTAGTTTTATCTTGTATCTTCCTCACCAACCTATTCAAAGAAAAATGAGGCGTGGATCAGCTGGTTTAGGTTGATGTGGGTCATTGACTGAGCAGAGACACAAACATATGTACAGTATGATGTATAAACTTCCTATAGCAGGTTTGGGGGAAAGGGGGGGTTGCTGGGGGCTTCTACCCATTTTTGTCAAACATCGATAAACCGGTGAACCAGGAGAAAATCAGACAGAAATATACAAGTCAGATATGAACATACAGGAGATATCCATATGTATATGCCCATGTAAATTCATGTTGGTACCAGATAGGTGTGGGTTCAAGTATAGTGTGTGACAGTATTTTAAAGGCCACCACCCAAATAGGAGATTTAAAAGGCCATAGAAAACCTTCACTGTTGCTCAGGGGCTGTGTTGGCTCACTGGGGGATCATTTGTGTACGTAGGTCGTCAGTGATGCCGACACCGGTTCGATTCCCACCACCAGCAGGTGTCCTGGAGCCAAAAAGGTTCCCCGATGGTGGGTGTCAGAGGCCCCTTTGAAAGTTGGTAATGTGAAAGTGGAGGGTTATGGGAAGAAAACAAGAACTCACTAACACTTTACATCATGATGAAAAGATATTTAATCTTGCCCAACATTGGTTATCGAGATTATTGCAATCGCTGTATCTGTGTGTGTGTGTGTGTGTGTGTGTCTGCAGAGACATATCATGCTATAACTCAATGAATATTTGATATATCACCATGGAATTACATGGGCATATACATATTTCTATTGCACTTCAGGTGCTATGATCCATTTGAGTAAAGTTCAAGGTTACAATTCACTTCAAGGTCAAAATCGCTTTATTGGATATAACTCAAGAACAGAGGGTCACAGAACTTTTAGTTTGGTCCCAAATGATGCAGAATGAAGATTTCTACATATCTTATGTGAGATATTATGATCTACAACCAATAGTTATTGAGATTTCTAGAGGTCAAAGGTGAAATTTTGCTTTGTGTCAAGCAAAAAAAACATATTACGCTATAACTTAATCAATACTGTATATATTGTTATGATATTACACACACTGACACATATATACATATAACAACATTACCAATATTGCAAAAGGTCAAAGTTCAAAGTCAGATTTAGCAGAATGATCAGAATCACATTATTGGCTCTAATTCAAGAACAGGTTGTCATAGAAACTATAGATTGGCACAAAATAGGGGCGAGGTTAGTTTTTCTCTGAATACTCTTAGTTTAATGATGAAGAATGTTTTTGGTTATTTTACTTTTCATCATTTCGTTCATTTTCATTAAGAATTATTACCTTGATTATCACTATCACAAATGAGCAGATTCTACACAGGAGATATTACTGTTTAGAAATAGAACACAGACACTGTATCTGTTGGTGGGATGTTATTTTCTTCTAGTTAGGGGTTGTAACACGGTCAAATAAGATTTTAAGAAGGAGGGAAATTTTGTCTTTGTAGGATTGTTGCATATATATCAGTTTTAATATATGTTGTATAGAGCGTTCATGGTGGCCTTTTTGTCTTACAAGATCAAAAAAAGATTGCAGGCGAGATCTGGGGCTTAAGTCCCAAAAGCTACCCCCTCTCTCCAATGATGGTTTCAGGAATAATGGAGAGGGGAGGGGGTATCTTTCATAGACCAATTTTTCTAGTTTGTGTGTGTGTGTGTGGGGGGGTGTCTTTCATACCCAGAAAATTCAATCAAAACCCATCCATATACTTATTATGAAACACTGATGTCTGCAAAAATAAACCTTATTTATTTACTCTATATTTATTCAGATGAAATGAACCTGAATAAAAATAGATTATCAACTACTTCATAAATATTACATTCAAGTATGCACAAAATAAACATGTCTTTACAATCCAAAATTATTCTAAACCGCTTCTTCAGCATGTGAGGAAATCCTGATCATCTGCACAGGTGGAATCATTGGAAACATATGAGGGGAAACCTCTGCTAATTGGTTGCAGCGGCACCTGAGTCACCTCACCTCACAGTACAAATATGTGCAGCTGAGCATGTGTTCTGAGTGACTCCACCAGTTCTGAAGTAAAGGACAAGATGATGGACAAAGGGAAGACAGGCGACACTACTTTCTATTATTTTGTTGCTGTGTTTGTAGCCTGTTACCTGTTTGAAACTGCAGAATGTTATCGACGATGGAAACCACTCAGGACACACGTACATAAAGAAGCTGATTTGACTGAACCTGTGGGTGTCTATGAAGGGGAAATACTATTTGGTGAATATCTGAGAGGACCAGAGTCACAGCTGATGAATGGACCAAATCAGCTTTCTTCAAATGCATCAATGGAAGATGAAGCTGACTACCAAGCAGATATGCAAGGTAAAGACTATCGTTTGTTTTTTTTTGTCTTAAAACCACATCTAGATAATTATTATGACTTCACACTACTGAACTTTCAATAATTATTGTCTTTTCTTGGACCAGCATTCCCTTTTGATCCAAGACTCCTGAATGCATGGAACATGATGATCAAGTCCCTGCAGTGTGGACCAAACCAGATGGATTTTGAAGTGTCTGGACCAGGATGTCATGATTTTGGAATGAACCCATGTAATGACTCACTTTAACTGTATTGTGTCCACTTAACCAAAAGCCTGGTTAGAAAGCTTAACTTTTTATTTCCTCCTCAGTCATTGGATCTCCTTTCCCTTCTGGCCCTTCAAACTGTGGCATCAACGCACGGACGCGTCCCCATTACTTGCATATGTCGATCCCGTACAGTGGCTGTAACGCGATTAAACAGGTAAAATGTTTTTCAACAGACTGCCTGTGTAATCATGAGGGTGTCTGAAGTTAATGATATTAATGCACAATCTTTACAGGGTGGACTGTACAAGCTACCTCTGACATGGCGGGGAAAGCAAATTGTGCTGTCTTGCCAGGGACCTCAAACTCCACCGATGCCTACTGGATTCCCTGGGATCCCCTTCCCACCTATGATGCCACCTTGGCTTCTTCCACTAGCACAAAACGAACCTAATCCAGACGGTCCTATTCTGTCAGTGGATGTCTCGCCCTTTGGACAATAGCAACCCATGCAGTCTCCCTAACCACTCCCTTGGTATCATGCTCATCCTCATAACAAATGACTTTAATATTAAATGTACGATTAAATGTAATGGTATGTTCTTTACCCCACCCCAGGCTCTCCAACCATGATGTTGACCATGATTCTCTCACCATTCACCCTGTGTACCTGGTTGACGAAAAGGGACTCCAGATGTTATATTCTAATGGAGCTGTTCTTTAATAAATACTGGAAGTGACTGTATTTGGTTTGTGGTGTCAGTCTTTCAATGTGGGAGGAGTTTGATTAGATAAGATGAACTCTAAATGTCTCTTCCTTGTGGCTCTGATTTGAATGATGACTTGACATGAATAATGTAGTCTCATTAGCCTGCTGCCTCTAAACCTGACATTCCTTTGGGTAGTTGTTTTTCAGTTGAGCTCATGGGGGTACTAACTGTAGACCTTTGCTCTACAGTCACTAAAATATAACGTGACCCATTCTGGACCACCATGTCTATGAGAACTGGTCATGTAGTTTTGTCATGACCCAACTGAAAATTATATACCTCTCTCCTTTTGGGTGGGGTGTCTATTAGTAAATAGAAATTCACTCACTTCTGGTTTTAATGTGTCTTGAATAGCCAGTGGTGTGGATGCCAGCTGCTGTCAAGGCAACCTGACATTTGTGAAGGGTAGATGAAGCCTAAAAGAGCATTTGACCACTGCCAAACTACATTAATGATATGTGCTAGATGCTAAAAATCCCGACAGGAAATCTCGGTGACATACTAAACTTCATATTTGATGACCTACCTTGTACAGCTTTTCCTGATCTTTTTGAGCCATGGCACAACAGACTTCTCACTGCTTCACACTGGTTGGGTAGTGCTGACCTTTTTTACATGTTATGGCACTTTTGTATTGCATTTAATGTAAATTCAGAATATCTTTATTTACTAAATGTATCAAGAGAAAATATATGAATATAGCAAATGAAAATGCTTGTGGACTGGGATTTTCTTTTATAAAGGTCAATATTTTGATCTGTTATTTTTGATCAAACTTCTCTTTCATCTGTAGGGAAACACCTGCTCACACATTTCACTTGTAGAATAAAAATCATTAAACTAAGTCACTTTGAATTCAGATGGACCAAGTGGAAACTTTGAATTTCCATCTTTCATCCTGTCTCTCTCAAGATATAAGATTAAATTGATCCCAAATGGTGGAAATCTTTTTCGCTGCTTCATAATTCTTGATTAATTTACCAATAAACCACAAAAGATTAGATTATTTTGGCAGATTCATCCCGTTCTTATAAATACAGCATCAGAGTCATGTTTATACTTCTGAAATCGGCTTCTTCCTTAAGAGCTGGTCATAGCCACTCCCTATATTTGATTAGAAAATGGTTAACTTTTGACCACATGTGTAGTTAATTTTCACCAAGTTTGGTGTAAATTGGATGTAAACCCTTGGACATGATCAAAGTATGAGTGGGATTTTAGATGTCCAGACTTCCAACTAATATGGCTGACTTCCTGTTGGGTTTTAGTCCATGAGCCACATCCCCAAAATATGGAAGTCGTTACCGAAAAAGTGGCAAAGGTTTCCATACCTTTTCTGAAAGCCTGGAATCTAAGCTTTTCAACTATATATGATAGCCATCTGACAAGAGTAGCTGTTTTGAGTTATTATACATATTGTAATTTTTTTTTCCCAACCGTGGAAAAAAACTCAAGCAGTAGTTGACAATATATATTGGACACATTGAAATATTTTATTCTATTATGTTTGGTATTGTTTTAGAGGGGGGACTCTGAGCTTTCATTTAAATAATTTTATGAACATTTTGGATAAGTACTGTAAGTACCCTGGAGCTCTTAAAACTTTTAGTCATACACATTTTCCTGCCATTTCTGCCTAAATCATCTTTTGTATTTTAATCCTGTGGCACCAGAGAGCATCAGGGAAACAAAATCAAAACACTGAAATACTGGCATAACCCTAATGATTCAGAAAACGTTTCATTTTCCCAAATTATCTGATTTGGTAAATGGTAAATGGACTGCATTTATATATCGCTTTTCCACCTTCATGGTGCTCAAAGCACTTTACATTAGCCTCTCATTCACCCATTCACACACACCGGTAGGTTTCTAAGGTCTAAGGTCAGTCCTATTGGGGGCCTAACCCAGGGTTCACTGTCTTGCCCAAGGACACTTCGACATGTGGACAGGAAGAGCCAGGACGTGAACTGTCATCGGGCGACCCACTCTACCAACTGAGCCATAGCCACCGACTTTATGGAGAAATGTAAGAAAAGAAAAATATCTGAAGACCTGGATGGACCTAGACCTGGACCTGGATCCAAAAGCACCAAGGCTGTTGATGATCCTGGACAGTTCACATTTGGAGAGGGTGATTATCAGTCTTATATCAGACATGGCGTTTTTTTTTTTTTCAGCCAGAAGTAGTGTTATTAGCCCTAGTATGTGTTGATATGTGGAGTTGAAAGTCTGAGGTAAATATTTTTGAGAAAAAGATTGTTAGTCAACATTTTTAGATAATTAAAAGGGTTTACCATATATAATTTATATCAGGGGCGGCACGGTGGTGCAGTGGTTAGCACTCGTGCCTCACAGCAAGAAGGACCCTGGTTCGAATCCCACACCAGACCTTTCTGTATGGAGTTTGCATGTCCTCCCCGTGTCCGCATGGGTTTTCGCTGGGCACTCCGGTTTCCTCCCACCATCCAAACACATGCACTGATAGGTTAATTGGTTAATCTAAAATTGGCCATAGGTGTGAATGTGACAGTGATTGTTTGTCTATATATGTTCAGCCCTGCGATGAACTGCTGTCTCATACAGGGTGTACCCCGCCTTCGCCCATTGTAGCTGGATTAGGCCCCCAGTGACCCCCGCGACCCTTGTGAGGATTAAGCAGGTTCAGATAATGACTGAATTTATATCAGGTCCCCACTTTCATGGAATTTATATTAAACAATCTTAAATACAAAACAATCTTTATTATTAAAAAATCTTGTTCTTGGGCGAGAAAATACTAGTAAACAGGGTAAAAAAATTAAATAATAAATAACTTTTATATATCACCAATAAAGCTTTTCACAGTTTATTACATACATTAAGACAAGTATTGCTTGTACTGCAAGGTTTCTTCAAAGTAATGGCTAAATATGCAAATGAGGCTCAATTTACTGAAATTTAGAGGCGTTAATTTGGAGAAATTTTTAAACTTGGCATGTTAGATAAGGCCACCTTAAAAAGTTATCATTGCAGTTTAAAAATATAAAATTATCCAGCCCAGCTTTTAAGGAATAAATAAAAGGGAAAAAAAACAGAATACAACAATGGCAGAAATTTTTTTCGATTATTTCTCAATCAAGAATCTTTTCCATAACATGTCAATGAGGCTGACTATGGGGATCTTAAGTCTCCGCCCCTTCCGGGAAGCTCATGGGACCTGAGATCAGAAAATTAATAAATGATATTCAATGGGACATAAAATGCTAACATCCTACCTGGTTTGTGATGTGCCTGAATCTCACACATGTTGTTCCTCATAATAAATAATAATTATTGATGTGTAATTCAACTGCTTCTGTTAACCAACAGATGATTAATTTGTCAGTTAATAATTTGGACTACACACCACATGTGACGTCACCACATACTCCACACCAGAGCTGAGCAGAGTGTGACATCAAATATGTGATGCATTGTACTCTCTTACTAAGCCCACATAAAACCTAACATCACGTTGGTGGTCTGCCTATGCCACATCAAATATTTATTATTAGCCGCTATCATATGTGAATTTCAAAGCACTTGTCAAACGAAATCAGAATCTAGCTTGACTTGCTCCATTCACTCCAATTAAAATTTTTTGCGAGCTAAGCATAAGTAGAAGGCTGTGACTTAACCTCCCCATGTGAAAGTGATTGTTTGTCTATCTACGTTCAGCCCTGAAATGAACTAGAGACGCATACAGGGTGTACCCTGCCTTCGCCCATTGTAGGTGGATTAGACCCCCATGACCCAAGTGAGGAAAAAGCGGGTTCAGACGATGAGACAAAACAAATGTCTTTACAATCCAAAATTAATCTCTTAATTGTCTTAAGTCTTTCTTCAGCATGTGAGGAAATCCTGATCATCTGCACAGGTGGAATCATTGGAAGCAGATGAGGGGAAACCTCTGCTAATTGGTTGCAGCAGCACCTGAGTCACCTCACCTCACAGTACAAATATGTGCAGCTGAGCATGTGTTCTGAGTGACTCCACCAGTTTTAAAGTAAATGACAAGATGATGGACAAAGGGAAGACAGGAGACACTACTTTTTATTATTTTGTTGCTGTGTTTGTAGCCTGTTACCTGTTTGAAACTGCAGATTGTTATCGACGATGGAAACCACTCAGGACACACGTACATAAAGAAGCTGATTTGACTAAACCTGTGGGTGTCTATGAAGGGGAAATACTGTTTGGTGAATCTCTGAGAGGACCAGAGTCACAGCTGATGAATGGACCAAACCAGCTTTCTTCAAATGCATCAATGGAAGATGAAGCTGACTACCAAGCAGATATGCAAGCTATGCAAGGTAAAGACTATCATTTTGTTTTTTTTCTTAAAACCACATCTAGATAATAATTATGACTTCACACTATTGAACTTTCAATAATTATTGTCTTTTCTTGGACCAGCATTCCCTTTTGATCCAAGACTCCTGAATGCATGGAACATGATGATCAAGTCCCTGCAGTGTGGACCAAACCAGATGGATTTTAATGTGTTTGGATCAGGATGTCATGATTTTGGAATGAACCCATGTAATGACTCACTTTAACTGTATTGTGTCCACTTAACCAAAAGCCTGTTTAGAAAGCTTAACTTTTTACTTGTTCCTCAGTCTTTGGATCTCCTTTCCCTTCTGGCCCTTCAAACTGTGGCATCAACACACGGACGCGTCCCCATTACTTGCATATGTCGATCCCGTACAGTGGCTGTAACGCGATTAACCAGGTAAAATGTGTTCCAACAGACTGCCTGTGTAATCATGAGGGTGTCTGAAGTTAATGATATTAATGCACAATCTTTACAGGGTGGACTGTACAAGCTACCTCTGACATGGAGGGGTATGCCAGTTGTGCTGTCTTGCCAAGGACCTCCAACTCCACCGGTGCCTACTGGATTCCCTTCCCACCTATGATGCCACCTTGGCTTCTCCCACTAGCACAAAATGAACCCAATCCAGACGGTCCTATTCTGTCAGTGGATGTCTTGCCCTTTGGACAATAGCAACCCATGCAGTGTCCCTAACCACTCCCTTGGTATCACAATCATCATTATAACAAACATGTTTAATGTTAAATGTACTACTAAATATATTTAATAGTATCCTCTTTACCCCATCCCAGAATCTCCAACTATGTCGACAATGATGCAGTACACCATCCACAGTGTGTACCTTGTTAAAGAAAGTGACTCCAAATGCTATATCCCAATGTATTGTAATGGACATGCTTTTTAATAAAGACATGAAATGGTTGTATTTGGTTTTGTGGTAGTCTTTGATTTTTTTTTTTTTTTTTTTTTTTAGAAAAGATGACCTCTAGGTGTCTTGTACTGATGGCTCTGATCTGAATGATGACGAATGTCTAACTTGTAATGAAAAAGGCGGTCACAGACAGTAGACCTGACAAGGCTAGATATGATGTGATGGAGCCATCGGTCTTCACCTGTCTACATCAACTTTAAAAAACGTGCACGAAAAAAAAAAACCAGAATCCTGAGATTAACACTGTTTTTAGCTGACCTTTATTGCTGAAATGGGTTCTAAACCCATGATCTATCATTCTTCAAAGCTTAATCAAAATGGGTAACTTTTGCATAATCCGACAGACTGACCAGAGTTAATACTTCCTTGGCAGAGCTAATGTAGTCTCATTACCCTGACATCCCTTTGGGTAGTTGGATTTCAGTTGAGCTCATGAGTCGAGAGTCTTGATCTTTGAACTATTACTAAAATTTAATGGGATCCATTCTGGACTGCCAACTGACTCTAACAATACCCCTCTTGCCTTTGGTGGTGGAATGTCTAGGAAGTTGAAACTCACTTCTGGTTTCACTTAATGTAAAATGTCGGTGTTGTCAGCTGCTGCCAAGGGAACCCGACAGTTGTGATTGGTAGATGAAGCCTCAACAAGCATTTGACCATATTGCTAAACTATTGATACATTTGCTGGATGCTAATAATCACCACAGGTAATGTGTGCATCTTAAAATTTAAATGAAGTCTGTGCGGCAAAGTATGGTGAAACAGTAGCGTTGGCAAAAAATAATAAATGGGGTTTTATTTGGCATAATGCGAAATCCGTACGACATATCAAAATTATGAAACCACACGTGTAATATTTGGGCCAATCTCACAAATTTTTCCTCATTACTACAAAATGCTCTGATGTATAATTTGGGAGTTATAGCCACGAAAACATGGGCTAATTCATTTTGGATTGGAGATTTTTGATTGTTTTTTTGCGTTTTATATGAAATCTGAGCATCGGAATGTCAATCATGATGGGATAGGTTTTGAGACCAGTCTGCATATTTTACCATTTTACCATACATTTTAGTGGGGGTTTTTTAATCACAAAGCCTGTATGAGGTTTTTATTCATCAATTGACTTAACCTCCTTTTTCAATTTCTCTTGGCTATTTGGGGTGCTTGGGACCTGGTGAGTTTTACACATACAGTAATTATGAGTTCTGATCTGAAATATATATATATATATATATATATATATATACACTCACACAATGATCAGATCCGATTCAGGGTGATTCATAAAAACTAAATAAAAAAAGATTCAGTTCGATTCGATACAAACTGATTCAGTTCAGTCTGATTCAATACAATTTGACAATTTAACCACAAGGACATATTTTATTTCATGTTACTGAGAAGAAAAAGAAACACAAATAATTTCAAAACCATATCCTTTTGTTTATTTAGTGTCACAGAGACAATAGAGGAGGAACTACTGAACATAAATTATTCGTACTCGTATGCATCGTCTCCCGCTTCATCCGGGTCGCAGGGTAGCTGCCTCAGCAAAGAAGCTCAGACTTCCCTCACCCTAGCGTTCCCAGGCCAGCTGAGAGATATAATCCCTCCAGCATGTCCTGGGTCGACCCCAAGATCTCCTCCCAGATCGACATACCCGGAACACCTCCCCGAGCCACCTCAACTGGCTCCTCTCGACATGGAGGAGCAGTGGCTCTACTCCAAGTCCCTCCCAGATGTCCAAACTTCTCACCCTATCTCTAATGCTGAGCTTTGCCACCCTGCGAAGGAAACTCATTTCGGCCGCTTGTACCCGTGATCTCATTCTTTCGGTCATGACCCAAAGCTCATGACCATAGTTGAGGGTCAGAACGTAGATCGGCTGGTAAATTGAGAGCTTCACCTTCTGGCTTTGCTCCTTCTTCACCACAACGGACCGGTTTAAACACCCGCATTACTGCGGATGCTGCACCAATCCACCTGTTGACCTCCCACTCCATCCGTCTATCACTCGTGAATAAGATCCTATGGTACTCGAACTCCTCCACCTGAAGCAAAACCTTACCCCCCACCCGTAGAAAGCACGCAACCCGTTTCCGGCTGAGGACCATGGCCTCAGACTTGGAGGTGCTGACCTTCATCCCGGCCACTTCACACTCAGTTGTGAACCGCTTCAATGAAAGCTGGAGGCTGCTGCTCAATGGGGCTAAAAGGACCACATCTTCCGCAAAAAGCAAAGACCAGATTCTCCCGCCCCTGAACTCAACCCCCTCCCCCACCCGGCTGCACCTAGAAATTCTGTTCATAAAACTTATGAACAGAATCGGTGACAAAGGGCATCCCTGGCGGAGTCCAACCCTCACCGGAAAACGTGAGGTGGTCCAGAATAGATGCCATAAGATTTTTTTGTGAATGTAGGTCAAAGGTCAAGTACACAGTCACCAAAAATGTGTTTTCACAATGATAAGAGATAGGGCAAATTAGGTCAAATGTTTGCGAGGGGGCAGGGTTTGATGTGTTTGGCAACACCTGTTTTTGTTTTTTTTAGTTTAGTTTTTTGTCAGCAAATGTATTAAAAAACTATTGGACCAATTTCCATGAAATTTTCAGAACAGATCCCATTATATTTTGATAAATGTAGGTTGAAGGTCAAGGTCACCAAAATGTGTTTTCACAATGATCAGAGGTAGGGTAAATCAGGAATTTACGTAAATACCCAGTTTTACGTCTGGTTTCTTTTTGCTCTCACTGTTAATGCGCATTGACATCAGAACCTTGAAGGACACATGAACTCTAGGTCAAAGGTCAAGATCACAATAAAGGTCAAAGTGTTATTTTGGATATACATTTTAGACTTCTTGATCATCTTACAGACTTCCAATGAACACCAAAATGCTGGTCTTTCAATTTTAGATCTTGTACGTATAGATCTTCACCTATTGTCGACCCAACAACTGAACAACTGGTGAAAGATCCTTAGTTATTATTATTGACAGATAAAAAACCTGGCATGGGCTTCAATATGGCGTTATGATGTTTGTCCTTGAGTGACGTTGAAACATCCATATCAGTGTCATATGATAGATAGATGGATTTTGATAACATTTTCAGGATGTGTTGGGGGTGTCACAAGGAACAAATGATTACATTTTGGGGGTGATCCGGAAGAGATCTTGGATTCTGGATCACTTTGAAATTTTACATTGCGGTAAATGGAGAATACATTTCAAAGTGATCCATAATCCAGGATCTCTTCTGGATCACCCCCAAAATTCCTTGTGACACTCCCAACACATCTTGAAAATGTTATCAAAATCCATCTGTAACTTTTTGAGTTATGTTGATGAAAGTCAGACAGACAGAAAGACTCCACCAAAAACATAATTTCGTTGGTAATTAATGTCTTATTGAGTCAAAAATTTGCAAAAACAACCTCCTAAATCCAGTTTACATGCCCCATCTCCGCACTGCTCTTCAGTGTTCTCTCTGAGTTTCTTTCTGTAATCATCAATAACAGCAGTGTGGTGCTTGTTAGACGTCCACAGTAATCCTGACCTTTAATGCTGCTCTTCTGTTTCTCAACATTAAAGTGCTTTGTCTCCTTTAATATCTTTACAACTCAGCATTGTCACTGTCCAGTTAAAATGCAACGCCCCTGCTGCCCGTTGTGTTTCTCTAATTAGGACTTTTCACAGTTCACATGTGAGTTCTCACCCTAAAGCTCAATCCCAAATTACCCTGGGGTAAACTTGTCATTTAGAACGGGGCTACTTAGCTGTGATTCATTTGAAAGGGGCAGGACCTCACACATAAAACACTGCATTAAAACAGACGCCGCTCTTAAATAAAGCCTGGGGAAATCCACTGTGTACTCAAAAGCACTTTGTCTGTAAAATTACCTCGCTCCACACTTAACTGCATCAGTGCAGCGGGTGGAAATATTACACATCCTCTGAGAAACAATATAAAAACCCAAACTCGTCCGGAGGTTGTGCAAAATATTGATCCACATACTGCAAAAATCTTGCTGGACATACAGTGGGGGAAAAAATCTATATCTGACCATATGTATTATTGTCATTTTTAGTCCAAATATGTGATCAGACTTAAAATCAGACAGAATGACGTACAGAGGAACTTTTCAGTCAGATAGAAGAACTGATTTATAGACAATAGATCTGGAACTAATATGATTAAACAAATTTGACCAAGATTATTTTCAATTGTGCAAGGTTTTTTTTTCTTTTTTTTTTTTTTTGCTTAAGTCAGATGTTGTTTCTTAATTCAAGAATTTATCATCATATTTCAAGACTTTTTTTTTCATTTTCCATCAGTTTGTCTGTCACATGCTTTGGTCAAAATATCACATTGATTCAGATACAGCAGCCTCTTCAACCTGGAGAAACAGCCCTTTTCAAATCACTCACTTATAGTGCCTCACGCTTTCATGCACAGCTGACTCCGCCCTTCTCTTCCACATTCTACTAAGAGGAAGAAGAGAAACAGAAGAGAAGAAAGAAACGTTACCTGAAAAAGTTGAGGCAGAAAAAAGAGACAAAGACGTTGATGAAGTAAAATCAGCTGGAGAGAATCAAAGTGGACCGAGTGCTGAGTTTACAGCCCTGGTGCTTCCAGGTCCAATCAACCCGGGTCAGACCAACCGCAGAACTGGACGCACACACAGCGACCAGGGCTCAGATCCCAACACACTGTACGCACACTGGAACGCAAAACTATGAATCCTACTGTGACAATGCCACTGTTCACCAAACTCTGCTTCTGATTGGTCTAACTTCAATGCAAGACTGAAATGCGGAAGCTGGACTGGAGAGATAACCAAACAACCTAACCCTAACTCTTCATTTCACGTCTAGCCTGGCAACCCCAACTATGATATGAATTCATAGTCTGGCTACGATCCATAGACTGAGCTTAAAGGGATATTTTACTATTTTTCATATTAATCTGTATAGAATTAGCATTTTTATTCTGGTGCACCCACAGTGACTTATCCCCGACAGTGTCCTGTGAGTCGAGTTCTGGTCCAGTTTTGGTCAAAGCGAAAGTAGCCCCAACAAGTTTCCTGGGGTCAAAAAAATAAAATGTGTTTCTTCTGAAAACAGTATGTATTCGAATGACTGATTTATTTACAGAACAAAACCATTACGGAACAAAAACTCACACCTCATACTTGCTTAGAGCTACTTTCTCTCAATAGTGCTCAATGTGTGTTGTCACTGCTAACACCTAGGCGCTATTTTCATCAGTTGTTTGGCAGTGTTTACGGCTACCTGCAGGCACACAATTGTTAGCAGTGATAACGTACATTGATTGCTATTGAGAGAAAGTAGTTCTAAGCAATAACGAGGTGTGACTTTTTGTTCTGTGATGGTTTTGTTATGTAAATAAAACAATCATTCAAACACATACTGTTTTGGGAAGAAGCACATTTTATTTTTTTGACCCCAGGTTGGGGGTCAGCAGAGTAAAGACGATGATTCTAGAAAGATTAATGTGAAAAATAGTGAACTATCCCTTTAAGCGTATGGGTGGGATCAATGGCTGTCTTTCAAACTGCTCTGCACATAATAGGCCAATTTATTACCAATCAGAGCAACGGACAATGTGGCGTATACAGAGTGACGAAAACAAGTCTAACCTAGCATTTATCTGGTTGTTTTAACATCCTATAGGCTAGGCTAATTAACGTTAACACACCGCTAACAGTGGAAGAAAAATATCCAACCTGGTCCGTTAACATGCTTCTTATCCGACCATAGACTGTATATAAGTTTATACTTCTTCAAGCCTGTCATCATTGGGCTATGCCCGCCCTACAATCTCGCGACACAAATGGAGCGTTGTCATTGGATCGGTAAAATGGAACCTCCCCTGGCTGAGGCTCTGGCTATGAAGGCAAAAATATTTTTTGCCACTAGAGGCGGGTGAGTTCACTAGGCTACAACATGTTTCCATCTTCTGCGTATCTCACCATTCAAGTTTCTGCATTTCAGTCTTCCATTCGACCAATCAGAAGCCAAGTTTGGCTAACAGTTGTGTTGCCATAGTAGGATTTGTAATTTGGCCCCCAGGAGTACCAGTAGAGAATATTAGTGGATCTGCGAGTCCAAACAGAGGTGTCTGTGACCAGTAGGTGGGGTTAGCTGAGCTGGTGGGGTGGGATGAGGTAATCAAATGAATCAATGCATTTGGCATACGAAGTATAGACAATTCAAAATGGAGTGTTTTCATCCCCCTCCAACAAGAAATGGATCAGGAGAAAAGGAGAGTAGATGTTTTTTTCATAATTTAAGAATCTCTTCACACACAGACAACATATATTTATGATGGAAAAACATTAAATAGTGCATTTTGCATGATGTGTCCCCTCTAATAGTTGGTAGAGCAGGTTGTTCAATGACTAAAGGGTAGGTGGCACTGGCTGTCCACATGTTGAAGTGTCCTTGGGCAATACACTGAACCCTGTGTCCCAGTAGGACTGACAGAACCTCAGAAACCTACTGGTGTATGAGTGTGTGTGCATGTGAGGCTAATGTAAAGCGCTTTGAGCACCATGAAGGTGAAAAACAACTATATGAGTACAGAACATTTAATCCAAGAATTGATTTTAATTGAAGATACATTTGGCTCCTGGGCCTTGTTTGGCCCAGGTCTGGTTTAGAATGTGCCTGAAAAGTCCAGACTGATGTGAGCGTGTTGTTTGCTCCTGTGAGTCCAGCTCTTCGTCTTCTGTCTGTCTCAGCTCAGAACAGGTCAGACTGCACCAGATTAAAAGTGTCACATGTATACAGATCCATCACTCTGCTCTTTGTCCTGCTGGAATGTGAAATGAAGGTGGTGTGTTTTCAGAAATTTGGCTGAATGACTTGAATTTAGCAGAATGACGTTGAACCTACAGCAGGAATAAGGTGAAAGCGAACATCCTCATTTATGCTTTAGTTGTTCTAGACTGGCCTGCACTGGAACCCTGCAGGATTTTTTTGTGTTACCCCCCCCCCCCTCCAAAAAAAAGGGGAGGGAGGTATTGTGTTTGACTCTGTCTGTCTGCCTGTCTGGTCGGATGGTCAGTTGGTTTATGCAAAAACTACTGGACCAATGTCTATGACATTTTCAGGAAAGGTACAAAGTGGTCCAGAATGGACCCAATTAAATGTTGGTGAATGTAGGTCAAAGGTCACAGTCACCAAAAAATGTGCTTTCACAATAATCGTTGCAAATCAGGAATTTCCTTGTCATTCCTGTATACTCAGTTTAGCATATAGCTTCTTTTTGCTCTCACTGTTGTTGTGCATTGACTTTGAAGGACAAAGTTGAAGACTCTGGGACCTAGAGTCTAGGTCAAAGGTCGCAATGAAGATCAGAATTGAATTATGGGTCTAACTTTTTAAGTATTCATTTTACAGACTTCCAATCAGCACCAGAAAGCTGGTCTTTCAGTTCTGCATCTGGTCTGCATAGATTGTGTCAAACCAAGAGTTCAAAGGTCAATCTCAAATTACTATAACTGAAAAACCAATGGAGATAGAGACAAGCTTACTGTTGTTGACAGATAGGAAACCAAGCACAGGCTTTAAAATTATGTCATCACCCTTGAACTTGAGTGACCTTGAAAGGTCAAAATCCAGGTCACTTGATTTTAAATGGTCATAATGCCAAACAGAGTGGTGATAACTACTCAGTTACTATTGTTGATATAAAGGATACTTCATTTAGGCTCCAAAATGGCATCATGACCTTTAACCTTGAGCAACTTTAAAAGGTCAAACCCATACTCTCACATTTTGAGAGGGAGATCATTAAGAGCTAAAATGTGTGCAAAGGAGGCGGGGTTTGTTGTAGCGGGCACCACTTGTTGTTCTAATAATCTAGTGAATAACAATGATTGCAAATGAAGTGCAGCTTTTCCTGCTTCCTCTGCAGCTTATTGTGCTTCTTTCCTACTTACACATTTATTATTGCAAATGTTTAAAACATTTGATGTATAAAATTTGCCACCAAGTGGCATGGAGAAGATGGAGAAGAAGATATGTATTCCTCTGTCAGCTGTCAACACAGACGGTCTGCACGGAATAACTGATTTAGCTGCATTTGGAAGGACTGGAATCTTCTTTTCATCACATTTATGATTGACACACACACACACACAAAATAATAATAATAAAAGGTTCTATTTGAAATCAATTAATCTTCAGAAAGTGCATTGGTGGAATTCCTCAGCGTCAATTTCAAGTGTTTTTTTTATTTTTAATATATTTATGCACATCATTAAATCAAATATTCAAGAGTTTCTGAATCTTATGAAGGACATAAGCCGTAAAGTCCTAAAGATATATATATATATATATATATATATATATATGTGTATGTATATTTATTTCCCTGCCTCGACATTTAAACTTTCCAGTGTGATTTGTCACCATTTATTATAATTCCATGCTCTGTATTTTGCTATTTTCAGCTAAAAGCTTATTTTTCTATATTTATTTATAGATTATGTGGATGCTCCTAATGCTCATGGTAAATGTAAATGTTAAAAAAGAAAGGGTTATTTTTTCACCAAGTATATCAATAACAAAGAATATATGTTGATATATATTGATATATATATAAATGAATGAATGAGTGAGAAAATAAATAAAATACACAAAAAATAAAAAATGCGTAAAAACAAATACTTCTCTTTTTAAAATTAAACACATCTTCAAACCTTTGAAAAAAATCACGTTTCACTTTGCACCTGTTTCCCTTATGCTTTATAGGGACTTCCATAAAAATAAATTAATGTATTTATAGGACTGCATCATTTCTATTGTCATAGTGGGGTCCATAATTTAATATATAACTCTTGTGGGGGTCTCCATAGTGTCAGAGGTCCCCACGGTGTGACTGTGTAAACATATCAATGTCCCCATAAAGATGGGAATACACACACACACAAGTGTCTCATCTCATTGCCCACAGTGGGGTCTCCAGTTTCCATATCAGGGGAATCCAGAATTGGGCGTGTGGATTGGAATATGTGCATGTGGTGTTCATGTAGCTGCAGGTTGTAAATGAACAGTTGACAGGCAGTGTCTCTGCAGCACATTCACAAACAGACAGCTGGGAAATGGCCTCTGCTGCTTAATGTGCTGGTGCCTCTTCTACTTTCCCTCCTGCCATAACAAACTGACTTTGTATGTTTTCATGAACATGTTTTTGACCATTGGCTACATGTACAATGACAGGAAGGAGAACACTTGTCTCATATAAAAGCACTTCTTTGTAGTGGAAAATAGTTCAACTACTGGAAACTAGTTGAGTTTGATTTGTTTTGTCTCATCGTCTGAACCCGCTTTTTCCTCACTTGGGTCATGGGGGTCTAATCCACCTACAATGAGCGAAGGCGGGGTACACCCTGTATGAGTCTCCAATTAATTTCAGGGCCGATCTACGTTCTGACCCTCAACTATGGTCATGAGCTTTGGGTCATGACCGAAAGAATGAGATCACGGGTACAAGCGGCCGAAATGAGTTTCCTTCGCAGGGTGGCAAAGCTCAGCATTAGAGATAGGGTGAGAAGCTTGGACATCTGGGAGGGACTTGGAGTAGAGCCACTGCTCCTCCATGTTGAGAGGAGCCAGTTGAGGTGGCTCGGGCACCTCATTAGGATGCCTCCCTGGGGAGGTGTTCCGGGTATGTCGATCTGGGAGGAGATCTTGGGGTCGACCCAGGACACGCTGGAGGGATTATATCTCTCAGCTGGCCTGGGAACGCTAGGGTGAGGGAAGTCTGAGCTTCTTTGCTGAGGCAGCTACCCTGCGATCCGGATGAAGGACGACGCATACGAGTACGAATTTATGTTCAGTAGTTCCTCCTCTATTGTCTCTGTGACACTAAATAAACAAAAGGATATGGTTTTGAAATTATTTGTGTTTCTTTTTCTTCTCTGTAACATGAAATAAAATATGTCCTTGTGGTTAAATTGTCAAATTGTATTGAATCAGACTGAACTGAATCAGTTTGTATCGAATCGAACTGAATTGTTTATTTTTTTATTTAGTTTTTATGAATCACCCTGAATCGGATCTGATCATTGTGTGAGTGTATATATATATATATATATATATATATATATATATATATATATATATATATATATTTCAGATCAGAACTCATAATTACTGTATGTGTAAAACTCACCAGGTCCCAAGCACCCCAAATAGCCAAGAGAAATTGAAAAAGGAGGTTAAGTCAATTGATGAATAAAAACCTCATACAGGCTTTGTGATTAAAAAAACCCCGCTAAAATGTATGGTAAAATGGTAAAATGTGTACACTGGTCTCAAAACCTATTCCATCATGATTGACATTCCGATGCTCAGATTTCATATAAAACGCAAAAAAACAATCAAAAATCTCCAATCCAAAATGAATTAGCCCATGTTTTCGTGGCTATAACTCCCAAATTATACATCGGAGCATTTTGTAGTAATGAGGAAAAATTCGTGAGATTGGCCCAAATATTACACGTGTGGTTTCATAATTTTGATATGTCGTGCGGATTTCGCATTATGCCAAATAAAACCCCATTTATTATTTTTTGCCAACGCTACTGTTTCACCATACTTTGCCACACAGACTTCATTTAAATTTTAAGATGCACACATTACCTGTGGTGATTATTAGCATCCAGCAAATGTATCAATAGTTTAGCAGTATGGTCAAATGCTTGTTGAGGCTTCATCTACCAATCACAACTGTCGGGTTCCCTTGGCAGCAGCTGACAACACCGACATTTTACATTAAGTGAAACCAGAAGTGAGTTTCAACTTCCTAGACATTCCACCACCAAAGGCAAGAGGGGTATTGTTAGAGTCAGTTGGCAGTCCAGAATGGATCCCATTAAATTTTAGTAATAGTTCAAAGATCAAGACTCTCTACTCATGAGCTCAACTGAAATCCAACTACCCAAAGGGATGTCAGGGTAATGAGACTACATTAGCTCTGCCAAGGAAGTATTGAACTCTGGTCAGTCTGTAGGATTATGCAAAAGTTACCCATTTTGATTAAGCTTTGAAGAATGATAGATCATGGGTTTAGAACCCATTTCAGCAATAAAGGTCAGCTAAAACAGTGTTAATCTCAGGATTCTGGTATTTTTTTTTTTCGTGCACGTTTAAAGTTGATGTAGACGGGTCAAGACCGATGGCTCCATCACATCATATCTAGCCTTGTCAGGTCTACTGTCTGTGACCGCCTTTTTCATTACAAGTTAGACATTCGTCTTCATTCAGATCAGAGCCATCAGTACAAGACACCTAGAGGTCATCTTTTCTAAAAAAAATCAAAGACTACCACAAAACCAAATACAACCATTTCATGTCTTTATTAAAAAGCACGTCCATTACAATACATTGGGATATAGCATTTGGAGTCACTTTCTTTAA
>CM035787.1:7820490-7915490 GCA_020466265.1 Siphamia tubifer | reverse complement strand
CTACACACACAGTACTATATCATACTACAGCACTATCTATACTCAATAGCATACACTACTACACACATACTACATACATACACCTATCTATACAGCTATACACATACATACTACTGTACTATACTATACTGACTCTATACTCGACATACTATAGTACTACTCTAGTACTACTATACTATATGACTACAGTACATACTCATCATATACACATACACTACATACTCATACATACACTACTATCAATACTACATACAAGGATACACACAGGCACAGCACCAGACCACATACACCCCGACAGCCACACAGCCTCTTATACACCCATTCATCCGACCCTTGTCCCTACCCCCCTTGCTTCCCGCTTCACAGCCCTCAGACATGCAAGTAAAACCCATAGATCAGACACTGCCCAACCAGCCTTCCATACCCAGCTAGCCCAATCATTCTCTTCCCTAACACCTACCCAAGTATCTAGTTTAGTACGACACTCCGGAGTACAGTAATTTCAATAGCCAATTCATTGATTATGAAACCGTATACACCTTGAAGGTGCTCAGACAGTCGCATCCAAATTGAGTGACCATAGGTCTAAGGTCTCATGACCACATCACACCCACACTGTTAGGAGCATCACTGTCACCACTCCCTCTTCAAAGTACTTTTGTTTAAACTGAAATGTGTAATTTATATCCAATCACTAAAGCATTACTACCCTTTCTGAAATCCACATAGATTTTCAGGTAGTTCAATTTATTACTTCGAGGTTGACTGCGCTGAATCTCAACGGTAGTGAAATGACTTATTAAAAGCAAAGTAAATATATACAATACAATTAGCTGTGCTGAAGTAAAATTTTGGCTTGAACAATATAAATGAACTCAAACTGCTCCTTGAAATATTCATCAAATGGAAATAGGAAATGCACACTTACTTTATTTTTGGGGGTTTCTCCCCAGAGAAAACTTGAAAATGGTTAAAACTCTGTTTAAATGTTTGGCTATATAAATGAGTATCGATAAATCATAAAAGAGTTTTCTAAGTCAATTACATAACCTCACACCAGCTTTATGACAAACCTTTTTGTATTGCATTAATATGCAATATTTGTGTAGCATGCAGCATTTTTGTCCAAATTGGATTTATTGCAGTAATGCTGTACAAAACTCCAGTAATTCAAGCATATATTCAGTGTAATTGAACTGAAGGGTCCTTTCATATCCAAAGATTTCTCCTTGCAAGATGATTTCCATTTGTTTAAAAACTATGATCAATGGGCAGATGACCCGTGTACTCTTTTTATGGTAGTAAAACAAAAACATAATATTCTCAGTACCGTATTACAAACGCAGCAACAAAAAATGAGTAGTGTCCTTTCTCTTCCCTTTGCCCATCATCTTGTCATTTATTTAAAAACTGGTGAAGTCAGAACACATGCTCCGCTGCACATATTTGTACTGAGGTGACTCAGGTGCTGCAACAACCAGTTAACAGATGTTTACCCTTATCTGCTTCCAATGATTCCACTTGTGCAGATGATCAGGATTTCTTCACATGGTGTAGAAACAGTTAAGTTAATGAAAACTGTTCAATTTTGGACTTCAAAGACATGGGGCGTGCGCCAATATACGTTCGTCACTGCAAATATTGCGTGGTCAACGGACAGTTCTATCAAGATTTTGTCCTCTCCACTGGATGTGATTCAAATGAGCGTGAGTACAGGGCTCTGATTGTATGCAGCCTCGTGCCTACGACCAAATCGCACCCGTGCTGATATTCAGTATAACAGCACTCCCTCTCGTGTGATATTGGTTAACTAGCTAGCTACAGGGTAAAGACCTCTGTAATGTGGTGCCATCTACTGGATTAAATTTGCACTGCAATTTGTTTGCAATTTGCAGAGAGAGAAAAAAGGTCAATAATGCCTATAATAATAGCTATCTTTTAATGTCCCAGTTGAATGAGTCAATTGCTCCTCCTGTGAAATTTTTCACTGGGTACCTTTGCCCAGTCTGCCACTGGGTAACGGTGAACACACTGCCGAACCCCTGTGATTTTTGGGAAAATTGTAAAGAATTGGTGAAAATGAATGTCTACTGTGAAAAATAGGCAAGTTTGGACAATTTAAAAAACACTGAAGTCAGCGTGAGACAGAAATTATTTTTACAATAGAAGTCTATTGACAGAAATCCCTGACATCATCCCAAACAGGTTACTGTTATTTCACTTTAAAAAGAGCTAGATCTTCAAACCCTAGTTTGTTAGAATTCTGAGAACCATGGCAACATTTGTGGAAAAGATTGTTTGCGTACTATTTATGGTTTTGCCGTGAGGACGAGTTATTGAGACGTTTTTCAGGTTAATTTTGGGCTTCTCTCGTTCTCTAGTGATGACATCACCCACTGATTAAACAGTGACATCTCGCAAAATAAACTTCTGAAACATTGTTTGTGTGTCAAGCATAGACATATCATGCTATAACTTCATCAATACTGGATATGTTATAATATTACACGCACTGACGCATGTATACATATAATGAAATTGTCAATATTGCAAAAGGTCAAGGTCGCATTGAGCAGAAAGGTCAAAAGCATATTCTTGGCTCAAATTCAAGAATGGGTTGTCATAGAAACTTGACATTAACACAAAACAGGGACGAGATGAGGCATTCTCTTCATCATTTTTAGGATTCTGAACTAGATTTTGAAATCTGCCACGCCCCCCCACCATCACATTCAACTGATATTTGAGCCCACATGGATTCACATTGCCACTTGAACTGCCTGGTGACTGGATGCTGGGAAGAAAGTAGAAGTGAGACTGTAGCCACTAGATCAGGGGTGTCAAACTGCGGTCCTCGATGGCCGGTGTCCTGAATGTTTTAGATGTTTCCCTCTTCCATTACACCTGGAGGCCATTGCATCATTATCAGTCTGATGAGGAGCTGATTATTAACTCTTTAAGTGTCAGTGCTGATGCATTCTGAATGGATGATTTAGTTTAAATATTCAGAAAAATTCAACCATTTTCCTTTTAGTTTTGTGCATGGACAAGGTGCCATTTAAACATTTTTTAAAGGCAAAATTAAAATTACTGGGACCAAATTTCAATAGTAGTTTTCTTATTTAGTTTTTTTTTTTTTTTAATTTTTCACATTATTTGTCATTTTATAAATATTTATTAGTTTTTGTTGCTCATTTTGTTTATTTTTCTACATTTTGGGTTTTTTCATTGTAGTATTTTTCTTTGATTTTCTGCCATTTGTGTCTTACTTTGCTCATGTTACCAATTATTTTGTTAGTTCTCAGGAGTTAAAGGGTTAAACTGAATCACATGGAAGAGGGAAATGTCTAAAACATGCAGGACTGGAGTTTGACACCTGTGCACTAGATGATGAAACTACAGGGCTCGCAGATCTTCCTCTGGGGTATTTGTTGGGCTCAGTCAAAGCAACAGTCCAGCATTCAAGACACCTCTTCCAAGAGCTACGTGAACGGAACCTGCACATGGGAGACTTGTTTCTGCCCGGTTTTGAATCAGGTACCTTTCATGTGTTAGATAAATGTAAGAACCACTACAATACAGAAACTGCGTGACAATGGTGGATCCCATAAGTGTCATGCCAAAATCAAAAATGTACAATGAGCGACACGTGGAGATGGGTCCTATGCACCTGACTTTGCTGCTGATGATGTGATTTTTCCCAAATGTCCAAGATTTGACTTGAATCCTGATCACAAAAGATCTTATGACAAAGAACATCTTCACTCCCTGTCGGGGAATCAAACCCTAGTCGTCCACATGACAGGCAGAGATACTGGCCACTATACTAACGAGGACATGACTTGTCTTGGCTTTGTCCCTTCATTCTTTTTCTTTGCATCATTGTTGTTGCAATCACTGCAAAGAACCATTAACAAAATAGTCCACATTATCGGTTTGGTGTGCATGCCGCCGAAAACAAAAATGTGGCGTACAGAAGACCGCTTGCCTGGCTGTCGTCACGCTGGGTGCGGTCTTCTCAGAGACAAGTTGTCAGTGAATGCAGCAGTGGGTGGTAAACTCCACTTGAGGCTAAATACCGACACCAGGCTGATAGTCAACAAGTACCTGAAGGGAAAGTTGAAAAGAACAGGAGTTCAACAGGAAGTAAAACCATTGAGAGGGTCCGCACTGAGGAATTCAACCACAGTAGGTCTGGGGCAGCCGCTGCCAGGATCCCCTCGTGGGACCTCCCCCTGGGATGGCTTGTGCATTGTCTCCGCGACCAGCTCTGGGGGTGAAGGTGTCTCACGGCTCTGGCGGTGAGCTCTACAGCGCCACATGCTGTGCCTTCTCTCCCCCGGACGCAAGACCTCAGGAGGGATAAGACTCCTTTAACCAGCGCACCAACCACATCGCAATGCCAGGGCAGGGACTGGCCCACGTACAGGGGGTGCCAGGGCTCAACTGTGATGTCGACAAGCCACCCAACCCATCTTGAAACACAGGAGTCTAATGCATATGTGAGTCAGACAGTCTCCAGGAAACCCCATTGCGCAATAAAAGTGGTGGCCGGCATGTGTGAGGCTCAGGTGGGATCCCAGCGGATTCTTGTTCCTGGACATTCCCCTTTATACTAGATGGGCGTGTGCCCTATACATCCTGTCAGACAATTTCTATTCCTTAAAAGGAATTGTCTTTCCCTGGCTTTTGACCGTTACCCCCTTGGGTTCTTGCTCCTACATGTTTGTGACCTGTTCTTTCTTGTCTGCACTTGTTTCGCAATTTTGGCTTGTCCCTTCTTGCGCAAATCTGGACTTTCCTGCACTTGCCTGAACTTGTCTTACGAAACACAGTGGCAGACACAAGTGATGAATCTTATCTACTTTAAACACATCAGAATCAGTAGACTCAAATCAAATATCCCTTTTAGCAGAATAATCTATTTTTAAAGCCTCTTTCTTTATAGAATAAACCTTTTCCCCCTTCACACATCATTCTTAACCTTCATAGTCTTACTCTATAATCCCTTCTGTCTAATACATGTTGCTGCTGCTCTAAGCTTAAAAATCATAAAATTAGGGGCTAATGAAAACACCCAATTTGACACTACACACACACACACACACACACACACACACACATATATATATATATATATATATATATATATATATATATATACATAGATTTGTATACATACATGAGCATAAACCTAATTTGTTCAAGAGGACAAGAAATCAGCACAATGTTTATCTAGTCCTGCCCCTACCTTAACTTATGGAAAACTTATCTACTTTACAGCACCTGAGCAGAAAACTTTGTTCTAACAAATAGCCAAGGGATATATAAATTACATGAGTGTACAGCACCACACAGTCTACCTTTCACACAAAATGGTAAATGGACTGCACTTATATCGCGCTTTTCCACCTCCATGGTGCTCAAAGCGCTTTACATTAGCCTCACATTCACCCATTCACACACACACTCATACTATCACATGCTCCCTCTGGTGGTGATAAACTACATATGTAGCCACAGTTGCCCTGGGACAGACTGACAGAAACGTGGCTGCCATTTCGCGCCTCTGACCACCACCAAACATTCATACACCAGTGTGAGTGACACTGGAGGCAAGGAGGGTAAAGTGTCTTGCCCAAGGCCACAACGGACTGACTAGGACAGAGCGGGAATCGAACCGCCAACCCTTCGGTCAAAGGACGACCCGCTCTCCCAATGGCTATGGCAAACTTACCAAAATACATGTACGTTATATAAATGCACAAATGCATCCACAACAGAAACTATAAACATTTATTAACATCTTTACTAGCACAGAAATACATTTAAGATTAATTATTTTTATACTGATTTATTAACAGCTGTTTATAATACAAAATTTAAGCTGTTTATGTTGTTACAAATCTTGAGTTTAACATCCAGACTGTTCAACCGGGTAACCCCCCCAGACTGAGATGCACATGCTTTTTGGAGTTGTATGGACTGCAATATTTATGATAATTGATGGACAGACAGATGTCACTAAAGAAATCATTTTTGTGGTCTGGTTAAAGAACTTCAGTTGCAGGAAAAAAATAACATGTCATATCAAAACAGACTGATAAGGTAAGAAGACGATGACGCGCAGCCTATTTTAGGCGCTGACAAAAATGCCAAGAAATGTCAAATATGTGACATGATTGAAACTGCAAAAAGGCGGCAGGTGACAAATATTAGATGAAGTCACAAACACAGAACCAGGTTAAAAAAAATAATAATAAAAACAGTCAGAGGTTGAAAGTCGTCCTGACAGTTTGCGTCATTATCGTTAAGTTTCTGTCACATTGATTCACTCAAAAGTCTGAGAATCTATGAACACGACACACACACACACACACACAGTTTACTTCAGTGTGAAAATATCAGGAGTTCTGTGAAATATTAGAAATATGAAAAGATGATTCAAGAATGAAGTAAAAAATTATAATTGGATGAAAATAAACTTACAAAAAAATGTCCACAAACAAGGAAATTGT
Source organism: Siphamia tubifer (assembly GCA_020466265.1). Taxonomy (NCBI): domain Eukaryota; kingdom Metazoa; phylum Chordata; class Actinopteri; order Kurtiformes; family Apogonidae; genus Siphamia; species Siphamia tubifer. Next base: position 7,908,972 of record CM035787.1, on the reverse strand, counting down.
TCTTAAATACAAGCGTCACAAATAAAAGTGTAAGAAAATATCAGCTGTACAATGTATTGCCATATTTAATTTCACAATACTGTATTAATATTAAAGAGTACAGTATGCAGTACGAAGTGCAGTGTTGTAACTCTCATGAAATATCATCCAGTGAGATTTCCCTGCTGGAAGATGGACCTTTCAGTGTCTTGGTAGCACACTGCATCTCTTTGCTGTCTCTAAAATGGGAATTATGTTTTTCTTGTAAATTATTTCGAGAAAAGTCTCCGGCTCCTCCTCTGTCCATGTGTATCCCACCATTTTCACTCCAAGAGAAGTGATCATGTGACCATGTACATTACGTCCTGTAACATTTAATTATGGAAAAAGAGTTTCCATTGTGCTTTTGCAATATACAGTGGTATCTCTACTTATGAAATTAATTCATTCCAGAAGTGGTTTCATACCGTATCATATGTAAATTTACATGTAAAATCCCTGATTCGTTTGAAGGCCTCATATACTACTACTACAATTTTTTTGTAAATACCAATTTTCTATGAAATATGTGTTAAAAGTAAAAGAAAATGTAGATTTTAGATGTAATTTATTGGTCTCAGTGGGTAAATGTGTCTTCACTGACTGAACATTAAACCATTAAAATGAACCAGACATGTGGGTCATTTTTATACCATTGTGCTTGTTTTAATTGTCACTTTCATCTTCAGCAGTGTTTGATAATGGACGTTTGATGGGTTGTCGCTTTTGATGTCTTTTTGTGGTCTTCCTGGGGTGTGCGGAGCGTGTGTGTTGTGGGCGATAGCACGGCTAATGGACATTTTTTTGGGGTGGTTTTTCACCGCAGGTTCGGGGGCTTTTGTTCGTGCTGGTGGAGTGTGGGCTGATTCCCCCTTTTTTTATCGTTTCCTGTTTCGCTTCTGTTGATGGCCGGGAGTCTCTTTCATTGGGCTCGTGGTGGGTGTGTGCTGCGATGGGGTTTCGGTGGACACACTTGGGGGGACTCGCGGGGCAGCAGTGGCCCTGTCCTTTACACATCCATGGTTAGAACTCTGTGATGAATGAGGGTCAAACGCTCAGAAAAAGCATCATGGGTAGCTCCCTATTACGTCCTGCAGGTGGCATCTAGGGGTGTGTGCAGGAAATAACACAAAAACCAAGATGTAAAATGGAACTAAAATTGTAAATTTAATAAGTGATGAAGTGAATTAACAAAAGGTGTCCCAAAAGGGGAAATACGTTAGGAAACAAAAGGAACAATTTTTAAATAAGGGTAACGAAGTAAGGAATGACTAACTCAAATAACGAAATTTAGCTTCTTTAACTGAATGCAACAAAGGCTAAAGAAAACTAAATTAACGAGTGTCTCAACTAAATAAACAAGTCACACAAATAAGGCTAGCCTAGTGACACAACTAAGGAGACACAGACGACGAGTGGTGGTGGACTGGGACAGAGTGATCCCAGCCGACGAGCTTCTCCAAGGTGTTCAGTTTAATAGAAGGCAGCTCAATCGAGTGGCAGGAGTCTGATTGGTTGGAGCAGGAACAGGAGAGTCAACCAGATGGAAAAGGGAGAGGCGGGAATCCAGGAGCCAATCAGAACAGGGAAGGGGCCAGAGGGACGGACTTTAGTTTTCCAAGTGACTTCCAAGGACCAACCACGCGCAGGGCTCCGAGCAGCAGGTTTTACATACAAGACATAACAAAACATCAGCACAGCAGAGAATCACGAGGAGGAACGACCAAATGAACCAGATAAGGGCAGGGCCCTTAACACTCCCTCATAACCAATGGGGATGCTCAGCTTTCGGGGAGGACCGATGATGGTCACACACATGCACTAAATAGTATAGTATATGTCTGCCAGACTGGAATATGCACTGATCTCGAGCACTGTTGACTCCCCCTCTGTTGGGTTAAAAGATATAAAAAAATAAATAAATACATGAATAAAATAAGTGAATGAATAGAAAAATAAAATAAAATAAATAAAATAAAAAATAAGAACAAAATGCAGACAACTTAGAAAAAGGAAAAAAAAAAGGAAAGGGAAAAGAAGAAGAAGGAAGGGAGGAACAAAGAAAACAATAAACAACCAAAAAAACTCCATTTGTTACCTACTTTCCTATCTGCTCATTTGTTTTTTGTTTATTTGTTTTTTGTATATATGTCTATGTTTAGTACTTCAGTTATTGATTATTGGTATTGTTATTATTGTTATTTTATTATTATCATCATTTTTGTACTATGCACTATATTGCTATAACTGAATTTAGGTTATTGTGGAAGTGAAGAAGGGGTAGGATTAAATAAGCTTATGCTTCATCCTACTCCTTTTCGGACATGTCATTGTTATTATTATTATTGCTGTATTGATTATTGTTGCACTTTGCACATGTTCGAAATAAATCATTCAAATCAAAATCAAATCAAAGCAAGAAAGAAAGATAGAAAATTCATAAAGAATTAGCTTTCATATTCAGAGTTGAGGTAAAGGTTTTATGTTACTTGGATTATTCGTTAGCTGGGTCTTTCATAAGTAGAGGTACCATTGTATTAGAATATCGAAACATTTGAAAAAACACCTCATGAAAGTATAAAAACTTTTAATCAATATTTGAGTGGCTTTTTATTTTATTTTTTTTGAAATTCAGGTGTTTCCATTGATACTTTTTTATAGCACTATTCATATTTTGTGGATTTCCAAGGGTAATGAAAATGCAGATAATTGCATTATAACCTTGACTTGGATCTCTGGCTTTGTATGTGTTTCTGGTTTTTTGTCTTGTCCTTTTTTCTGGCATGCTTATTCCCCAGTGTTTGACCTTTAGCCTGATTATGGAACCTGCTATTCATCAGACATGTGATTCCTGGCTCGACGTCCTTCTGTTTAATGGTAGTGATGAGTCGATGAGGCTTCATGAAGCGCATTGACACAATGACACCCTGTGTTGATTCTGTGTCACTGAATACTGACACCTGCTGGACATTAAAAATCCCTACTGGTAACCATGGTGACAAACTCAACTGACACCGATTTGATGACCCAGTACAGTGTTTCCCAATCTTTTTGAGCCACAGCACACCTGATTTTTCGTAGCTTCATGCTGGTTGGGAAACACTGACCTAGTTTATACTATAACATAACTTAAGTTATTGTATTTTATATTTTTATTTAAATTGAAAACATCTGATATGTTCAATAAATGTGAACATGTATCATAAAGTGAAAATATGTGTGAATCTGTAATGAATGAAAATGCTTGTGGACTGGGATTTTGTTTTTTAACTCATACATTTTTTCAACGTTTTGATTTAAAGTCTATTGTGCTTCTTTGATCCAACTTCTCCAGCTGTAGAAAACACCCACTCACACATTTCACTAGTAGCAATAATCTAAATAGTTAAACCAAGTCACTTTGAAATCAGATGGATCAAGTATAAACCGTTTTAATATCCTTGTTTTCATCCTATTCCTCTGAAATATCCTAATTTCTGATATAAGATCAAAATTATCCCAAGAAACCTCTTTGCCTGCTTCATAATTCTTGATGAGTATTCATGATAATGAACTACAAAAGATCAGAGATTCTTTTGGCAGATTTATCCTGTTGCACTTCCTTATAAACACAGTTTGGCATCAGAGTCCATTCAAAAAACTTGCCTTTACATGACTTTCTTGACCAATACGTGCACTGACACAGGGTTTCGCTCTATGAGCTTGACGCATGCACCGACGCATCGGTGTCGCTGGACCCATCACTACTTAACGATAACGTCTATTAGATTTTTCCCTAAACAACATCTGGACCATGTGTGTACCACTTTTGCTGACCACTGTTTCCTCTCCTTATTATGTAGTTACAGACGGCTACAATAAATCTAGGCCCCAGACAAACACCATAGCGGAGGAGAAGAATCAATTTCTTAACTGTATTATCATAAATAAATCCTATAAATCTGATAAACTTTCTCTGAGTTCTGCATTTGGGTCAGTTTGCTCTGAATATTTGTATCACCCCTGTGTCTCGGTGACCTGTCTGTCACATGTTTTGGTCTAAATACCACATTGATGCAGATACAGCAGCCTCTTCAACCTGGAGAAACAGACCTTTTCAAAATTATCACTTTTAGTGATTCTTGCTTTTATGCAAATGAGCTACAGACAGAGGTGGGTAATTCCAGGTTCATCAAGTCAAAGTCCTGCCATGTATTGGTTCACACCTGTTCAGTGAACACAGGTGATTCCACTACGTATCCCATTTACCTGTTCATCAAAATGGGCTGGTTCAATGAACGGGTTTGAACCAATACATGGCAGCAGTTTGACTTGATGGAACTGGAATTACCCACCTATGGCCACAGCTGACTACTCTCTTTGGCAGGGTGTTCAATGCGAGAACAGGGTCACGCTACCACGGCAACTGCATAGCATGCTGTGACCCCTGGTCAAACAATGTCCGCTGGTGAAAACATAGCAGTACGACTTTATATGTTAAAGGCCAGACAATAAGAGACACCTGAAGAAATTCAAAAACCAGTGATACAGAATGACTTTTCTCCATGGTTAGTTCACTTTGTCCTTTTTAGTTTATTGCTACACTGACAAACAAAAACAAAAACTACCTGTGATCCTCTCCTGTGATTAGTATTTGTTGGTTGTTCAATGGTTCTTCATGTTTTTTACATATTTGTTTTTGCCTTGACGCAAAAGTGCGTCAAGGCTGAACATAGTTGCTGTTTTGAAGAGTTGACATTTTCAGTGCTTTCTTCTTATTCCAGAATTGTTTTTGTGTGACGTGCTATTTTTTATCTTTACATTTTTTGTTCTTTGTGTATTTTGTAGGAAATTCGAGTACAAACTCCCCAAGACAAAAAATGTCAACCAACATAGTGTTTTGATCATCCAAATTTTTTCATCGCAACCTTGTGCTTAATCTGCTTAAAGGTGTAATTCTGCTGAAAGCCACTTTTCCACACTCCTTTTGGAATCTGATGGGTCAGCCCAAGTTACCAACACATGCTGCCTTTGAAAATGGTTTGTCACCTCCACTGTCTGTCACCTCACAGAAAACGAGAGGAATGAGGGACATCATTCACATCAGACATCAGATGGACTTTAGCATCACCCACATGGGGTTAAACCTGCGCCCCATTGCAGTGAATCTGAAGTAGCATTAGCATCTACGAGAGAAAATGGTGCCACAGTAACTGCTGCACAAACTTAAAAAAATGGTGGATCAAACTGGTTCATGTGCTCTCTGTGGAAATAAAGTCTTGTTTTTTCCCCGGCACATATTCAGAACAAGCAACAGCACAAAACCTAGCTGGATGCTACTCTGATAAAGGTAAACACATACATGGAGGCTGAGAAGGAGGGGGGTTCCTTCATGTATTCTGAACCAATAAGAGAGTCCTCATCACCGCGTCATGGACATGTATGAGGAAGTACCGGTAAACTCTGTTGTTTGACCTTGCTAATACTTTTATTGCAAGAAATAACCAAAACATACTTAAAGAATATTACATTTATTTAGACAGTCCTCGTCAGTTACCTCCTGCAAAAATACATATTTTTTTGCCACACTAACTGAAAACATACATTTTATAAAAAATGTTTGAATAAAAATATGTTGATTTATATTGAACTAGCATCCTGCTAACATCGGTAAAACATAATGGATAGCCTGCCTCGCCAGACTAGTTGCAACACCGGCCAGTGTTGCATCAACCTAGGATGAGCGGGCCCAGGCCAAAAACTGTGTAGGTGCTTTCCCACTGTAGGAACCATTTGCACTTCCTATAACTTTTTTAATTCCTGGAACCTTTTCCTCCCTTTCCACAGCATAGCAACTACATAGTTCCTAGAACCGTTTTTGTTCCTATTCACAGGCAGGGTCTTTTTTTTTTTTTATTCTCTAGGAACTATATGATGTAGGTGATTGGTGGAGCCAAGACCACGCCTATTTCCACATCTTGCAGTACCACTATCTTTTAAAACCCTCTGTGTAGCATCAGCTGTGTTGGGGAAAAAATACAGAGGAAGTAATAAATAGACTGACGACTCAGTATGTTGGTTAAAGATATGAAATCAATATGACGTCACGTGACGCTGGATTGTTCATCTCCTAACTCTTTAACCTCATTAGATGCTGTATTTGATGATAGTTAACATTCCTATGATACAGAACATAAACGCTGTGACCTCCTCATTCTCTATTCTAGTTCATAGTAGCTCTATCTTCTACTTCCTTGTCTAATTGTTGAATTTAGTGCTTTAAGATTACATCACTGTGGTGGAGGTTAGTGTCACTTTGCCCCCCCCCCCTGCTCTGTCAGAATGCAAACCTAAATATTCCCTAGGAACGACATAGGTCTAAGAACTATGTCGTTCCTAGAACTACTCTGTGGGAAAGTGCCTTATGTGTGTAGGATTAGTAGACTGACAACCTCATGCTAGGAAAGAAAATTTGCATTAAAAAAATACATGGTACATATGTAAATGACCCCACACAGCCGCTTGAGGGTTAATAAGTGTTGTTCCTATTTTAAATAGATAAATTCAAATTCAAACCCAGAAGTAATGATATGGAGAATGTCGAATAAATGGCAAGGGAGAAAGTTGCCAAAATAAGAAAAAACTCTTGAGGGACACGGACCTGAGAGACTGAGTGAGAAAAAAAGGAGAGAGACAGTGACGTTTGTGCCGGTTTCTGGGATAGACAGATGAAACATGGCGACTGGGGAATTGATATGATCAAAATAGCAATCATACTGACAGTGACAGAGTGTGAAACAGAGGCAACACACAAATAAACATACAAAATAGCCAAATACAAAAGCACCCAAATGTTCACATCCATACACTCATCTCAAATTATTTTCCCCGCTGTGGACCAAAGAGGCGTCTGTAGCCCCCTCCTACAGTCTTCGCTTTTCTCCCATTGTGTTGATAAACGCAACATAATAGTGTCATTTTGCAATTCTTCGTTCCACTGGAATCCCCACGGGCCGAGCGATGTGAGGAGCTAAAAACAGGGACATGTTTTGGAGACAGTCAGCCTGACGATCCCTGGGGAGACGAACCAAATATGATGAAAATTGCAGCCTGTTTGTGTTTTTGTTTTTATTTTTTTCATGCGGAGCAACAAGTGAGTGTGGATAATCAGCAACAAGTGAGTGAATGCAGTGAAGTGTCGTAAAGCAAAATGTGGAAAATAATTTGATTGCACGTATAACAACTGGAATCTGTAACGATTACGGCGTCAATCACAGAGATACAAATGGTTTGTTTTTCTGATTGTAATTCTGCCATCTATTTCGGAAATCAAGAACAGAACACTGACACACACCAGAATAAAAATTATGTTTTCTTTGTTTTCTTTCCCAAGTTTTTCAAATACAGTTATTGTCTTGTATTAAAACTACATGCAATGGTACTCAGGAAGACTGCAAACTGTTTGATTCATCCTCTACTGGACAATCTGCCCTTGTGAACCGTAGTATTTTAGTTGTGGAATTACCAGAAGTAAAATACTGCTAAAATACTTTTGGTACCTTTTTTTTGTCTGTTTGTCAGTAATGTCACACAAAAACTGCTGGACCAATTTCCATGAAATTTTCAGGGAAGGTGTGAGGTAGAGCAGGTCGATATGGTCGAAAAATAAAATCTCAGATTTTTTTCACAAAAAAGTCCAATTTTCTCCCCAAATTTGTAAAGAAAATAAGTACAAACAGAGGTGGGTAATTCAAACGTCCAACCATGTATTGGATCAAACCTGTTCACTGAACACAGGTGATTACACTAGTTATTCCATTTACCTGGATGAGGCATTGTACTCATCAAAATGTACTGGTTCAATGAACAGATTTGAACCAATACATGGCAGGACTTTGAATTGATGGACCTGGAATTACCCACCTTTGACCTTGAAAGTTCAAAGCATGTTGAGAATTTATTCCATCAAAACCTTAAGAAAAGTAATGTATATTTCTGTCTTTGAATGTAAAGTGCAGCTGTTATAGTTTTAACACATACCTGGATCGATAGTTTTCAGCAGATGAATAAACTTTCTTTTCCACTGTTTATATGAAATGATTGAACAGTGAATGTCTATCAAACTAAACTATCATTTGGATGTAACTTTTGAACTATTCGTCTTACAGACTTCCTATGAGCACCAGAATGATCTTGTTTCAATTCTTGATTCAAAACACACACACACACACACACATATATATATATATATATATATATATATATATATATATATATATAATTTTTTTTTTGGGGGGGGGGCTTTTAATTCAAGCAAAACAATTTTTTGGTCAAAGCCAATCGAACAGATGGACGAGGAGACAATGAAAATGAAGATTGGATATATTTCCCTCAAAAAAAATTATGCAAAATTACAAATTACAAACAAATGCTGGGCACAAAAATAGAAGTTAACAGAAAAGAACCATACTTACCAGCTTTTATGATAAATGTTAGTCAACTGGTTAATGCCAGTGTTTTTCTTTTTTTTCTTTAAGTTTTTCTTTTATTTAAACAAGTATGGTACAAGGATTATATTGTACAACATAGAGGAAAGGAAAAGAAAAAATCTCACAAAATACAGTCTGACATTAAATGCACAAATAGACAGTGCTCCTGGATATTAAAGGAGTGAGGGAAATTAATAAATAAATTAATTAAATAATACAAATAATAATAAATAAATACAAAAACAGAATGTGAAGTATGCTGGCCAAACTGAATGGCTGAAATCACCCACAGACACAAACCTCCAATAAATCAATCATAAAAACAAAAATCATCTTAGTCGCACATTTTCAGATCAGTCTTATCACGCACAAGAAGAAACTATGCAGCGTCGCAGACTAGTAAAACAATTTTAAAACATACCTGTTGTAATTCACATGCATTCTTTAGAACCATAAATGTTCATATTCACTCATTCACACACCAGTAGGTTTCTAAGGTTCTGTCAGTCCTACTGGGAGACTAAGGCCGGTCGTCCATTAATGCTGGACAGGTCCCCCTTGTGTTACTGTATGGCTATAACAAGCGGCTCTATGTATGGGTGTGTACAAACATGTGGACATACTCTGGTATTATTCATTCACCTATGAGTGCAATAGCAGCTAAAGAAGTTATCTATGTACTCAAAACGTTCATGGATGACGACAAAAACAAGAAGGACAGAAGCCTGAAGGGTGATGTCCTTTGTTTCTTTCCTTAATTATTTTCCTACATAAAACATAATATACCCAGCTCTCAATCACAAAGGCAACCAGTGAAACAACCTATTTATATCATCATTTATATTAGCATACATAACTAGACATGGTGTTTGAAAAGTGTTCATGTAGTTTTGTACAGTTATGTACAGTTCACAAACATATATTAACCCACCAGGGAGACCAACAATTTCGGCCCCTTGCTTCATGCCTTGTCCTTTAGATATGTGTAATAATAATAATAATAATAATAATAATAATAAACTTTATTTATATACCACATTTCAAGAGCATAAAAGTCACAAGGTGCTTTCCAAAAGCAATAGAGACATAAAACACATAAGCAGCATAAAAGGCATAAAACATCAGGGCATAAAACAGGAAGCAAACAAAAAAAAAAATAGACACAGACCTACAACAGTAAAAACAACAACTCAAACAAAGTTCAGTCTAAACACATGGTCAACAATGTCCAAAGATCGTGGCAAGGGTAAAATCAAACTGACAGCGGTGATTAGGATCTGCTCCATTTTCAGTATTTTTTTTTTTTGTGCCTCTTTGTCATGGTGTCTTCATCACAGACCCACCCCCACGATCCACTGTCATTGGATAACGTACTGTTCGGCCGCTGCGGTACTTTACATAAAGTTCAACTTAGCTAAACTCAACTTCCGTTCCGCTGATCCCCATCTTGCTGTGCTTCAATCCCAGAAGGCCTTGCAAGTATGACAACAGCGTTTGAACAGTTTATATAGACAATGAATGGAATGCATCTGATGCGGCATGACGCGCCACAATAATAGATGACTGGACTAAGTCAGGGTTCAGTGTCTTTGCCCAAGGACACTTCGACATGTGGACAACCAGAGCTGGGACACAAACCGCCAACCCTTCGGTCATTGGACGACTGACCACAGCTGCCCCAAGATGTAAACAAGCCCATAAAAATGTGTAATAATGGATACATTTAGACACTGAAAATGGGAAAAGTAAAAATGTAATTTCAGTTTTAGTTTTAGCCTCCTTTGGTTCACTGAAACTAAAGTGAGATTCATACTGTTCATGAGTGAGTTCCATACCATACCATGCCATACCATACCATCTTTATTCATAAAAGCGCTCTAAAACAGACACAGCTGACACACTACAAAACAAAAGAAAGGCATGAAACACAAAACAGTGAAAGGAGAACAATACAATAAAATAAATCTAAAAATACAATGAAAAGTACGACAACTACACAGATAAAAAATGATCATACAATTAAATAACTAAAATCAATGAGTCACTGAGTCGAAGGCCAGAGAATAAAAATGTGCTTTAAGACATGTTTTAAAATCGGACAGTGTAGGTGTCTATCTGACATGCAAAGGCAGTTTATTCCACAAGCTCAGTGCAGTAACAGAAAAGGCTCTCTCTCCTCTGAGCTTCTGGTTCGATTTTTTTGTGTCCACCAGTAACAGGTCACATGACCTGAGAGTCATGAGAGGGATTATACTGGTGAAGCAGCTCAGAGAGGTAAGGCAAGGCGAGACCATTCAAAGAATCAAAAACAAATGTACGAATTTTAAAATTAAATCCATAGGTAGCCAGTAGGAGGCCACAATAGGAGTTATATGCTCTTGTTTCCGTGCGTCAGTTAAAATACATGCAGCAGCGTTCTGAACAAGCTCGAGACATGTAATGAAGGCATTGGTTACTGTTATATTATATACTGTTATATTATTATACTGTTATTATTATATTACATATTTAGCAAAACCAGTGGCAGAGACCGAGACAAGTCCAAGTCAAATACCAGTGAGTCCAAGACAAGTCTAGGACCATAAAAAACTGGTATGGAGTCCAAGATCCGGACTCAAGCACTATAGCCCTGGTATTAAAATACTGCTTTAAAACAGTCTATGGAAGTAGAAGAGTGATAGAAAGAGAGAGAGTGTGGGGGTTAATGCAGAGCAGGGTGACTTTTGGCAGCTCTGGCGCCCTCAGCTTTCATGATAAATGTTAGTCAACTGGTTAACTCCAGTGTTTTTCAACCAGGGCTGAGGATAACCTCTGCTGCTGATGCTCTTCTGACAGCCTGTCAGCAGCTTTACAGGAGACACGCTTTGTTGTGCACTGGGGTTTTAGTTTGACTAGGACACACTGGACTGGTTTGACTTTGGGAAAACCTGAGCTTTTTATGAAACATATGGTGGGTTTTACAAGAGACTCTAATACAGCACTCTCAAACTCATTTTCTTTCAAGTTTCACATTCAGCTCGATTTGATCTGAAATGAGCAGGAAAATAATATCATAATAACCCATAAATAATGACAAAGTACAAATTTTTCTTTTAGTGAAAAAATACTGAAAACACTTACTTTCATGAACTATCCAAACGAAAAAAAAAAAAAATGTGAATAACCTGAAAAACCTAAATTTCTGCAGAAAAACAAGTGCAATTTTAACAATGTTATACCTCAATGTATTACTTTTACAAGTGCATTATGGATCACATCTACAAAGACACAGATTTCAAGTATTTAAAATCATAGCTTCCTTAAGAATACAAGGCAGTGTAAATTATTTGTTTATTGTAAACTGAAGCATATTGAAATAGACAATAGAAAAACCAGAGGACACAATCATATAAAATATGTGAAAACTCTGAAAAAACTCTTGCTTAATTATTAAGAACTACTACTCCCTGTGAGCTTCAGGGTTGATTTTAAAGTACTTTTATTAATCTTTATAGGTGTCATACCACTGAAAACAACTTTTACATGCTCTTTTTCACAATCTGATGGGTCACCCTGAGTTACCAACACATGCTGTGTTTGCTGCGTGGTGTGTCACCTCCACTGGCTGTATTTACCATAGATTTTAAATATATTTTAGTTAAAAAAAAAAAAAAAAAAAAAAAAAAAAAAAAAAATATATATATATATATATATATATATATTCATTCATTATCTGAACCCGCTTTATCCTCACTAGGGTCGCAGGGGTCACTGGGGGCCTAATCCAGATACAATGGGCGAAGGCGGGGTACACCCTGTATGAGTCTCCAGTTCATCTCAGGGCTGAACATATATAGACAAACAATCACTGTCACATTCACACCTATGGCCAATTTTTTTTAGATTAACCAATTAACCTATCAGTGCATGTGTTTGGATGGTGGGAGGAAACCGGAGTGCCCGGCGAAAACCCACGCGGACACGGGGAGGACATGCAAACCCCACACAGAAAGGTCCGGTACGGGATTCGAACCAGGGTCCTTCTTGCTGTGAGGCACGAGTGCTAACCACTGCACCACCTCTTGTCCTCTTGTCCTGGAGTCCTGGCATGTTTTTTTTCCCCAGTTTTTTTTCCCACCTTTGGCCTGATTTTGACCCTGATTCTTCCTGTTCCTTCCTGGTACCTTATTGGGAATCTGATTCCTGGCTCAACTTTCTTCTGCTTTACGGTAACGTCTGTTGGATTTTCCCTTTACCAACATCTGGACTGTGTGTGTATGACCCTGTTTTGCTGACCACTGTTTCCTTACCTTTTCCTGTAGTTACGGATGACAACTGTGACTCTAAACCCCAGTGGAGGAGAATACATGTATTAATTGCATTATTAAATCTTACACATCTGATTCCCTGTCTCTGAGTACTGCATTTGGGTCCGTTTGCTCTGAATATTTGTATCGGAAACAAAGGAGAGCAGAAGGTGGTGTAATGGAATTATATTGTCTTAACATTGTGTTACTACTTTATTCTTTGTCTTTGTAACTCACATCTGAGAGTGTTAATAGTTGTTTGTGCTTTTAACCCAGGACATGTTTAAACCAGTGGGGGTCTGGTTATCATGCCAGTTGTGTCTGTACCTGTGTCTCTCCTTGGTCTGGGAGACGTGTGTGTGTGTGTGTTCTGTCCTGTCTTGAACAGAACTCATAATTTTTCTAAAGATTATTCTGATTCTAGCTTTGTTTTTAATTAAACTGCAATAATTCTGTAACAGTGGTCAAGACTGAGTCAAAGTCAATGCTTCTGATTAATATGCAAATTAATGCAGAAACTAATTAAAAAAAACAATCATTTAAAATAAAAAAGGCAATAATCCATAAAACATATTTAATAAAAAAAAAGGGGGGGGTGGGGTGGGCTGCAGCAGAGTCCTCACTACACGCTCCACATTGAGTTAATTTTGACAGCACTAATCATAACAGCCCTTCCTGCATGTGAGGATGTGTGTAGTATTTATGTGTAGTAGTCCTATAAGAGTGTGTATTTTCTTCTGTGGTTCTGAATGGATCCGTCAGCCCAGTCCTGCTGTGAGTGTATTTTAAATATCAGTGATGTATACAGATTTAGCTGGATGGGTTTGTGTTTAAGCTCGCTATGATGGTTATTGAAGTCATTCAGGTAGTTTTATTCCTCGCAGTCGGTGGTGAAGAAAGCAATATTCCACAGATCATCGGGCATATTGCAGAATTTGTGGGTGAATGTGTATCTGAAGAAGAAGAGGTAGAGCTGTGTTTATCACTCTTTAATTTTTTCCCCTATTTGTCAGTAATGAGATGTTGGTGATACGACTGGAGGAAATGGAGTTTCACTGATGCTCAAGTGTGTGTGTTCTTTTATTCCTATCTGTATGGGGACATTGAAACGTTTACACAGTCACGCCATGGGAACCAAAATTCAGGTCCCCACAACGGTTAAGTAAAAATGTGCCTCCCCATTAGTAAAATGTAAAGCAGGGGTCCCCAAACTTTTTCCTGTGAGGGCCACATAACTTTTCCCTCTTCTGATGAGGGTCAGTTTGTAACAGAAAAAGTGTGATGATTGCAGAAGTGGCTAAATGTAAAAATGTATTGTTTTAAAGAAAGCAACAATCAAATAACCCTCTCTGAGTTCTTCACAGAACAAAAGTCCATTGAACATAAACTTCTTTGTCTTAAACAGGTCCAAGTTCAGCTTAGTTGTCAGAGCAGAATCTCTGACTTAAATGACTCATATGAGCGTCCCGAAGTAATAGTTAATAATGAATATTTTATTGCAAAAGTCCAATCAAATACAAGTACACATCTATGAAAACAAAAAATCTAAATGCTCTCTGGTATTGTTTAGAGAGTCGGACCGTATCCGGCCCACGGGCCATAGTTTGGGGACCACTGCTGTTAAGTATGCAAATCTTTTTTTTTTTTTTTTTTTTTTTTGCAGAAGTCCCCATAAAGCATGAGGGAAACAGGTGCAAAGAGAAACATGTATTTTTCAAAGGTTTGAAAATGTTTTTACTTTTTCCATTACTATTTTTAAATTGTGTTTATTTATTTATTTCATTTTTCCCCTTTTTGATTATAAAAATGTCATTTATTTTTTATTTATTTATTTTTTTAAATTTTAGTAATTAATATATCTAATCTTTTTTTTTATTATTTAAAAAGTTGAAAGAAAAAAAAAAGTTGTTTATTCTCACTACCCAATGCTTACTTTACCTACAAGTAATATTTACAAACTTGGTGCACATGAGACATGGAAACCAACTTGTGTGTGTGTGTGTGGATCACATACTTTTCTTCAGGAAATCACTGTGTTTATAGGATAGAATACATGGCCCTTGACCACAGCTACACTTGTCAGTTGAACCTTGTGTAGAATCCACTTTTACCCTCTTACTGCAGACACTAGTTTATATTGTACATATTCCTAAACTAAACCCTTTTGTTGTGTTCAGTTTTATGTCAGATTCATTGCTGGTACTACTGTATTTGGGCTGCCATTATTTATAATATTTTATGTACACCCCCCACCCCAAAATGAGAGAGGGGTAGTGTTTATTTTTTTTCATCTGTCTGTCTGATTGTCAGCAACTTTAACCAAAAACTACTTGACCAATTTCCATAAAACTTTTAGGAAAGGATCCCATAAAATTTTGGTGAATGTAGGTTAAAGGTTACAGTCACCAAACATGTGTTTTAAGAGCGATAAGAGATAGGGCAAATAAGGTAAAACATTTGTGGTGGCTGGAACCATTGTCTTTTCCCTTCTAAGTTATTTTAATAAGTCTTATTTATTTAATTCATTATATTATATTTTTTTTATTGTGGTTTATTTATCTGTTTATCTACCCAATTTAGTCCATTTTTATTCCAGTTATTGTTACCAGTATAATTTAGTTAGCCTCTAAAAAGTCACCTTTGGCATAAAAATGTTCTGCACTTACATAGTTCTTTTCCACCGTCATGAAGCTCACAGTTCTTTACATTAGCCTCACATTCACACACCAGTAGCTTTCTAAGCCTCAGTCAGGGTTCAGTGTCTTTGCCCAAGGACACATTGACAGCCAGAGCCTGGATGCAAACCACCAACCCTTCAGTCATTGGACAACGCGCTCTACCAACTGAGCCACAGCCGCCACCAGGTACTACCAAAGAATTTCTGATGCTGCCAACCAACAATTTTGGAAGCCAAAGTAGGCCACCATCTTCTAAAATATGTCTGAGCTGCCAAAAATATGCCCTTCAAATAATGGTTTTATTCACATAGTAAGTGACAAGAAAAGCAACACAAACATAATTAATTTTGCACACTAGAAATGCAATAGAGAAGCGTATACTGTAGATTTACTGATATCCCAGTGACACCATGAGCTTCACGTTGCTGGGACTGGGACACGGTGGAGAAAAAAAACCCAGAGTCAAAACGAGAGCTTGTCGAGCATTCCAATCGATGTCGATGGCTGCCTTCTTTGCTGAAACTGAATTTGTTTTGTTGTTGTTTGCATATACTTTGGGATTAATAAAATACTTAAATCTACTCTACTCTCATCATACGAAGCTAGTAGCTAGTCTATTCCAACTTATATTTGGTCATTGTTTGTGTTTATTAGTACTTATCCGTCCTCAAACAATCTAGCTGGTTAGCATTGAGCTATCATGCTAGCTTAATTTTTTACAAGATAAGTAACACCCAGTGACCTGTGGTCATTTAACATTTATTCGCCCCATCGCGTTCACCCAGTCATAGGCTACACAGCAACATCCATTAATTACAGTTTACTGACTTAACCACCACTAACTGAATTAATGTCAGATAGAAATTTTAAGAGAAACTTGGACATGCCTTGGAACCTTGCTTATCAGGAGAACATAGACCATAGACAGGAAGTAATTGAATGAGCTATTTATAGCCATGAACATGTTTGTGGCTGCAGCAGCCATTGCAGTTTTAGTTGAGCCAGCTAGCAAGCCAATAATTTTATCAGCCAGTAATTATTCTAACAATTATTGAGAGAATGCCTAATCTCGCCCTTGTTTTGTGCTGATCTCGAGGTTCTATGACAACCTGTTCTTGAATTAGAGTCAATAATGTGACCTTGACCTTTGACCTATTGTAATATTAATATTTTTTGATATGTATATATGCATTGGCGTGTGTAATAATATGACAATATATCAAGTATATAGCATTATATGTCAATGTTTCACACACAAACAGTGTTTCAGAAGATAATTTTGCAACATGTCACCTTTGACCTCCACAAATCCCAAAAACTATTGGTCGTAGGTGATAATGGCAATCATGACAATCGTACAAATATTCATCCCGCATGGTTTGGTAACAATCTGAAAATACTGTGACCCTTGGTTCTTGAGTTATAACCACACAGATACACACAGACAAGGTGATTATAATAACCTCTTGAATTGGAGCCAAGAATGTGCTTTTGACCTTTCTGCTAAATGCGACCTTGACCTTTTGCTATAATGATAATTTCATTACATGTATAAATGCGTCATTGTCTGTGTAATATTATAATATATCCAGTATTGATTAAGTAGCGTGATATGTCAATGTTTGACACACACAAACAGTGTTTCAGAAATTAATTTTGTGACATGTCACCTTTGACCTCCAAAGATTTCAAAAATTATTGATCGTAGGTGATAACACCAATTATGAGAATAGTAGAAATGTTGATGAGTGTTGTGTGACCCACCATTGTTGAGTAATAACCGATAATGTGATTTTCACCTTTTAGTTAATTGGGACCTTGACATTTGACCTTTACACAAATGGATCATTGCATCTGATGCACATTAGCTACATTTATATGCCCATGTAATTTCATGGTGATATCTCAAGTATTCATTGTTGAGTTATAGAAAGATATGCCTCTGCAGACACACACATACACAGATACACACACAAGGTGATTATAATAATCCCACCCAACCAATGTTGGGTGAGATGAAAAGAAAACACTTGCAATACCTTTATGAATCCTCGACAAACACACCCACAGTTTCTTTTTGGATTCCTTGGATCACAAGGTGACTTTGTCTTCCACATATATTGATTAAGGTTTGCTTGCTCCAACATGTGGATGACTTGAGAAACTTCTGCCAATAGTGACTGTTAGGTGGCTGGATTCAGGGAGCGCTAAACATTACAACATACATTAACACAGAGCCTTCAATGTGGCCGAGATAATTGACTGTGACGATGTTAACAGGTCAGGCAGAGATCCTGACAAAAGGTCTGCTTTGGGTTCTAAATTCATTTAAAAACAAGAGGTGGGGGTCATCTGAGATTTGAACCAGGGACTGCTTGCACCCAAAGCAAGAATCATGCTGTTTTCAGCAGCATGCACACCGAACCGATGATGTGGACTATTGTGTTAATGGTTCTTTGCATTGAATGATGTAGAGAAAAAGAAAAAAGGGACAAACCATGTCCTCACTAGCATAGTGACCAGTATTTTTACCTGTCACAATGAAGATTGGGGTTTGATTCCCTGATGGGGAGTGAAGGTGTTCTGTGTCATAAGGTTTTTTGTGATCAGGATTTAAGTCAAATCTTGCACAGTTGGGAAAAAAACACATCAGCAAAGTCAGGTGCTCATCAAAAACAATGTTTCTGATTAGTTTAATTTTCAGAATTTCATTTTCATTAATTATAACTTTAATCACCAGTTCCTATATTAATTGCATACATTCCTTATGTCCATGCTAATGCTTGAGGACTTCTGACAAACCAGACTCTACACAGGAGACAATGTTTAGAATTAGAACATACAGACTGTGTTGGCAGGATGCTATTTTTTTTGCTAGTTAGGGGTTGTGACACAAAGGAGATTTAAGAAAGAGTGACATTTTGGTTTTCATGTAGGATTGTTGCACATATATCAGTTTTAATGTTGTAAAGACCGTACACATTCGGCTTTTTTTTTTTTTTTTTTTTTTTTTTTTTACAAGATCAAAAAAAAATCCCAGGCTTTGAGCGGGTTTGGTCAGTTGGCTCATGCCAAAACTACTGGACCAGTTCTCATGGGGATTATGATCCATTGCATTTTCATGAATGTAGAGCAAAGGTCAAGTCTTGGTACCCCCATGAGCTCAACTGAAATTTGACAAACCCACAAAAGGAAGTCAGGTTTGGAGTTAGCAGGTTAATGAGACTACATTTTTCATTACAAGTCAGACATCTGTCATTCAAATTCGATCCGCCAGGACAAGACATCTCAAGTTCATTTTGTCTAACCAAAGTCTTCCCACATTGAAAGACCGACACCAAAAACTAAATACAACCATTTCCAGTCTTTATTAAAGAACATCTCCATTACAATACATTAGGATATAACATGTGGAGGCACTTTCATCAACCAGGTACACAGGGTGGATGGTGTACTGCATCATCAACATAGTTGGAGAACCCAGGGTGGAGTAAAGAGGATACTATTAAATATATTTAATAGTATATTTAATATTAAAGACATTTGTTATAATGGGGATGATTGTGATACCAAGGAAGTGTGTAGGGAGACTGCATGGGTTGCTATTGTCCAAAGGGCAGGAGATCCACTGACAGAATAGGACCGTCTGGATTAGGTTCATTTTTTGCTAGTGGGTGAAGCCAAGGTGGCATCATAGGTGGGAAGGGAATCCAAAAGGCATCGGTGGAGTTGGAGGTCCCTGGCAAGACAGCACAACTGGTTTTCCCCTCCATGTCAGAGGTAGCTTGTACAGTCCACCCTGTAATGATTGTGCATTATTATCATCATTAACTTCAAACACCCTCATGTTTATACAGGCAGTCTGTTGGAACACATTTTACCTGGTTAATCGCATTACAGCCACTGTACGGGATCGACATATGCAAGTAATGGGGACGCGTCCGTGCGTGTATGCCACAGTTTGAAGGGCCAGAAGGGAAAGGAGATCCAATGACTGAGGAACAAATAAAAAGTTAAGCTTTCTAACCAGGCTTTTGGTTAAGTGGACACAATACAGTTAAAGTGAGTCATTACATGGGTTCATTCCAAAATCATGACATCCTGATCCAGATACTTCAAAATCCATCTGGTTTGGTCCACACTGCAGGGACTTGGGCATCATGTGCCATGCATTCAGGAGTCTTGGATCAAAAGGGAATGCTGGTCCAAGAAAAGACATTATTGAAAGGTCAATAGTGTGAAGTCATATTATCTAGATGTGGTTTTAAAAAAACAGATTTTCTTTACCTTGCATATCTGCTTGGTAGTCAGCTTCATCTTCCATTGATGCATTTGAAGAAAGCTGGTTTGGTCCATTCATCAGCTGTGACTCTGGTCCTCTCAGAGATTCACCAAACAGTATTTCCCCTTCATAGACACCCACAGGTTCAGTCAAATCAGCTTCTTTATGTACGTGTGTCCGGAGTGGTTTCCATCGTCGATAACATTCTGCAGTTTCAAACAGGTAACAGACTACAAACACAGCAACAAAACAAAAAGTAGTATCTCCTGTCTTCCCTTTGCCCATCATCTTGTCATTTACTTCAGAACTGGTGGAGTCACTCAGAACACATGCTCAGCTGCACATATTTGTACTGTGAGGTGAGGTGACTCAGGTGCTGCTGCAACCAATTAGCAGAGGTTTCCCCTCATCTGCTTCCAATGATTCCACCTGTGCAGATGATCAGGATTTCCTCACATGCTGAAGAAATGGTTAAGATTAATTTTAGATTGTAAAGACATGTTTGCTTTGTGCATTCTTGAATTAAATATTTATGAAGGAGTTGATAATGTCTTTTTATTTTGTTTCATCTGAATAAATGTATCGTGATTCTTTTTTTTTTTTTTTGCACACAGTATAAGTATATGAATGGAATTTCTTTGTATGGAAGACCAATATTTCTAAATTGGGTGGCTTTTGGGACTTAACCCCCAGATCTCACGTCAAAAGCCTGGGATTTTTTTTTTTATTTTTTGACTTGAATCCTGATCACAAAAATTGTAATAACAACGAACACCAGGTAGAGTTATTGGCCACTATACTAACAAGGACTTGACTTGTCTTGGCTTTGTCCCTTTTTTCTTTTTCTCTCCATCATTCTTGTGGCAGTCAATGCAAAGAACCCTTAACACAATAGTCCACGTCATCAGTTCAGTGTGCATGCTTCTGAAAACAGCTTTGGGAAGCAATGGGAGAGGTGGCTCTTTGGTCTAAGGGCAGGATTCTTGCTTCAGGTGCGAGCAGTCCAGAGTTCAACTCTCAGATGACCCACACCTCTTGTTTCTAAATGAATTTAGAATCCAAAGCAGTTCTTTTGTCAGGATCCCCGCCTGACCTGTGAACATCGTCACAGTCAATTATCTCAGCCACATTGAAGGCTCTGTGTTAATGTCCGTTGTAATGTTTGGCGCTCCCTGAATCCAGCCACCTAACCGTGACTATTGGCAGAAGTTTCACAAGTCATCCACATGTCAGAACAAGCAAACCTTAATCAATATATGTGGAAGAAAAAGTTACCATGTGAAGCGAGGAATCCAAAAAGAAACTGTTGGTGTGTTTGTCAAGGATTCATGAAGGTATTGCAAGTATTTTCTGTTCAATTCAATTCAATTCAATTTTATTTATAAAGCCCTAAATCACAACAAAGTCGTCTCAGAGGGCTTTACAAAAACATAATCAACTATAGAAATACATGAAAAGTCCCAGGCATCCCCTGTCCTTAGACCCTCCTTCTCGGCAAGAAAAAACTTCCAAACCCAGTGGGAAAAAGAAGAAATCTTGAGGAGAACCACATTGAAGGAGAGATCCACTCCCATGGACGGACAGGCTATAGATGAACGTCCATGTATAAATGCAGGAAGGGGGGCTGGTCCAGACAGGCAGGGGCGGTGGTCCGGGGTCACAGGTCAGCACAGGCGAGATACTCCAGATCCTGTCGTCCATGGCTCCCGTGCAGGCACTGTCAGGAGAGCCACCACTCCCCCCAGGGGGGGAGGGGGGAAAGGGGACACCAGGTGACTAGTCATGAACAGACTTGGTATGAAAGATATGTTATAAAAATTACAGAAACAGATGTGAGGAAGAGAAAGAGAAGAAAGAACTCAGTGTCTGTACTTCCCCCAGCATTCTAACTCCTAGGGCAGCCTAGACTGAACTGTGACTCATACATCATGTATACATGATATATGAGTCACATAATTTTTAACTAACCTGACCATAGGCTTTCTCAAACAGGAATGTTTTAAGCCTAATTTTAAATGTAGAGACTGTTTCGGCGTTTTTAATATTAAAGGGAAGCTGATTCCATAAGACAGGGGCCTGATAACTAAAGGCTCTAGCTCCTACTGTACTTTTAGAAACCCTAGGAACTTTCAGTAAACCTGCATTCTGAGAACGAAGGGTTCTATTGGGTTGGTACGGAACCAGATCATCTTTAAGATAAGAGGGGCCCATACCATTAATGGTTTTATATGTAAGGAGGAGGATTTTAAATTTAATTCTAGACTCAACTGGAAGCCAGTGAAGGGTTTGGAGCACAGGCGTGATGTGTTCTCTTCTATTTGATCCTGTTAATAATCTTGCTGCTGCATTTTGAACCAGTTGCAAGCTTTTTAGGGAATATTTAGGACATGCTACAAGTAAGGAGTTACAATAATCTAATCGTGATGTAACAAATGCATGAATTAATTTTTCTGCAGTCGTTTTAGACAGAATATTCCTACTTTTGGCTATGTTGCGCAGGTGAAAGAAGGCTGTTCTGCAAGTTTGTTTGATATGCATTTTGAATGAAAGATCTGGATCAAATAAAACTCCTAAATTTTTAACTGTGGCACTGGGTGTTACACTTAAGTTGTCCAGAGTAACTATCTGGTTAGTTAGGGAGTCTCTCGCATCTTTAGGACCAATTATAACGACTTCAGTTTTTTCAGGGTTCAGTAAAAGATAATTGGCACTCATCCAAATTTTTATGTCTTGTACACAAGTACTTAGTTTATCTATTTGCCTGGTCTGGTCAGGTTTAATCAATAAATATAGCTGTGTCATCCGCGTAACAATGAAAATTAATGCCATGATTTGTAATGATGTTACCTAAAGGGAGCATATATAGTGTAAACAAAATAGGCCCAAGGACTGACCCTTGAGGAACGCCATAATTAACTCTGGAGGACTGCGATGATTGTTTGTTGATGTGAACAAATTGGTAGCGATTAGATAAATATGATTTAAACCAGCAGAGGGCTGCTCCTCTAATACCTATATCATATTCTAATCTGTGCACTAAGATATTGTGGTCGATGGTGTCAAAGGCTGCACTAAGGTCTAATAACACCAGGACCGATATTAGTCCGATGTCAGCGGCTAATAATAAGTCATTAGTAACTTTAACTAACGCCGTTTCAGTGCTATGATGGGCACGAAAGCCAGACTGAAACTGTTCAAATAAACTATTATCTTGCAGGAATTGGCACAGCTGTTTAACTATTACTCGTTCTAAAACCTTTGACAGGAAGGGCAAATTGGATATAGGCCTATAATTGGCTAAAATGTCAGGATCTAGGGTAGGCTTTTTCAGAATTGGTTTAATAACAGCATATTTAAATGACTGTGGCACATATCCAGTAATTAATGAAGTGTTAATTATATTTAGGACAGTGCCAATAATTAGGGGCAGAATCTCTTTAAAGAGTTTTGTTGGGATTGGATCTAAGAGGCAGGTGGCTGATTTGGAAGACATGATAATAGAAATGACATCAGTTTGGTCTACAGTGGTGAAATTATTTAGTGTTACAGAGGGATTTTTAAAAAGGCCTAGGTTTGAAAGCGCTACTTTTTCTGATCTAATATTTGGGAGAAATGTGTCTATTTTCTCTCTAATAGTTGATATTTTATTGTTAAAGAACTGCAGGAAATCATCTCACCCAACATTGGTTGGGTGAGACACCTCTTCCAAGAGCTACATGAAGGAAACCTGCATATGGGGGACTTGTTTATGTCCAGTTTTGAACCAGAGACCTCTCCTGTTAGACAAACGCGATAACCACTACACTACAGAAACTGCCTAAGAGGAGTGGACCCCACAAATGTCATGCCAAAATCAAAAATGTAAATGAGCGACATGTGGAGGTGGGTCGTGTTCACCCAAGTTTACTGCTGATAATGTGATTTTTTTTGCCAAATGTGCAAGATTTGGCATTCATTCCACACCGGTTGGTACCAATCTGAATGTTCTGTGACCCACCGTTGTTGAGTTATGACCGATAATGTGATTTTGACATTTTAGTTAATTGTGACCTTTACACAAATAGATCATTGCACCTGATGCACATTAGCTACATTTATATGCCATGTAATTTCATGGTGATATCCCAAGTATTCATTGTTGAGTTACAGAATGATATGTCTCTGCAGACACACACATACACAAATACACACACAAGGTGATTATAATAATCTTACCCAACCAATGTTGGGTGAGATGAAAAGAAAACACTTGCAATACCTTTATGAATCCTCGACAAACACACCCACAGTTTCTTTTTGGATTCCTTGCATCACAAGTTGACTTTTTCTTCCACATATATTGATTAAGGTTTGCTTTTTCCGACATGTGGTTGACTTGAGAAACTTCCGCCGACAGTCAAAGTCAGGTGGCTGGATTCAGGGAGTGCTAAACATTACAACGGACATTAACACAGAGCCTTCAATGTGGCCCAGGTAATTGACTGAGACGACATTCACAGCTCCGGCAGAGAGCCTGACAAAAGGTCTGCTTTGGGTTCTAAATTAATTTAGAAACAAGAGGTGTGGGTCATCTGAGATTTGAACCCTGAACCTCTCACCCTCAAAGCTAGAATCATACCCCTAGACCATGGAGACTCTTCTCCCATGTGTTCAAAAACCTGTTTTGTTGGCATGCACACCGAACTGATGACGTGGACTATTGTGTTAATGGTTCTTTGCATTGACTGCCGCAAGAATGATGTAGAGAAAAAGCAAAAAGGGACAAAGAGAAGACAAGTCATGTTCTTGTTAGTATAGTGGCCAGTATGTCCGACTGTCATATGGAAAACTGGGGTTCCATTCCCTGATGGGGGGTGAAGATGTTCTGTATTGGATTTTTTTGTGATCAGGATTAGGCTCCAATCTTGCACATTTGGGAAAAATCACATCATCATCATCAAAGTCAGGTGTCAATCAAAAACAATGTTTTTGATGATTTTAATTTTCATCATTTTCATTAAACATCATAACCTTGATAATCACCAGTTCTTTTTTTAATTACATGAATTCCTTATGTCCATGCTAATGCTTGAGGACGTCTGACACATGAGCAGACGCTACACAGGAGACATTACTGTTTAGAAATAGATCATACAGACTGTATCTATTGGTGGGATGCTATTTTTTTTTTAGTTAGGGGTTGTGACACGATCAAATAAGGAGATTTTAAGAACAAGGGACATTTTTGTTTTGATGTAGGATTGTTGCACATATATCTGTTTTAATATATGTTGTAAAGAGCATACACATTTGGCTTTTTTCAAAAAAAGATCCCAGGCTTTTGGCATGAGATCTGGGGGTTAAGTCCCAAAAGCCATCCCCTCTCTCTGACGATGGTTTCAGGATTAATTGAGACCAATATTTCTAAAGTGTGTGTGTGTGTGTGTGTGTGTGTGTGTGTCCATACCCAGAAAATTCAATCAAAATCCATTCATACACTTATTGTGAAACACTGATGTCTGCAAAAAAACCTTATTTTCTATATATTTATTCACATGAAACAAAATAATAATAGATTATCATCTACTTCATTAATATTTCAATCAAGAATGCACAAAACAAACATGTCTTTACAATCCAAAATTAATCTTAACCATTTCTTCAGCATGTGAGGAAATCCTGATCATCTGCACAGGTGGAACCATTGGAAGCAGATGAGGGGAAACCTCTGCTAATTGGTTGCAGCAGCACCTGAGTCACCTCACAGTACAAATATGTGCAGCTGAGCATGTGTTCTGAGTGACTCCACCAGTTTTAAAGTAAATGACAAGATGATGGACAAAGGGAAGACCGGAGACACTACTTTTTATTATTTTGTTGCTGTGTTTGTAGCCTGTTACCTGTTTGAAACTGCAGAATGTTATCGACGATGGAAACCACTCAGGACACACGTACATAAAGAAGGTGATTTGACTGAACCTGTGGGTGTTTATGAAGGGGAAATACTGTTTGGTGAATCTCTGAGAGGACCAGAGTCACAGCTGATGAATGGACCAAACCAGCTTTCTTCAAATGCATCAATGGAAGATGAAGCTGACTACCAAGCAGATATGCAAGCTATGCAAGGTAAAGACAATCTGTTTTTTAAGCCACATCTAGATAATTATTGTGACTTCACACTATTGACCTTTCAGTAATTATTGTCTTATCTTGGACCAGCATTCCCTTTTGATCCAAGACTCCTGAATGTATGGAACATGATGCTAAAGTCCCTGCAGTGTGGACCAAACCAGATGGATTTTGAAGTGTCTGGACCAGGATGTCATGATTTTGGAATGAACCCATGTAATGACTCACTTTAACTGTATTGCGTCCACTTAACCAAAAGCCTGGTTAGAAAGCTTAACTTTTTATTTGTTCCTCAGTCTTTGGATCTCCTTTCCCTTCTGGCCCTTCAAACTGTGGCATCAACGCACGGACGCGTCCCCATTACTTGCATATGTCAATCCCGTACAGTGGCTGTAACGCGATTAAACAGGTAAAATGTGTTCCAACAGACTGCCTGTATAAACATGAGGGTGTCTGAAGTTAATATCGATGCACAATCTTTACAGGGTGGACTGTACAAGCTACCTCTGACATGGAGGGGTATGCCAGTTGTGTTGTCTTGCCAAGGACCTCCAACTCCACCGGTGCCTACTGGATTCCCTTGGATTCCCTACCCACCTATGATGCCACCTTGGCTTCTCCCACTAGCACAAAATGAACCTAATCCAGACGGTCCTATTCTGTCAGTGGATGTCTTACCCTTTGGACAATAGCAACCCATGCGGTCTCCCTAACTACTCCCTTGGTATCACAATCATCCCCATTACAACAAATGTCTTTTATATTAAATATATTATTAAATATATTTAATAGTATCCTCTTTACCCCACCCCAGGTTCTCCAACTATGTTGACGATGATGATGCAGTACATCATCCACCCTGTGTACCTGGTTGTTGAAAGTGTTTCCAGATGTTGGTATTGTAATGGAGTCGTTCTTTAATAAAGACTGGAAGTGGCTGTATATGGGTTTGTGGTGTCGGTCTTTCAATATGGGAAGACTTTGGTTAGACAAGATGAGCTTGAGATGTCTTGTCCTGGTGGATCGAATTTGAATGACAGATGTCTGACTTGTAATGAAAAATATAGTCTCATTAAACTGCTAACTCCAAACCTGACTTCCTTTTGTGTGTTTGTCAAATTTCAGTTGAGCTCGTGTTCTAGGTCTTGACCTTTGCTCTACATTCACTAAAACATAATGGGACTTCTTCTGGACCACCATGTCTATGAGAACTGGTCCAGTAGTTTTGGCATGAGCCAACTGACTCAAACAAAACCCCTCTCCCCTTTGAGGTGGGGTGTATTAGGAAATTGAAAGTCCCTTCTGATTTTAATGTCATTAAAAAATGTATAAACTGCCAGCAGTGTTCAAGCTAGCTGCTGCAAAGGCAACCTGAAGGTTGTGTAGGGTAGAGGAGGCCTAAAGAAGAATTTGACCACTGCCAAACTGTTAATGACACCTGCTAGATGCTAATACCTACAAGTAACAAATTAAACTCCATATTTGATGACTAACCTAGTACAGCTCTTTCTGTTTTTGAGCCATGGCACAATTGATTTCTCATTGCTTCACACTGGTGGGGATACGCAGATGTAGTTTACAAACTATTTTTGTATTGCATTTAATTTCATTTAAATTCAAAATACCTGATTTACATAGTAAATATGTATGAAGAGAAAATATATGAATATAGCAAACGAAGATGCTTGTGGACTGGTATCTTTTCTTTTATAAAAGTCAATATTTTTATACTCTTTTTTTTTTTTGATCCAACTTCTGCTTCAACTGTAGGAAACACCCGCTCACACATTTTAGTTGTAGAAAGTTAAAGGAAATTACTTTGAATTCAGATGGACCAAGTGGAAACTTAATTTTTCTGTTCGTTTTAAAAATGATCCCACACGGTGGAAATCTTTTTGGCTGCTACATAATTCTTGATTAATTTGACAATGAACCACAAAAGATTAGAGATTCTTTTGGCAGATTCTACCCGTTGTCCTTCCTTATAAATACAGCATCAGAGTATGTTCAAAACAGTTGCTGTGATAATGATTCGTATTTTATTTCGTTTTGTGTTAAAATGAATAATGGAGAAAACGGATAATGGCCATTTCCCGTTTTATCCAATTTTGACTTGAAAGAAGTTGAGTAAACCAGAAATGATTGTGACCCGCAGTGATGCAGATAGAAACCTAGCTCCTATTTTGG
Source organism: Siphamia tubifer (assembly GCA_020466265.1). Lineage (NCBI taxonomy): Eukaryota > Metazoa > Chordata > Actinopteri > Kurtiformes > Apogonidae > Siphamia > Siphamia tubifer. The sequence continues at coordinate 7,880,945 of CM035787.1, read as the reverse complement.
GAAACTAAGAGGGTCACCCTAAGACCTGAAGATATGACCCTGGAGAAAATTAGTGTCATATTCCAGGTATGTTCTTTTCATAATAACACACAAATATATTTATATGACAAGTGTATATGTTTATTTTGCATGTGTGTACAGCTTGTAATTAATTGTAATTGAGCACAGAATTATCACCGACATTTCAGATAACTGTGATAATGGCCGTTATCCATTATTCATTTAAACACAAAACCAAAAAAAATAAAAAACGGATCGTTATCTGTTTTTGTCATTTTGGTTTTGGAAACAAATAATGAAGAAATGAGTTGTTTTTTCATTGTCTTAGTTTTTGTTTCCTTTTTTTAAAAAAACGAATGAAAGAATGATACACGGATTCAGAACATTGAGATAATGAAAATATATATAGGACACATTAAAATATTTTATTTTGATAATTTGGTGTTGTTTTAAAGGATATACTCTGAGCTTTCGTTTAAACCCTTTTGTGAACATTTTGGATAAGTACAGCCAACCCTGGAGCTCTTCAAACCTTTAGTCATACACATTTTCCTGCCATTTCTGCCTAAATCATGTTTTGGATTTTAATCCTGTGGCACCAGTGAGCATCAGAGAAACAAAATCCAAACAATGAAATACTGGCATGACCCTAAGGATTCAGAAAACATGTCATTTTCCCCTATTATCTGATTTGGAGAGGGTGATTATCAGTTTTATATCAGACATGCTGTAGTCTTATTAGCCCTAGACTAATGTGTTAATATGTGGAGTTGAAAGTCTGAGGTAAATATTTTTTTAGAAAAGATTGTTAGTCAGCATTTTTAGATAGTTAAAAGGGTTCACCATATATAATTTCTATCAGATCCCCACTTTCATAGAATTTATATTAAACAACGAATGCCTTGTTCTTGGGAGAGAAAATACTAGTAAATATATAAAAGTAAAAAAAAAAAATCCAACAATGGCACAAAATATTTTCAATTATTTTGTTTCCTCAATCAAGCTTAAGTCTCCACCCCTTCACGGGAGGCTCATGGGGCCTGAGATCGGAAAATTAATGAATGGTATTCAATGGGAAATAAAATGCTAACATCGTATCTGGTTTGTCATGTGCCCTGAATCACACACATGTTGTTCCTCATAATAAATGATAATTATTGATGTGTGTTTCAACTGCTTCTGTTAACCAATGGCTGATTCATTTATGAGTAAAACCAGTTAATAATTTGGACTACATGTCACCACAGCTGAGTGGAATGTGACGTTACATACTCCACTCATTGTCGTCTCTTACTTAAGCCACATAAAACCTAAAGTCACGTTTTCTTCCCATCATAAATGGGTGGTCTGCCCATGACACATCAAATATTTCTTATTAATCGCTATCATATGTGAATTTCACAGCACTTGTCAAATGGAATCAGAATTTAGCTTGACTTGCTCCATTCACAGTTTTTGCGAGCGAAGCACCCATGGAGCAGAAGTAGAAGGGCGTGACTTAGCCTCGACATGGAATTGTTCACTCCTCCCCATTGAAGGGGTGTGGTCCACAAGTCCACACCCTTAACAATTAAAAATGATCTGCCTGTTGAATATAAAGAAGGTTCTTCTGTGCCAGAGGTCACTCTGACTGACCTTCTCAGTTGCTTCTGCTTGTATGATATTTCACTTTGAGTTCAATATTCATCTGTTCCATGAAAATGGGCACCTGATATAAATTTTATGTAGTGGATATGTAAATTGACTGCACTTACAGGCGTCCTCAAAATTATTCATAACCCTGCCATATTTTGTGACTTTTTGTTTTTCTCCTAAAATAATGAGTTTTATCCAGTTTCTTTCTGACCCTTATGTGAAACACACGTGACGACAAATGATATTTGGAGAAAAAAAAATTTAATGAATATTTCACAACTGGATTTAAAAAAAACCCACCATCTTCAAAATTATTCATACCCTAGGTTGATGATGATTCCTCTAAGTGTCCATAGTGTGTCTTATATCTCCTGTGAGGTTCTGGTCCACTCTTCCTGTGGGGTTCTGGTCCAGTCTTCCTGTAGGCTTCTGGTCTAGTCTTTCTGGACCAAAGCCTCCACCTGGTTCAGTTTGGATGATCTTCTACCATTACTGTGGTCTGAATGCTCCTGTACACTTTCTAGATGGTTTAGTTCAGAACTTGGACTAGGACTAGGTCATGTCCAGTCACCAGGCAAATCAAGTGGCAATGTGAATCAATTTGGACTCTCATCTTTTCATCAGTTCAATGGGGGCAAAGCAGATTTCATAACCTCATTCAATATCCTAAAAGGCATTGGTGATGACTGTCACATTGTTAACAGCTCAATGTACGCTTGGAAGAAAGCTGGGTTATGGATTTGAAATTGACCTTGAAGGTAAAACTCCTCAGGGATCGTCTAGTATTTGAGCCTCGGACCTCTCGCACCCTAAGCGAGAATCATACCCCTAGACCAACAAGCCAGATTTTGACAGCTTCCCAAAGCTGTTTTCAGTGGCATGAACACAACCACGGGAACTATTGTGTCAAGGTTTCTTTGTATTGACTGCCACAAGAATGATCCAGTGAAAAAGAAAAAGGGGATACAGACATTTCATTTCAGGTCCTCGTTAGTATAGTGGTCAGTATCTCCACCTGTCAAATGGAAGACAGGGGTTTGATTCCCCAACGGTTAATGAAGATGTTATTTGTCATTATATTTTTTGTGATCAGGATTCATGCCAAATCTTGCACATTTGGTAAAAATAAAATCACATTATCAGCAGTAAACTCAGGTGAACACGACCCACCTCCACATGTCGCTCATTCTACATTTTTGATTTTGGCATGACATTTGTGGGGTCCGCTCCTCTTAGGCAGTTTCTGTAGTGTAGTGGTTATCGCGTTTGTTTAACACAGGAGACGTCTCTGGTTCAAAACTGGACATAAACAAGTCCCCCATATGCAGGTTTCCTTCATGTAGCTCTTGGAAGAGGTGTCTCACCCAACCAATGTTGGGTGAGATGAACAGAAAATACTTGCAATACCTTCATGAATCCTTGACAAACACACCAACAGTTTCTTTTTGGATTCCTCGCTTCACACGGTAACTTTTTCTTCCACATATATTGATTAAGGTTTGCTTGTTCTGACATGTGGATGACTTGTGAAACTTCTGCCAATAGTCACGGTTAGGTGGCTGGATTCAGGGAGCGCTAAACATTACAACGGACATTAACACAGAGCCTTCAATGTGGCTGAGATAATTGACTGTGACGATGTTCACAGGTCAGGCGGGGATCCTGACAAAAGAACTGCTTTGGATTCTAAATTCATTTAGAAACAAGAGGTGTGGGTCATCGGAGAGTTGAACTCTGGACTGCTCACACCTGAAGCAAGAATCCTGCCCTTAGACCAAAGAGCCACCTCTCCCATTGCTTCCCAAAGCTGTTTTCAGAAGCATGCACACTGAACTGATGACGTGGACTATTGTGTTAAGGGTTCTTTGCATTGACTGCCACAAGAATGATGGAGAGAAAAAGAAAAAAGGGACAAAGCCAAGACAAGTCAAGTCCTTGTTAGTATAGTGGCCAATAACTCTACCTGGTGTTCTTTGTTATTACAATTTTTGTGATCAGGATTCAAGTCAAAAAATCAAAAAAATATCCCAGGCTTTTGGCTTGAGATCTGGGGGTTAAGTCCCAAAAGCCACCCAATTTAGAAATATTGGTCTTCCATACAAAGAAATTCCATTCATATACTTATACTGTGTGCAAAAAAAAAAAAAAAAGAATCACGATACATTTATTCAGATGAAACAAAATAAAAGGACATTATCAACTCCTTCATAAATATTTAATTCAAGAATGCACAAAGCAAACATGTCTTTACAATCTAAAATTAATCTTAACCATTTCTTCAGCATGTGAGGAAATCCTGATCATCTGCACAGGTGGAATCATTGGAAGCAGATGAGGGGAAACCTCTGCTAATTGGTTGCAGCAGCACCTGAGTCACCTCACCTCACAGTACAAATATGTGCAGCTGAGCATGTGTTCTGAGTGACTCCACCAGTTCTGAAGTAAATGACAAGATGATGGACAAAAGGAAGACAGGAAACACTACTTTTTGTTTTGTTGCTGTGTTTGTAGTCTGTTACCTGTTTGAAACTGCAGAATGTTATCGACGATGGAAACCACTCAGGACACACGTACATAAAGAAGCTGATTTGACTGAACCTGTGGGTGTCTATGAAGGGGAAATACTGTTTGGTGAATCTCTGAGAGGACCAGAGTCACAGCTGATGAATGGACCAAACCAGCTTTCTTCAAATGCATCAATGGAAGATGAAGCTGACTACCAAGCAGATATGCAAGCTATGCAAGGTAAAGAAAATCTGTTATTTAAAAACCACATCTAGATAATATGACTTCACACTATTGACCTTTCAATAATGTCTTTTCTTGGACCAGCATTCCCTTTTGATCCAAGACTCCTGAATGCATGGAACATGATGCCCAAGTCCCTGCAGTGTGGACCAAACCAGATGGATTTTGAAGTGTCTGGATCAGGATGTCATGATTTTGGAATGAACCCATGTAATGACTCACTTTAACTGTATTGTGTCCACTTAACCAAAAGCCTGGTTAGAAAGTTAAGCTTTCTATTTCCTCCTCAGTCATTGGATCTCCTTTCCCTTCTGGCCCTTCAAACTGTGGCATCAACGCACGGACGCGTCCCCATTATTTGCATATGTCGATCCCGTACAGTGGCTGTAATGCGATTAACCAGGTAAAATGTGTTCCAACAGACTGCCTGTGTAATCATGAGGGTGTCTGAAGTTAATGATGATAATAATGCACAATCATTACAGGGTGGACTGTACAAGCTACCTCTGACATGGAGGGGAAAACCAGTTGTGCTGTCTTGCCAGGGACCTCCAACTCCACCGATGCCTTTTGGATTCCCTTCCCACCTATGATGCCACCTTGTCTTCACCCACGAGCAAAAAATGAACCTAATCCAGACGGTCCTATTCTGTCAGTGGATGTCTTGCCCTTTGGACAATAGCAACCCATGCGGTCTCCCTACACACTCCCTTGGTATCACAATCATCCCCATTATAACAAATGTCTTTAATATTAAATATACTATTAAATATATTTAATAGTATCCACTTTACTCCACCCTGGGTTCTCCAACTATGTTGATGATGCAGTACACCATCCACCCTGTGTACCTGGTTGATGAAAGTGCCTCCACATGTTATATCCTAATGTATTGTTATGGAGACGTTCTTTAATAAAGACTGGAAGTGGTTGTATTTAGTTTGTGGTGTCGGTCTTTCAATGTGGGAAGACTTTGGTTAGACAAGATGAACTTGAGATGTCTTGTCCTGGTGGATCGAATTTGAATGACAGATGTCTGACTTGTAATGAAAAATGTAGTCTCATTAAACTGCTAACTCCAAACCTGACTTCCTTTTGCGTGTTTGTCAAATTTCAGTTGAGCTCATGGGGGTACCAAGACTTGACCTTTACTCTACATTCATGAATATGCAATGGGACCCATTCTGGATCATAATCCCCATGAGAACTGGTCCAGTAGTTTTGGCATGAGCCAACTGACCAAACCTGCTCAAAGCCTGGGATTTTTTTTTTGATCTTGGGAAAAAAAAAAAAAAAAAAAAAAGCCAAATGTGTACGGTCTTTACAACATTAAAACTGATATGTGACCCGCCACCACGAAACCAGTCATAAATCGCGTTGAGCCGTTCAGAGCTACAGCCAAATTTAGGCTGGAAGGTTATTTCTTATTTGTTTACACCATATCAAAAAACGGTACCGTAACACCTATGTTCAGTTCCTGTGGTCATTACATTGAAATCCAATCAATAAAGGTGTTTATTGGGTCAATTATTTAAGCGGTGACAAAAGTTTAAGGATTGCTGAGCAAAGACAAAGACGACTTCCACCTCTTTTCGCCGAACAAACCGGTCTCCGTTCCGTGCGTTAACATCCAAGTGTTCGGTACGAGGTAAAAGCTTATATTGAATGCTCTTGTCCAATGGTGTAAGCCAAATGATTATAATACGTTGCAATTCTGTCCTATTATTATAATATATAGAACTTCTGTGACATGTCCATCAGAGTGTCCTTTAACATCTGTGAATATTTTTTGTCAATCGGATACGAATTATTATGCGTTGCTAAGGACTTCCTACCCCAAAACAGTCCAAAACTTTAACGGACAATATCTAAAAATATGCAAATTGCATAATAGGTCCAACTGTGGATATTAAAATGACCATAACTTTGGTTCTACTTATGATAGAAACATAATCTTTTCACCATCTTAAACCTTAGTTTCCACTCTACCAATCTACACAGATAACTCAGTTTTGATTTCCAGACACTTATGCCTGGTTTCGTGGTGGTGGGTCACATATATGTGCAACAATCCTACATGAAAACCAAAATGTCACTCTTTCTTAAATCTCCTTTGTGTCACAACCCCTAACTAGCAAAAAAATAGCATCCTGCCAACACAAAGTCTGTATGTTCTAATTCTAAACATTGTCTCCTGTGTAGAGTCTGGTTTGTCAGAAGTCTTCGAGCATTAGCATGGACATAAAGAATGTATACAATTAATATAGGAACTGGTGATTATCAAAGTTATAATTAATGAAAATGAAATTCTGAAAATTAAACTAATCAGAAACATTGTTTTTGATGAGCACCTGACTTTGCTGATGTGTTTTTTCCCAACTGTGCAAGATTTGACTTAAATCCTGATCACAAAAAACCTTACGACCATACCTGCAAACTAGTCACCTTTCGGCGAAAGTCGCCGTTTTGATCCCGAAATAGGTCACTTACGTGAATCGTGTAGATTCGAAGAGTTTTATTTTTTGTTTTTTTTTGGGGGGGGGGGGGGGGGCAGGCAGGCCAGGCCAGGCAGAGACAGACTACAGAGCTATATTCTATAATGTTGGTCTGTCTCACTCAGCCTGTCGTTCCCACTGAGATAGCCTACAGTACATACATCATACACTCTCAATGGCCAGTTACAAAGTTAAAACCTAGTCGCGTGCGACATCTCGTAACGTTAATGCGCAAGTATGAAACTTTCACATTCCAAACAAACGAAACTGTCACGTTCACTGTCGCGGCCTCCGATTTGGAGTACCTGAACAACTGCGCTGTGAAGATTTTTTTTTGCTGTGCTGACTGCAACGTGTGCTGAGGTAAGTCCAAAACTGAGTGCGATAGATTGCATATCTGCCGACCTTTACGCATTTTGCATAGCAACTACACATTTTGACACCAAACTACGCTGCTACGATTAATCACTGCAAAATACGCATAAAGTTTTTTATTTTATTTATTTATTTATTTAATCCGTCAAAAATGAAATTTCTGTTCCGTCAAACCTATCCGCTGACCGAATTTGTTTTTCAAGCTTTATTTTGGTCGAAAACCACCACAAAACCCTTTCCTTTTTCTGGTTTTTATTTATTTGGACCTGAAGAAGACCTATTTAGGTCGAAACGTCGTCCACTTTTTTATTTTTATTTGACTTTCACAGGAGTTTTCCACCCGGCTTCGGCGGAGATTTCCGTGTTAGCTAGCTTCTTTTTCTTTTCTTTATGTCTCTCTTTTCTTTGTTAAAATTAGAATACGCACGCTCACACACACTACAGAACACACACAACACGGGACACACAGACAAATACATATATAAAATAAAATGCAGAATTTTACGGACGGAGAGGGCTGGACGGTGGTCCGCAGGGGACGACGGCCAGGCCGCTTCGCGCCCGGGGAGTGGGAAGGGGGACGCCGCGGTGGGGATGATTTTCTCCGGGGGACGGACAGTGCATTTAGGGCTCCGGGGTTTCACAACGCCGGGGTCCGCAACCACTATAACCCCAACCTTGAGCCAGTGCCACCCCGGAGGATTATCCCCCCGGTCGCCCCCAACCCCTCATCCGGACTTATGCACAGGCAGTGCGGGGCACACGGGTATGGCAAGCCAAAGTGTTCACATAGCTGCGCATTGTGTTTATCATATCATGATTCTGGCGTGATAGCGTGTCAGAACGCATTCTGGCACGCTATCACGCGTTACATTACGCGTTCTAGCACGCGTTCTGACACGCCACCACGCGTTCGGCAACGCGGTCTAGCACGCGTTCTAGCACGCGTCCCATAACGCGTGCTAGAACGCGCTCTGTAACGCGCTCTGTAACGCGTTCTAGCACGCGTAATGGCGCGCGCAATGGCACGCGTTTTAGCATGCGTCATGGAACGCGTGCTAGAACGCGTGCTATATGGTAATGATCTCCTCCCACTGATTTTATCCGCCAATTAATTTGTAGTGCTTCCAGCCAATCACTGTTCAACACGAGTCCAATATAGCTGAGCACTGATCTTACCTTCCCAAACGAAGTGCATTCACTCAATGTTTAATTTTTGCTAAATATTTTGACTTTTCCTTCATCACTCTACTTTATTTAACTTGTTCAACTTCAGTGTGTCTATTCTTAAGGGTTTGTTTATTGTATTTTAATTCTTATTCTGTTGTGCTAATCTAACACATGAGCTGGCTGTAGGTTGCATGTTTTGCCACTAGATGGCGAAGTAAGACGATAGATGATAGTAATGTAGTTTAATCTTCAATGCAAGTGAAAGGTGCGAAACAATAGAAGATGAAATATGTCAGAATCATAATTCTTTATTTGTCCATCCACACGTGAAATGGATGCGACACTCCCTTAAGACCGTGCAAAGATGCAAAAAGCAAAATATAACAAAACAAATATACAACTATACAACTTACAAATATAATATACAAGATAAGAAAGACTATAATAAGAATAAGTAAAGTGTAAAGTATTAATAAGAATATAGAGAAAGATATGGATAAAATATACCCCGGAGGTAATATAAATATGAACATAGTTATGCATACTACTATATGCATGGTTAAACATCAAGTGTCAATTTCAAGAGTACAACAGAGAGCAAGGGAGACCACAGGTGTCAATGGTCCTGTCAATCACACCTATTACATGTTAAATTAAAAACTTTAAATCCTGAATGTACATCTGTGAATTATACTTGTCCTGAGAAAAACTGTAACTAAGTGTATGTGTGCAAATATTATTGTAAATAGATCTCTATCCCATATATGTTTCTCTTGTTTCACCTTCTTGATGACAAATATAACCATAATAATAAGGTTAAACGACAACATATTTTACATAATAGTAATGATGGACATGTCCACAGCACTGCTTCAGAAAACTATCACAACAGGGTCACATGATACAGATGAAATTATGTCATTGAGCCATGAGCAACCATGTATATCTTCTTATATATTTTTTCCCATAATTTCATCCTTCACCAAGTGTGTCATCACAGCCAATGCAACCTCGATTGACATATAATTCACATTTTACTTTATTTATTAATATAGTATGAAACGGCATCTCACTTTATTTTATCCCTTTTGCATGAAACCTGAAAATACAATAAACAAACCCTTAAGAATAGACAAACTAAAGTTGAACAAGTTAAATAAAGTAGATTGATGAAGGAAAAGTCAAAATATTTAGCAAAAATTAAACATTGAGTGAATGCACTTCGTTTGTGAAGGTAAGATCAGTGCTCAGCTATATTGGACTCGTGTTGAACAGTGATTGGCTGGAAGCACTACAAATTAATTGGCGGATAAAATCAGTGGGAGGAGATCATTACCATATAGCACGCGTTCTAGCACGCGTTCCATGACGCATGCTAAAACGCGTGCCATTGCGCGCGCCATTACGCGTGCTAGAACGCGTTACAGAGCGCGTTCTAGCACGCGTTACGGAACGCGTGCTAGAACGCGTGCCATTGCGCGTGCTAGACCGCGTTGCCGAACGCGTGGTGGCGTGTCAGAACGCGTGCTAGAACGCGTAATGTAACGCGTGGGCACGCGTGATATGATAAACACAACGCGCGGCTATGTGAACACTTTGGCTTGCCATACACGGGGAGGATTTCGCCGTGCGCCCAGGCTGCAACGGGGGGAGATGCGGGGTCCAAAAAACATGGCGGACTACATTAAACCTACGGCCCGGTTTAAACAAATTACACATACTTTTCATGATTTAATTAGAGCTGTTCACCACGGGGCCAATGTGAGGGTTTCTGAGGATGAAAAAAGACCTAGAACAATCAATGAATTTATGTTCAGTTTCTGTGCAGTTTTGTTCATAATTTGAGTAATGAAAGTAATTCTCTCAAAATTGCAAAAATAAAAAGTGCATGATTTATTAACTGAAATATTGTCTTTTGTTTGGTAGCACCCGCGGGGGGTGGGGGTTGGGGCGGGGCAACGATTAGTTTGTCACCTTTTTTAACCCTCATGAGTTTGCAGGTATGTATGACACAGAACACCTTCACTCCCCATCAGGGAATCAAACCCCAATCTTCATTGTGACAGGTAAAAATTCTGGTCACTATGCTAGTGAGGACATGGTTTGTCCCTTTTTTCTTTTTCTCTACATCATTCAATGCAAAGAACCATTAACACAATAGTCCACATCATCGGTTCGGTGTGCATGCTGCTGAAAACAGCATGATTCTTGCTTTGGGTGCAAGTAGTCCCTGGTTCAAATCTCAGATGACCCCCACCTCTTGTTTTTAAATGAATTTAGAACCCAAAGCAGACCTTTTGTCAGGATCTCTGCCTGACCTGTTAACATCGTCACAGTCAATTATCTCGGCCACATTGAAGGCTCTGTGTTAATGTATGTTGTAATGTTTAGCGCTCCCTGAATCCAGCCACCTAACAGTCACTATTGGCAGAAGTTTCTCAAGTCATCCACATGTTGGAGCAAGCAAACCTTAATCAATATATGTGGAAGACAAAGTCACCTTGTGATCCAAGGAATCCAAAAAGAAACTGTGGGTGTGTTTGTCGAGGATTCATAAAGGTATTGCAAGTGTTTTCTTTTCATCTCACCCAACATTGGTTGGGTGAGATTATTATAATCACCTTGTGTGTGTATCTGTGTATGTGTGTGTCTGCAGAGGCATATCTTTCTATAACTCAACAATGAATACTTGAGATATCACCATGAAATTACATGGGCATATAAATGTAGCTAATGTGCATCAGATGCAATGATCCATTTGTGTAAAGGTCAAATGTCAAGGTCCCAATTAACTAAAAGGTGAAAATCACATTATCGGTTATTACTCAACAATGGTGGGTCACACAACACTCATCAACATTTCTACTATTTTCATAATTGGTGTTATCACCTACGATCAATAATTTTTGACATCTGTGGAGGTCAAAGGTGACATGTTGCAGACTTAACTTCTGAAACACTGTTTGTGTGTGTCAAGCATAGACATATCACGCTATAACTTATTCAATACTGGATGTATTATAATATTACACACACTGACGCATTTATACATATAATGAAATTATCAATATTGCAAAAGGTCAAGGTCGCATTTAGCAGAAAGGGCAAGATTTGACATGAATCCTGATCACAAAAAATGTGACGAAGAAAATCTTCACTCCCCGTTCGGGAATCGAACCCCTGTCTTCCACATGACAGGTGGAGATACTAACCAGGACGTGAATTGCCTTGGCTTTGTCCCGTTTTTCTTTTCCCTCGCATCATTCTTGTGGCAGCCAATGCAAAGAACCCTTAACACAACACTCCACGTCATTGGTTTGGTGTGCATGCCGCCAAGTACCAGTCTAACAGGCTACATTCAAGACACCTCTCCCAAGAGCTACATGAAGGGAACCTGAACATGGGGGACTCGTTTCTGCCCGGTTCTGAACTAGGGATGTGTTGGTATGTGGAGTTGAAAGTCTGAGGTAAATATTTTTGAGAAAAGATTGTTATTCAGCATTTTTAGATATTAAAAGGGTCCTTAGCTGTATGGCGGCTGTGGTTTAGTTGGTAGAGCAGTTCTTCCAATGGCTAAAGGGTCAGAGGTTCGCAGCCCATCTCTGGCTGTCCACATGTCCGAATGTCCTTGGGCAAAAAAACTGAACGCTGACTAAGTCTCCCAGTACGACTGATTGGTGTGTGTGAATGTGAGGCTAATGCACAGCACTTTGAGCAGCACAAAGGTGGAGAAGAACTACATACAGACATCCTCAAAATGATTCATACCCCTGATGTTTTTTGTGACTTTAATCTTTAAAAGACTGAGTTTTATCCAGTTTCTTTCTGACCTGTATGTGAACCATACGTGACGACAACAAAAAATATTTAAAGTCTTTTATTAGTGGATTTCCAAAAAAGACCATCTTCAAAAACGCTAGGTTTACTCAGTCTAATGTCTTTTCTTAATAGTCAATAGAGCAGTTTTGTTCTGGATAATGGTTCCTCTGAGTGTCCACAGTCTGTCTGCTGTGGGATTCTGGTCCAGTCTAACCTCCAGCTGGTTCAGTTTGGATGATCTTCTATCACTCTGGTCTTAAGGCTCCTCTACAGGTGGAGATGGTTTAGTTCAGGACTTGGAACAGGTCATGTCCTTGAACCACTACTGTACTACCTTCGTTGTTCTACTTGGGCTTAGTGTCCTTCTGGGACATCCAATCAGGACAAAAGTGGAGTTTCTCTGCAGACACTTTCACATTGTCGTCCAGGATGTTGATATAATTCTTTTAAATGCCTGATGCTTTGCAACTTCTTAAGGTTTGTGGATCCAGTAGCAGAGAAGTTTCCTAGGATTATATGTTCTAACCATCACATTATTTTGACTCCATTAGAACAAAGACATTAAGGTATCACACACAACCATCCACATATGGCTGCACTAAAGACATCTTCATGGTTATACACAACTCAGGAGGAAACATCAGGGGGATCATTTGGCTTTTACTAAAACTGTTTTTAACCAATATCCAAACTTTTGGTCATCTGACCTTTGACCTGATGAGACAAAGATGTTTGGACATATGGATGTGGACTGTGTCTGGAGGAAACAAGGAGGTGTATCCAAACTGAAAAACACTGTCCCAACCAATCACCATAGACACAAGAAGCATCCAAACTTGGTCACAAACAAGCATGGGGGTGTTAGCATAATGCAAAGGGTTTTTTTCTGTACTGAGAACCTCATCAAGATACAGGGCATCAAGAAAAAGGAAAATTATATCAACATGCTGGATTACAATGTGAAAGTGTCTTCAGAGAACCTCCCAGAAGGACACTAACCCCAAGTAGAACCACCAAGGTAGTGCAGTAGTGGTTCAAGGACATGACCTAGTCCAAGTTCTGAACTAAACCATCTAGAAAGTGTACAGGAGCATTCAGACCACAGTAATGGTAGAAGATCATCCAAACTGAACCAGGTGGAGGCTTTGGTCCAGAAAGACTAGACCAGAACCCCACAGGAAGAGTGGACCAGAACGCCACAAGAGACAGCAGAAAGACTGTGGACACTTTGAGGAACCATTGTCCAGAACAAATACTACTCTATTGACTATTAAGAAAAGACATTCAACTGAGTAAACCTATGGTATGAATAACTTGAAGATGTTTTTTTTTAAATCCACTAGTCAAATATTCCTCAAATATTTTTTTCCTCCAAATATCATTTGCCGTTTTTCCATCACTTGTGTTTCACATACAGGTCAGAAAGAAACTGGATAAAACTCATTATTTTTAGGAGAAAAACAAAAAGTCACAAAAAATGGCAGGGTTATGAATAATTTTGAGGACGCCTGTAAGTGCAGTCCATTTACATATCCACTACATAAAATTTATATCAGGTGCCCATTTTCATGGAACAGATGAATATTGAACTCAAAGTGAAATATCATACAAGCAGAAGCAACTGAGAGGGTCAGTCAGAGTGACCTCTGGCACAGAAGAACCTTCAACAGGCAGATCATTTTTAATTGTGAAGGGTGTGGACTTGTGGACCAAGTGCTCTGAAATTCACATATGATAGCGATTAATAAGAAATATTTGATGTGTCATGGGCAGACCACCCGTTTATGATGGGAAGGAAACGTGACTTTAGGTTTTATGTGGCTTTAGTAAGAGACGACAATGAGTGGAGTATGTAACGTCACATTCCACTCAGCTGTGGTGACATGTAGTCCAAATTATTAACTGGTTTTACTCATAAATGAATCAGCCATTGGTTAACAGAAGCAGTTGAAACACACATCAATAATTATCATTTATTATGAGGAACAACATGTGTGTGATTCAGGGCACATGACAAACCAGATACGATGTTAGCATTTTATTTCCCATTGAATACCATTCATTAATTTTCCGATCTCAGGCCCCATGAGCCTCCCGTGAAGGGGTGGAGACTTAAGCTTGATTGAGGAAACAAAATAATCGAAAATATTTTGTGCCATTGTTGGATTTTTTTTTTTGCTTTTATATATTTACTAGTATTTTCTCTCCCAAGAACAAGGCATTCGTTGTTTAATATAAATTCTATGAAAGTGGGGATCTGATATAAATTATATATGGTGAACCCTTTTAACTATCTAAAAATGCTGACTAACAATCTTTTCTCAAAAATATTTACCTCAGACTTTCAACTCCACATATTAACACATTAGTCTAGGGCTAATAACACTACAGCATGTCTGATATAAGACTGATAATCACCCTCTCCAAATCAGATAATAGGGGAAAATGACATGTTTTCTGAATCCTTAGGGTCATGCCAGTATTTCATTGTTTGGATTTTGTTTCTCTGATGCTCACTGGTGCCACAGGATTGAAATCCAAAACATGATTTAGGTGGAAATGGCAGGAAAATGTGTATGTGTGAAGTAAATATTTAGCATGTGTGTATTTAGGATTCCTGTAGTCACCTTCATCTAGTCATGCATTCATACATTCAGTTATTTTCCATTAGGGAACAAAGGAGTGTTAAGAATCTCTTTGTTCTAGGTTAGACTTTTCCCGCCTGGGAATTAGCCACTCCTTAGAAGTGTTTAACCAATGAGATGTTCTTATGAAAATACAAATTTCTTACTGTATCCAATAATATGTAACTATGTGTCTTTTTCTACCCAGTGATTGATGTCACTGGGCGGGGGGTGTGGTTTCAATAAATTCAACCTCCACGGGGCGAGAACGTCAGAAGGACATCCCGAAAGTGCACACCTAGGAGCCTCGTTGCTCACTTGTCTTTTCATGGCCTTCTCCTCCCGCGGGGGTAAAAAAGCAACATCACGGTTTTCCCTGTGTTTGTTCTTAACCTGTTTTTGTTAAATTACACTTATCAGTATGACTAAAGGTTTGAAGAGCTTCAGGGTTGGCTGTACTTTTCCAAAATGTTCACAAAAGGGTTTAAATCAATGCTCAGAGTATTGCCCTTTAAAATGATACCAAATTATCAAAATTAAATATTTTAATGTGTCCAATATATTTTTTCATTATCTCAATGTTCTGAATCCGTGTATCATTCTTTCATTCGTTTTTTTCAAAAAGGAAACACAAACTAAGACAATGAAAAAACAACTCATTTCTTCATTATTTCTTTCCAAAACCAAAACGAAAAAAACAGATAACGAGCCATTTTTTATTTTTTTGGTTTCGTGTTTAAATGAATAATAGAAAAATGGATAACGGCCGTTATAACAGTTATCGGAAATGTCGGTGAGAATTCTGTGCTCAACACCAACTCAGGTGTAAATGACATATGTCAGATGCAGAACAGGGAACTGTTATCCTGTCATCAATACATAAGGTAAGTGCAAGCTGTACACATATGCAAGATAAACATATACACTTGTCATATAAATATATGTGTGCTATTATAAAAAGAACATACCTGGAATATGACACGAATTTTCTCCATGGTCATATCTTCAGGTCTTAGGGTGACCCTCTTAGTTTCCCGAAATAGGACATAGGTTTCTATCTTTATCACTGTGGGTCACAATCATTTCTGGTTTATTCAACTTCTTTCAAGTCAAAATTGGATAAAACGGGAAATCCGTTTTCTCCATTATTCATTTAACACAAAATGAAAATACGAATCATTATCACAGCAACTGTTGTTGATGTTGTATTTATAAGGAAGGGCAACAGGATGAATCTGCCAAAAGAATCTCTAATCTTTTGTGGTTCATTGTCAAATTAATCAAGAATTATGAAGCAGCCAAAAAGATTTCCACCGTGTGGGATCATTTTAATCTTATATCTTGAGAGAAACAGGATGAAAACAGGAAATTAAAAGTTTCCACTTGGTCCATCTGAATTCAAAGCAACTTCCTTTAACTTTCTACAACTAAAATGTGTGAGCGGGTGTTTCCTACAGTTGAAGCAGAAGTTGGATAAAAAAAGAACAGAGTATAAAAATGTTGACTTTTATAAAAGAAGAAGATCCCAGTCCACAAGCATCTTCATTTGCTATGTTCATATATTTTCTCTTCATACATATTTACTATATAAATATATCAGGTATTTTGAATTTAAATGAAATTAAATGCAATACAAAAATAGTTTGCAAACTACGTCTGTGTTTCCCCACGAGAAATCAATTGTGCCATGGCTCAAAAACGTTGGAAAAAGCTGTACTAGGTTGATCATATATCGAGTTTAATTGTTTACCTGTAGGAATTGCATCTAGCAGGTGTCGTTAAGAGTTTGGCAGTGGTCAAATTTTTCTCTAGGCCTCCTTTCTTTCAATGTCCTAATACACCCCACCCCAAAAGGGAGAGTGGTTTTGTTTGTCAGTTGGCTCACGCCAAAACTACTGGACCAGTTCTCATAGACATGGTGGTCCAGAAGAGGTCCCATTATGTTTTAGTGAGTGTAGAGCAAAGGTCAAGACCTAGAACATGAGCTCAACTGTAATCTGACAAATACCAAAAGGGAAGACCGGTTTAGAGGCAGCAGGCTACTGAGACTACATTATTCATTACAAGTCAGACATCGGTCATTAAAATCAGAGCCACCAGGACAAGACATCTAGAGTTCATCTTGTCTAATCAAAGTCTTCCCACATTAAAAGACCGACACCACAAACCCATATACAGCCACTTCCAGTCTTTATTAAAGAACGTCTCCATTACAATACAACATCTGGAAGCACTTTCATCAACCAGGTACACAGGGTGGATGGTGTACTGCATCATCGTCAACATAGTTGGAGAACCCGGGGTGGGGTAAGGAGGATACTATTAAATTTATTTAATATTAAAGATATTTGTTGTAATGGGGATGATTGCGATACCAAAGGAGTGGTTAGGGAGACTGCATGGGTTGCTATTGTCCAAAGGGTAAGACATCCACTGACAGAATAAGACCGTCTGGATTAGGTTCATTTTTTGCTAGTGGGTGAAGCCAAGGTGGCATCATAGGTGGGAAGGGAATCCAAAAGGCATCGGTGGAGTTGGAGGTCCCTGGCAAGACAGCACAACTGGTTTTCCCCTCCATGTCAGAGGTAGCTTGTACAGTCCACCCTGTAAAGATTGTGCATTATTATCATCATCATTAACTTCAAACACCCTCATGTTTATACATGCAGTCTGTTGGAACACATTTTACCTGTTTAATCGCGTTACAGCCACTGTACGGGATCGACATATGCAAGTAATGGGGACGCGTCCGTGCGTTCAGGCCACAGTTTGAAGGGCCAGAAGGGAAAGGAGATCCAAAGACTGAGGAACAAATAAAAAGTTAAGCTTTCTAACCAGGCTTTGGGTTAAGTGGACACAATACAGTTTAAGTGAGTCATTACATGGGTTCATTCCAAAATCATGACATCCTGATCCAGACACTTCAAAATCCATCTGGTTTGGTCCACACTGCAGGGACTTGGGCATCATGTGCCATGCATTCAGGAGTCTTGGATCAAAAGGGAATGCTGGTCCAAGAAAAGACAATAATTATTGAAAGTTCAATAGTGTGAAGTCACACTAATTATCTAGATGTGTCTTAAACAGATTTTCTTTACCTTGCATAGCTTGCATATCTGCTTGGTAGTCAGCTTCATCTTCCATTGATGCATTTGAAGAAAGCTGGTTTGGTCCATTCATCAGCTGTGACTCTGGTCCTCTCAGAGATTCACCAAACAGTATTTCCCCTTCATAGACACCCACAGGTTCAGTCAAATCAGCTTCTTTATGTACGTGTGTCCTGAGTGGTTTCCATCGTCGATAACATTCTGCAGTTTCAAACAGGTAACAGGCTACAAACACAGCAACAAAATAATAAAAAGTAGTGTCTCGTGTCTTCCCTTTGTCCATCATCTTGTCCTTTACTTCAGAACTGGTGGAGTCACTCAGAACACATGCTCAGCTGCACATATTTGTACTGTGAGGTGAGGTGACTCAGGTGCTGCTGCAACCAATTAGCAGAGGTTTCCCCTCATCTGCTTCCAATGATTCCACCTGTGCAGATGATCAGGATTTCCTCACATACTGAAGAAACACTTAAGACAATTAAGAGATTAATTTTGGATTGTAAAGACATGTTTGCTTTCTGCATTATTGAATGTAATATTTATGAAGTAGATGATAACCTATTTTTATTTTGTTTCATGTGAATAAATACATAGTAAATAAATGTTTGGTTTTTTTTGCAGACATCAGTGTTTCACAATAAGTACATGGATGGTTTTGATAGAATTTTCTGGGTATGGAACCCCCCCCACCCCACACACACACACACACACACATTAGAAATATTGGTCTCAATGAATCCTGAAACCATCGTCGGAGAGAGGGGGTGGCTTTTGGGACTTAACCCCCAGATCACATGCCAAAAGCCTGGGATCTTTTTTTGCTCTTCATAACATATATTAAAACTGATACATGTGTAACAATCCTACATCAAAACCAAAATGTCCTTTGTTCTTAAAATGTTCTCATATGATCGTGTCACAACCCCTAACTAGAAAAAAATAGCATCCCACCAACAGATACACTCTGTATGGTCTAATACTAAACAGTAATTTCTCTTGTGTAGAGTCTGCTCGTTTGTCAGACGTCCTCAAGTATTACCATGGACATAAGGAATTAATGTAATTTAAAAAATCATTAATGAAAATGAACGAAATGATGATCATGAGACTAAAAGAATATTCAGAGAATGCCTAATCACACCACTATTTTGTTCCAATCTATAGTTTGTATAACAACCTGTTCTTGAATTCGAGAAAATAATGTTATTCTGATTATTCTGCTAAATCTAACTTTGAACTTTTACCTTTTGCAATATTGATCATTTTGTTATATGTGTCAGTGTGTGTAATATTAGAATAATATATCCAATATTGATTAACTTATTTTTATTTAAGTTTTATACTTAACCCATAGTTGCAGAAGTTGATTTTGCATCATATCACCTTTGACCTCCAGAGATCTCAAAAACTATTGGTCGTAGGTGATGACACCAAATATGGGAATTGTAGAAATTTTCATTCCACATCAAGTAAGTTCTGTGACTGACCCATACATTCTTGGGTTATAACTGATAATGTGATTTTGACCTTTTAGTTAATTGTGACCTTGACCTTTGACCTTTACTCAAATGCATCTGATGTGCATTAGCTATATGTATATGCTCATGTCATTTCATGGTGATATCTCATGTATTCATTGTTGAGTTATAGCACGACATGTCTCTGCGGACATTCGCTGAGATTTTTAAAGATCACGAGGGGTTCCCTGTGTTTTCTTTTTCATGGAAACCGGGTTCAAATGGCTCTGTGAGTGTTACAGGTTGTCGAGCCCTGGTATAGATGCTGCGTGCAAGCAATGACATCGGATTGTAACATGAAATAAATGCAGGTATGTCATTTGATGTTCAAAAAGGCCATTAACTACTACCAATGTGTGGTGAGATGAACAGAAAACACTTGAAATACCGTAATGAATCGCCGACAATCACACCCACAGTTTATTTTTGGATTCCTCGCTTCACAAGGTGACTTTTTCTTCCACGGGTATTGATTGAGGATTGCTTGCTCTTACATGTGGATGACTTGTGAAACTTCCACCCATAGTCAAAGTTAGATGGCTGGATTCAGGGAGCGCTAAACATTACTACGGACAGAGCCTTCAATGTGGCCGAGATAATTGACTAAGACGACGTTAAAAGCTCAGGCGGAGATCCTGACGAAAGCTCTTCTTTGGGTTCTAAATTCATTCAGAAACAAGAGATGGAGCTTGTCCCGGACCTGGGACCTCTCGATCCCAGTGCGAGAATTATACCCCTAGACTAATGAGCCACTTTCCCACAGCTTCCCAAAGCTGTTTTCGGCAGCATGCACACCGAACTGATGACGTGGACTATTGTGTTAATGGTTCTTTGCATTTACTGCCACAAGAATGATGCAGAGAAAAAGAAAAAAGGAACAAAGCCAAGACAAGTCATGTCCTTGTTAGTATAGTGGCCAGTATCTCTACCTGTCATGTGGCAGACTGGGGTTCGATTCCCTGATGGGGAACTCGTGTCAAACTGCGGTCCTTGAGGGCCGGTGTCCTGCATGTTTTAGATGTTTCCCTCTTCCATTCCACCTGGAGGCCATTGCATCATTATCAGTCTGATGAGGAGCTGATTATTAACTCTTTATGTGTCAGGGATGATGCATTCTGAATGGATGATTTAGTTTAAATATTCAGAAAAATTCAACCGTTTTCCTTTGTGCATGGAAAAGGTGCCAAAAAGCAAGAGTTTTTTAATTTTTATTTTATTTAAACATTTTTAAAGGCAAAATTAAAATTGCTGGGACCAAATTCCAATACTAGTTTTTTTTTTAAGTCTAGTTTATTTCAGTCATATATTCACTTCAAAGCAGCAAAAATAGAGAGAATACAGAATTTGACTGAAAAAGGCTCAGGCAGAAGCAAAGATTATTAAGTCATAAGTAATTTTCCACATTATTTGTCATTTTGTCAATATTTATTAGTTTTTGTTGCTCATTTTGTTTATTTTTCAACATTTTGGTTTTTTAAATTTAGTATTTTTCTTTGATTTGTGTCTTACTTTGCTCATGTTACCAATTATTTTGTTAGTTCTCAGGAGTTAAAGGGTTAAACTGAATCACATGGAAGAGGGAAATATCTAAAACATGCAGGACACCGGCCCTCGAGGACTGGAGTTTGACACATGTGCCCTAGACCAGGCATGGGCAAACTATTCCACAAAGGGCTGGTGTGGCTGCAGGTTTTTGTTCCAACCAACCAAGAGTTCACAGTTTGACCAATCAACTCTCTGAAAACCCAGATCAGTTGATTAATTGAATCAAGTCTGGTGTGCTGCTGCTTGGTTGGAACAAAAACCTGCAGCCACACCGGCCCTTTAGGAATAGTTTGCCCATCCCTGCCCTAGACCAGGGGTCTGCAACCCTGGTCCTAGAGAGCCGCTATCCTGCATGTTTTAGATGTTTCCCTCTTCCAACACACCTGATTCAGATGATCAGCCTATCATCAAGCTGTGTGGAAAACTGATAATGTCTGTCAGGTGTGCTGGAAGAGGGAAACATCTAAAACATGCAGGATAGCGGCTCTCTAGGACCAGGGTTGCAGACCCCTGCCCTAGACCAATGAACCATTATTGAGTGTTTTCCCAAAGCTATTTTTAGCTGCATACACTCCAAGCTCAAGGTAGTGGACTGTTCTGTTCACGCGCTGGCGTTTGGTTTCGCAAGAATGATGGAGAGAAAAAGAAAAAGGGGCAAAGCAGGTTCTTCTCTTGTCCATGTTAGTATAGTGGGCAGTAATTCTGCCTCTCATGTGGACAACTGGGGTCTGAATCCCTGACACGGAGTGGAAATGGTCTTTGTCACCAACTTTTGTGTGATCAGTACGCAAATCAAATGTTGCACAATTTAAAAAAGGAAAAAAAAAACAGCATCATCAAAACAATGGCGGTTACAACCAGACTGCAAAACCCACCTCCATTTGTGGACTTTGACTTAAGTGACAAAACCTTGTGGGTTCACAGTACCTACAAGTAAGGTCATGTGATGTCCAGAAAGACCATAGACTAGAAGCGGGTCAAGTCCGTCATTTTCAAATATATTTTTTGTGGTCTGAGTTGCACGCATGCTGGTTAAAAAAGCGGTCGCTTACTTGTTGATTATACATTGACCCGCACATCACTATATATAGTGATGCACAGGCTGACCTAAAGTGAACGGGTTATGGGTCATTAAAAAATATTTTTAATGATATTCGGGTTGCGGTCGGTCGGTAAACATTAAAGTAACTTGGCAAATAACCTTCATTAACTGAATGTCTGTGAAGGTGACGTACATGGTCAGTATCCTACAGTATGGAGGGAGCAAGAGAGAAAGGAGAGTTAGGAGAGTGGATGCTCCGTGAACATAGAAACAAAAAAGTAAGGTTTGGGACACATTCACTGAGATGTTTAAAGATGATGAGCAGCTCCAGTGTTTTCTTTTCTGTGGAAACTGGGTTCAAATGTCTCTGTGGATGTTGCAGGTTGTCGACCCCAAATACATCGGATTTTAACACGGAAATAAATGCAGGTATGTGAGTAAGGTCATGTGATGTTCATAAAGACCATCGATTACATTTTTAAACTGCGGGTCGAGAAGCGGGTCAGATCCATAGATAGATAGATAGATAGATAGATAGATAGATAGATAGATAGATAGATAGATAGATAGATAGATAGATAGATAGATAGATAGATAGATAGATAGATAGATAGATAGATAGATAGATAGATAGATAGATAGATAGATAGATAGATAGATAGATAGATAGATAGATAGATAGATAGATAGATAGATAGATAGATAGATAGATAGATAGATAGATAGATAGATAGATAGATAGATAGATAGATAGATAGATAGATAGATAGATAGATAGATAGATAGATAGATAGATAGATAGATAGATAGATAGATAGATAGATAGATAGATAGATAGATAGATAGATAGATAGATAGATAGATAGATAGATAGATAGATAGATAGATAGATAGATAGATAGATAGATAGATAGATAGATAGATAGATAGATAGATAGATAGATAGATAGATAGATAGATAGATAGATAGATAGATAGATAGATAGATAGATAGATAGATAGATAGATAGATAGATAGATAGATAGATAGATAGATAGATAGATAGATAGATAGATAGATAGATAGATAGATAGATAGATAGATAGATAGATATGTGTTCAAACTCACTACCCAATGGTTACTTGATTACAAATTTGGTCCTCATGAGACATGAAAACGAGTGTGTGTGTGTGTGTGTGTGTTTTATTGCTCAGTTACTCACAGTCACACTGATTTATGAAAGCTGTTGTTCGCTCAGCGTCAGTTTGTATTGAGGCGTTTTGTGTGAGCTCATTTGAGTTATTATGCTTTGTCCGTATTTATTACATGAAACGTATAATTCATGAGAATGAATTGATATGAACAACTTTCCACTTTTATACAATAAAACATCTGCTAGTTCTCTTTGCACTTTGACGTGCTTTTGTGAAATCAGTTTGACTTGTGATTTGCGGATCTTTTTACAGCACTTATTATATTTTTCTTGTTCAGTAAATTCCAGAAGTCATCTGTCTTCACATATCTATATTTGAATGTGTGTGTGAGTGTCTGTGTGTGTGTGTGTGCCTGTATTCCTATCTTTATGGGGACATTGATATGTTTACACAGTCACACCATGGGGACCTCTGACACCATGGGCACTAAAATTCAGGTCCCCACGAGGGTTAAATATAAATGTAAGTGAAATCTGTGTGAAATATGCAAACGATGTCCCCTGTAAACATATTAACTTGTTTTTTTCTGGAAGTCCCCATAGAGCAGAGGTGTCAAACATGCGGCCCGGGGGCCAAATCTGGCCCTTTGGATGAATTTATGAAATGCAAAAATTACACTAAGATATAAATAATTTTAGTTCGTGGTTCACATTCAGATTAATTCAGTCTCATAATATAAAAACCTATAATTTTTGTTGTTGCTTATTTAATTATTTTTAATACATTGTTTTTCTGTTTGTTATGTAATGCGTCTTTGAGTCTCCAAAAGAAGCACTATATAAGTTTAAGGTATGATTATTATTATTATAAATATTCACAAGTTAAAAAAAAATTAATAATAATGTAATTTTTTTTCATTTAGTGACACTTAAACAAAGTATAATTTCACAAAACATCTCAATAATCAGAACATGTCTTAAGAGAAGTATCGTAAGTACAATTTTAATAATATTCCACCTATTACTAAATATTTTACGTATGTGTAGATCCACTATGATCTGTACATTAGAATGCATATGTGTAAATGATAAACTAAAGCCTAATATTGTTTGTTTTCATGATGTTTTTTTGGAGAGAAAATTTTGGAGTTGATGTTATATATTATCATGTTTTTTTTGTTTTTTTTAACTGGTTCGGCCCACTTCAGATCAAATTTAGCTGAATGTGGCCCCTGATCTAAAATGAGTTTGACACCCCTGCCATAGAGTATGGAGGAAACAGGCATGAAACAAAACGTTCTTTTCAAAGTTTTTGTCATATCCCTACTCACTGTCTCTTTTTCCCTTCTGCATCCTGTCACCTTTCACCTTAATTATTTCACCTGGTCCTCACACACCTGGTCCTCACACACCTGGTCCTCACACACCTGGTCCTCACACATCTGGTCCTCACACACCTGGTCCTCACACACCTGGTCCTCATCACCTCTCCCTATTTAAGTTCTTTCCTTTCTTGTTTACTTTGTCAGTTCACACCATACTCTTACCTCAACAGAACTCCAGCCTTGTGTTTTTGTGAAGCAGCAGGTTTTAGCCCTGGTTATTAGTCTTGTCTGTTCGTCTGAGTGAATTTGTATCAGCGTTTGCTGTATTATTGTTTACATGTGTTTTTTCCGCTGGAGCTCAGAATAAAAGAGCCTATTCGTGGAGCTGAAGTCTGTATTTTTGGTCCTTCTTACAAGATATGTTTACTTTTTTGTTTTTTAATTTTTTTAATCATTTTAATTTCATTGTATTATTTACTTATATTTTCATCTTTTTACGTTTTTCATTTTCATAATTTTTTTTGTATTCATTTAATGTTAGTTTTTCATTCATTTTATTTTTTCATTTTTATTTCATTTTAGTTTTTTTATTGAATTTAATTGAATTTAATAGAAGTATTTTATTTATTTTTGAGAATGTTTTTTTTCCATTTAAAGTTACACTCAGTACCCAATGACTACATTACCTACGATTGATGACTAATGATTATGAAGTTGGTCTGCAGAAGACATGAAAACCAGTGTGTGTGTGTGTGTGTGTGTGTGTGTGTGTGTGTGTGTGTGTGTGTGTGCATGTGCGCGCGCGTGTGTCAGGCGTTACACTAGATCTGTACAGAGCTGACAAACTTATGTCATTTTGGTAAAGGAACCGACTGGCAAAAACAGCAAGTTGAAACAATATTTTATGAGATAATTGTAACTTTGTAAAACAATAGCCTCAATGTGATCAAAAAATAATAATTCCCCCTGGGCGGTGTCTCCAGACAATGAGAAGCTTGTGAACCTGAGTGTTCTGCGCATGATCTTAGCTGTTTTTATGTATATATATATATATATATATATATATATATATATATATATATATTTAGTTATATTGTTATATGTTCTTAAAAACAACCCCCCTTCTCTCATTCCAACTGTACAAAAAATTCACTGTGGTTGGCGGAAAGATTACAGAGGCACCGTTTTAGGTTCAAAACCTTTTACTTGCGCCAAGGAGTAAATACATTCATTCATTCATTATCCACCGCTTATCCGGGGCCGGGTCGCGGGGGTAGCAGTCTAAGCAGGGAGGCCCAGACTTTTTAAATACATTTGATAAGAAATCACAGAGTCAGTCAGACTCATCTGTGTTTTCTCACATATTCACGTAACGTAAAATAAACAAAAAAATACACAAAAAACACCAAAAATGTGGAGAAGAAAAAACTAAAAAAAAACAAGCTAAAATCCACTAAAATTCACCAAAAAATGAACACAAAAGAAGCAACAAAATATATATATATATATATAATATATATATATATATATATATATATATATGTTTGGAACCACTGGGTTAAACTGTTGTCGTCTTATCCTTATGTTGCGTACATGTGTGTCGCTCTTTACATAATTCTCGCAGATTAAATGCGCACACGCCTCTTTCACAGTGAATTTGTGTCTGTACGTGGAGGAGGAAAAGGGAGGTTACAACCCATTACTCACTTGCTAGCTGTGTTTACTCTCATCTAATAGGAAAAACAACATCGATGGCTTCCACCACATTATAAATCGATAGATTACCCAAACACGTTATAAATCATGTTGTCGTGGCTTTGTCGGAGCAATGGACTCTTCTACATTGATTCCTGCATAGATTTAATAACAGGCCCCCAACAGGCGTAGAAGATCACTGGGCTGCTATCTAAATTAAGCTCTCCAGGATGTAATCACACCTCAGTCCATTAAACGGGCTGCTTCAGCTCATAGACTTTAACTCTGGGACTCTGGGGACTCCAAGCGGAATCCAGGGGCCTGGAGTTGGAAAAAAAAAAGGTTTGAGAAAATAATCTTGTTGTATACGAACAGCACTTATGGGAGACAAGAGTTTAATCATGAAAAGTCTTGTTTAATCAGTAGCTTTTTTCAAAGCTTTCTTTCAAAGCTTTTTCAGAGCATGTTTTGGTTCTTCAAGAACCATGTGAACATGATGTGGGGCCTGGTTTTCAAGATGGCGTTGGGTAGGACCATAGGGGATTAAATAAAGGGTCCGTAAAGGGCCCTCAGCTGCCGTAGAGGAGCTCTTGGCCACTATCCAGACTAAGCACTGTATCAGTATAATGATCATCAGTTTGAGTAAAAGGGTCTGTGCTTCAAGCAGTTCCACATCAGCCTCCAAACTGAAAATACACGTCTCCCCACATCCACCATGTTTTTAAAATTTCATTTATTTATTTGTGTATATATATATATATATATATATATATATATATATATATATATATATATATATATACACATAGTGCAGGAGGAGGAAAGAAGCCATGCAAGGTTTGTACAATGTCCTTCTCCTAGAAACTAGAGAATATTCATCTTAAAACTAACATAATACATTTACTAAACAGCTGGTTCCCTATAAAGCATCCAGAGCCCTGAGGTCATAGGTCATCAGGGACAGGTTTACTGTGTGCTCCCAAAATCAGAACCAAACAAAGTGAAGCATCATTCAGTTGTTCTGCTCCTCACCTGTGGAACAAACTACATTGTAAACCTGAATAAGTTAGCAGAACTCAAAAAGATTTTAAAAAACCATTATTGCCTCAATTATTTTAAATTCATAAAAATTCCCAAAAAAGTTTCCATAACTTAAAATGTAGATGCTTATTAAAGTTTACTAAAACATGACTTATTAACTTAGTATTCTATGGTTGTTTCAGTCCTACTGGGAGACTAAGTCAGGGTTCAGTGTCTTTGTCCTTTTCAACATAAAACAATTGTCAAACTGTCAAACTATTTTAAAGCAGGGAGATATAGTTTGTTTTGTTTTTAAATGTGTGTTTTTATGTCATTTTTGTTTAGAGCTGGGCAATTATGTGAAAAACCGATATTTATAGGGATGTTAACCGATGACCATGTGACCGATGCATCAACATTGGCCGGTCATAATTTTCTGTCGTTGGTTGAATAACATGGATACGCAATTTGGCCCGGTTGGAATAGGTGGGCCTTGACCATGCTCGATTGGCTATGCATGTGCACAGGCATGCTGAGAATGAAACGCACTAAATATGACCATAATGTAATCACATACAATGACTGACAGACTTACCTAAAATGACATAATGGGTGAAATTACAGGTTTTACAGCAACATTGACAAACTACACTATTCTCAAGTGGATGGATGCTGATTTCACATTGTCAAGAAATGAGTGGAACCAGTAGTAATTTGGAAGCTAAAGAAACCTTATAAACACATGCAGTGTACACAAACACAATTAGTAGTTTTAATGAGAATATACAAATCAATAGGCAAAATTGAAAAAAATGTTAAAGTAATATTAATATGCAAGTATTATTGTTAAACTGTCAATACTTTGTGTATTTACCTTTACTGGCATTGAAATACTACTTCTATTACATACACTGATTATCCACAACATTAAAATAACCTGTCTAATGGGATTTAGTGTTTAATGTAATCTGTTATTTACCTGAGAATGGCTCTTATGACAGACATCTGCAATTGAACAACATTTTAGTATTCAGTTTAAGGACAAAGATTTTGATGATCAGTTTTTTAGTCTCCTTGAAACTAAGGACATAAAGGACAAAGACACTATCAAGGTGGTTGTTATTGAGCCAGTGACACTAACATTTGAGGATTCTTTGAAGGCTAAAGGGCTCCAAGAGAGCACTGACTGCGATTGTGCAGAGTCATTGGAAGATGCCTGTTCTACAGCATATACTACAATTATGTCTTCTCCAGAGAGCACCTCCTCAGTTTGAGATACCTACCTGTTCCTTTGACACTGAACCCATTCTACAAAGCTGCAAATGAAGCTTACAGAAGGGACGGAACCTTACTCAACATTTCTGCAGTAAAATCCAACATTCTGGACAAATTAGCAGATAGCATCTTTGTCTACACTGCCTATCCTTCACAAGCACAAAGGGAGTAGGTTGCTGAGGCCCTTGTTGTAAAGCACCCATCTTTGAGGGACCCAGTATCGTTCAATGGTTTATACAGTTAGCACAACAGCTTGAAGGACAAGCTTGGCAATTACAGAGCAAAGGTGAGGCACCTTGGACTACCAGAGCTAAATATAAACTCTTGAAAGAAAACATTGTCTGCAGACTCCAGCACTAGATACTTGAAAAAGGCAAATAAATCAGAGGTAAACTACCTTCCATCTCACCCTTAAGGTGAAACTGATGCAATGCTTGAGAAGGAGTGAGTGGAGATTCTCTATGAGTACAAGAAGAGAGACAATAACTAACTCATAAATGAAAAGATGGCAAAAACCTTTTCACTGCGTCGACATGATGTAATCCTCAACAAAGCACCTGTGATTGACTTCAAAGCTCAATGTCCCGCCTTGTTTGAATTTTCCCAGGTATAGTGAACATTTTAATCATGTCTTCTCATTTTAATATGTTTCTCTTGCCCATGTGCATCTGTAATTCTTTTCTCTCTATCTCATTACGTTTCTACATATTGATGTTTGTCTCTTGGTCTCTCTCAGATTGAGGAGGAATTCCACAGGATCACACTAAAGCCACTTCAGTCCACATTCCTGGGCCAGTTGGACCAATACACACCCAAACTGTTGAGCCTGTACAGGAGGAAGGGTGGAGCCTTTGGGAAGAAACTTGATGAGACCCTTGATATGTTGAATGAGGCATGTATTTACAACAGTGTTGTTGTAGTTAGTTTTAATAAATTGTCTTCTGACATCTGTCAACTGATATTTTATATTAATCTCATATTAATGAGTAGTCTTATTTGATATTTTTGTAGGACAACAACATTGAGTCCCGAAGAGGAGTTGTGATCAGAGGCCTCACTCTCTACCGTGGTGAAAACACTGGAGACTTAATCAAGGACTTCAAGGTAAAGAAAATATAACTCTTGATTCAAAGCCCTGTCAATATGAGACATGTTTGTGCAGAAATAGCTGTTTGCTATTTTGTTTGTAGATTTAACAAAAACGTATGCATCCCTAACATTAATATACAATAAATACATTTTATTCTCTCTGGTGTATTTCACAGGTTTTTGATGACGATGGTGCTGCACCTGTCCAAGAAACTACATTTGTCCGCGTCATGTTTGTGGTCAGCAAAGCCAGGGATGGTCTCCCCAAGTAAACTGGAATAGCCATCGAGGGAGCAGAATTGCTTTTTGGTATCTCAGATGTGGCACATACTTGCGTCTATCTGATAGACCTTACCTATGACTTGGAACTAAAGTACTTTAATAAATTAAAGTATACATTTGAGGTCTTTCAGAGGATCTTTTTGGAGCTGGAGGATGCAAACAAAAAATGTCCTCCAACGTTCATGATCTCAAAGTCTGTTTGCATGCTTTTCAGTGGAGATTTTCAGTGGTTCTGATTATGTTTTATGCTGACAGCTATTATCCCTTCAGTTTTCTTGACTCTGTAGAATGGAGTTCATATGTTAATGTCAAATAAATTTGTTTATTTGAGCTAAATAACTTCCAGATCTTGTTTTGGGTTAAGATGCATACTTATACCTAAGATTGGGTTAGTCATAGTATATGGTGTGATGAATTGATTTGTAGTTTGGTCCATACATATAGAAAATGGTGAAAAATCAATCGCTGTTTCCCAAAGCCCAAGATGACTAAAATGAAATTATCAAAATTATTGACAATGAATTTAGTTGTTAACTAAATGATTAATTAACTAATCGTTCCAGCTCCTGGCTATTTATCAGTATGGTCATCACTTAGCTCAACGGCAACATATCTTGACATGTGATAAAAAGATTGTCATTTCCAACAGATAGGTGACACACACTTAACTTTTTAAGTAGATCAAACATGATACAAAATATCGTGCCTGATCTACTATCTATCTAAAGGTTAGGCAACCTTTTGCATCAGATTATTATGTAGATAATGCAAGGCTCGTCTTTGTACTTACTTTCTGGAATGTAAGAAATTTTTTTTTAAAGTAAAGTCTAGTTCATTTTGCAGATAAAGTCAACTTGGCTTAATTAAACAGACTTTACTCATTTGTAAAACTAAGTAGATGTTACTTGAAAAATTAAGTTGACTTACTTGATAAGTCAATATTGACTTTACTGGCGAAACTAATTTCTTGTACACAAGAAAGTAGCCACTACAAAGACAAGCCTTGCTTTCTCTACATAATAGTCTGAGGGAAACAGTTGCCTTACCTTTTTTAAGTAGATCAAGCCCAATATTTTTATCAGTGTATAGATGAACGTCCATCTGTAGATTGAAGGAAGTGTGCGTGTGTGGTGGGGGTCGACAGGTCTATCCATCAGACAGGTGAGGGTGGGGGAGGAGGTCTGGAGTCACAGGTCAGTACAGGACACAATTGAGTCACTGTAGATCCTGTTGTCTATGGCTCCTCATGCAGATACTGCTGAGAGAGTGGGTGAACAGTCATGAACAGACTTGGTATGTAAAATAGATTTAAAAAATACAAAAACATACAGTTACACCTTGTAAACTGTTAGAATAAGAAGCTACTGCCATTTTCTTTACTGTAGAAATGATATAAATTTGTTTCACAATAACGGTAAGTTTCCAATAAATCCATTTAAGTCTATCTAACGGCCTCACACTGTGAGGCCGTTAGATAGTGTGTGTGTGTGTGTGTGTGTGTTTTACAAGCATCACTACTTAACACAAGAGCAGCACGCAGAATACATTTACAACCATCTAATTACAAACCGAACACAGATGTTTAGTATTGTCCATCAGCTGTCAGCCATGAAGCACCATTATGAGACATCATTACAGCTGTCAGCGCAACAGAAAAGGCCTTTTTCCCAACAACCAAACCAACTCTGAATGCATGTATTTCCTGTCCTGTACACAGCACTCGCAATAAGACAGAGAAATAAAGAAAGGCAGAAAATGGTGACACTTCAAACAGCATATGTTGGGATAATTAGCGAAGGCAGACACAGCACCAATTATTTTCATTTCAGTGTCCCCGAGAAGTGAAGACTGAAGGAAAGGGGTAGAGAGAGAAAGACAGAAAGAATAATACAGAAGTGGAAAATGGGAGGAAACAGAAATAAAAATGATATCCAGCATAAGCCAGATGTTACAGATGTGAGAAGGAAAGTGTTAGCGAGGAAAAGAAAGAATCATTTATTCACCTCGATGCAAAATCTCATTTGGCTAGCACAGCAAGGTGTAAATAAACCGGACAATTAATTGGAGATGGATGCAAGTGTGTGGAAAAGTCCCTGAAGGGCAATAAACACTCACTGCCTGAGTTGTTTTCACTTGGTGGAACATAATACCAACAGGGTTTGGACCCACACTGGTTTGGCCTACTACTGCGGTCTACACACACAACTATGGGAAACCACCTGGAAGACAGACTGTGAAGACCTTCAGTTATTGACTGGTCCCCCAAAAGTGTGTGAGGGAACACTGTCGCATGTCCTTCGTTCCTACAACTGGCAAACTGTACAACAAACAGTGACCCCAGTTGACTGCACACCCTACATGACAGTAGACTACACACCCTACATGACAGTAGACTACACACCCTACATGACAGTAGACTACACACCCTACATGACAGTAGACTACACACCCTACATGACAGTAGACTACACACCCTACATGACAGTAGACTACACACCCTACATGACAGTAAACTACACACCCTACATGACAGTAGACTACACACCCTACATGACAGTAGACTACACACCCTACATGACAGTAGACTACACACCCTACATGACAGTAGACTACACACCCTACATGACAGTAAACTACACACCCTACATGACAGTAGACTACACACCCTACATGACTGTAAACTACACACCCTACATGACAGTAGACTACACACCCTACATGACAGTAAACTACACACCCTACATGACAGTAGACTACACACCCTACATGACTGTAAACTACACACCCTACATGACAGTAGACTACACACCCTACATGACTGTAAACTACACACCCTACATGACTGTAGACTACACACCCTACATGACTGTAGACTACACACCCTACATGACTGTAGACCACACACCCTACATGACTGTAAACTACACACCCTACATGACTGTAGACTACACACCCTACATGACTGTAGACCACACACCCTACATGACAGTAGACTACACACCCTACATGACTGTAAACTACACACCCTACATGACAGTAGACTACACACCCTACATGACTGTAAACTACACACCCTACATGACAGTAGACTACACACCCTACATGACAGTAAACTACACACCCTACATGACAGTAGACTACACACCCTACATGACTGTAGACCACACACCCTACATGACAGTAGACTACACACCCTACATGACTGTAGACTACACACCCTACATGACTGTAAACTACACACCCTACATGACTGTAGACTACACACCCTACATATCTGTAGACTACACACCCTACATGACTGTAGACTACACACCCTACATGACAGTAGACTACACACCCTACATGACTGTAGACCACACACCCTACATGACTGTAGACCACACACCCTACATGACAGTAGACTACACACCCTACATGACTGTAGACTACACACCCTACATGACTGTAAACTACACACCCTACATGACAGTAGACCACACACCCTACATGACAGTAGACTACACACCCTACATGACTGTAGACCACACACCCTACATGACTGTAGACTACACACCCTACATGACTGTAGACTACACACTGTACATATTCTATTTTCTATATTTCTTATATTCCTTGTTTATTTTGTATTTTGTTCTTTTACTCTAGATTAAGCTTCACACTCCTACTGACCACTTTGCTGCTGTAACTAATAGGAATTTCCACACTGTGAGACGAATAAAGGATTATCTTATTATCTTATATCTTATATTTCAAAGATTGCAGAAGAAAAATGTAATAACCTCCAATTTTGCAGAATCAGAAAATCAGGCTTGAGATTCAACCGTTGAAACTATGGAGGACTAAAAGTGCTGAATAAATAAATAAATACATCATTAACTAATTAAACATTTGATGCATGAATTATGAGAACTGTAGTCAAGATTATTTTCCTAAGTGTTTTTATTCGTCATTAGGCTGAAAAAAGAAATGTGGTTGAAAACCTTTTAACCTATGTTTTATGGAGTTACAAAAATGTCCAATATGTGTTTAACCTTTGAAGCAAAGAAATGTGTATTTAAATGCAATATCAGAACAGTGTGATATAAAACATTTTAATAAAGCTTTTTTAAGAAGAGACTGTTAATTACAGTCTAATAACAACAAGTAATTGATTTGCAGGTAAACATGTTAGTGCAAATCAGGTATTAAGAACAGACCAGTTACAGCAATGATATGAACTGACTGATATGAAACTAAAATAACTAAACTCATGAATATACAAGAGAACAACTGTCTTGGTGCTTTTGGATCCAAGTCCAGGTCTAGGTCCATCCAGGTCTTCAGATATTTTTCTCTTCTTACATTTCTCCATAATGTGGGTGGCTGTGGGTGGCTGTGTTGGTAGAGTTGGTCGCCCAATGACAGATCACGTCCTAGCTCTGGCTGTCCACATGTCGAAGTGTCCTTGGGCAAGACATTGAACCCTGCCTTAGGCCCCCAGTAGAACTGACCATAGACCTTAGAAACCCACTGGTGTATGAGTGTGTGTGTGAATGTGTGAATGGGAAGCTAATGTATAGTGCTTTGAGCACCATGAAGGTGGAAAAGCGCTATATAAGTGCAGAACATTTACCATAGAGAAAGGTAGAAAGTTGTGACAAATGTATGCTGTTTTGGTGGAAAACCGAGTTCTGCAAATATGATGTTTATTTTGAGTGATGAAAAACAATAAAATATATTAATTTTATTAATACTTTAATATTTCAAGATCACAATAATCTTCCAATTTAGAACTAAAATTACCTGGATGCCCCTCGCACCAGCAAATCTAATGTGCTACCGTAGTAGTCTAGTTACGCTTAATGTAACTTTTGGCTAGATTTCTCTAAAAGTGGCCGACCAATCATGGTGAAGTGACGCTGTGTGACGCTGTGTGACGCTGCGATGATTCAGAGAGAAATCACCGGAAACAAACACAGAAGAAGAAGAACAATGACGATAGATGGCTGCCTTTTGTCAAAGATGAGTGAAGAATGTAAGAAAACATCAGCAATCTTTAAATTCTTTTTACAGAAGCGACAACAGTCGTTAAGCTTCATAATCGACCATTTTGTTTAGTCATTTGTAACTTTCTCTGGACTCCTCTGTCAACTTTCCGGCGTTCTAACTACGTCATCTTAAAGATTGCGCTGATTGGTTGTAGTACCGTCCCATTGCATAAAGAGGGATTTAAAAGACAACCTTTTAGCCCCGCCTCCCCTGCCTATGAAGCATCACTAGACCCATACATTAAATTAATGGGGATAGTGTGGCGAGGCTAAACTAGAATAGCAAAAAAAGAACTAAGGCAAATAAAATACATTCCAATTAAATACTTGTTTTTTTTGGTTTGTTTGTTTGTTTGTTTGTTTTTTTTGGGGGGGGGTAAGAATAGGGATGAAAGAGTTGCCAACCACTGATTTAAAATAAATGTGGACATTTCCATCCCTCAACAAACAAGCTTCCATGTCTTTTCCATTTGCTTTGACTATCATGTCTATATTAAAAATAGAATATATTGAAAATGTGTTCCATTAATGTATGAAACTTAATAAAATGCCGTTCATGTGTCTGAGATCTCACATGAATTATAGTTCTGATCATTTGTTTGATGCATTCGGTTAACTGCAGCATCACTGATGCTTTAAACGTAGTTAGTTTGAACACGAGGTAGGTGGCGTAAAATACATTTAACACCACATTAGTCATGATCTGACAGAAATATCTATTAAATGTTGTGTAGCATTTACACTCAGCTTGATCCAGTGTTTTCAGGGCACTTTTATTTTAAATTAACACCTCAAATCAGAGCTCTCAAACTCATTTTCTTTCTGCCTGATTTGATCTCCAGTAGCCAAACCAGTGAAATAAAAGGAAAATAACCCTTAAATAATGTAAATTTCACATTTGTATCTATTTTTTAGTGCAAAAAAAAATCCCATTAAATTATGAAAATACTTTCATTTATCATTTATTTCATTTATTCAACAAAAAAGATCTGAATACCTTGGAAGAAAAAACAAACCTGATATGTTAAAAGAAAAGTAAGTGTAATTTTAACAATATTCTGCTTCAACTTATCATTTGTCCAAGTGTATTATGGTTCAGATCTACAAAGACAATTAATACTTAATCACAGAAGCAGAAAGTAGGTACAATTGTGCTTAATCTTAATTCATTTTACTTCTTGGTTCCCCTGTCCCTAAAGGTGAAGGTATTGTTTTTATTATTGTATTGTTTTTGGCTGTCATCAACTTTATATAAAAACTACTGGACCATTTTCTATTAAATTTTCAGGAAAGGTATAAGATCATCCAGAATAGATCTAATTTAATTTTGATGAATGTAGGTCAAAGGTCAAGGTTACCAAAAATGTATAGAAATGTCCTTTTCATTCATGTATACTCAGTTTTACATATAACTTCTTTTTGCTGTCACCGTTGATGGGACACATTTGAAGACTCGAGGTCAGGCATGGGCGAACTATTCCACAAAGGGCCGGTGTGGCTGTAGGTTTTTGTTCCAACCAAGAGTTCACAGTTTGACCAACCAACTCTCTGAAGACTGAGATCAGTTGATTAATAGAATCAAGTCTGGTGTGCTACTGCTTGGTTGGAACAAAACCTGCAGCCACACCGGCCCTTTGTGGGATAGTTTACCCATGCCTGCTCTAGGTCAACGATAAAAGTCAAAATATAACTTTGGATATAACTTTTGAACTAATATTTTACTTCATCCTTTATTTTCCCAGGTAAGTCTCATTGAGATCAATGATCTCTTTTTCAAGGAAGACCTGTCCTATGAGTGCATGTCTTTGGAAGGTGAGAAGAAACCGGAGAAAACCCACGCAGACACAGGGAGGACATGCAAACTCCACACAGAAAGGTCTGGTGTTCGAATCAAACCATGGTCCTTCTGCCTGTGAAGCATGAGTGCTAACCACTGCACCACCGTGATGCACTGTTGAACTGCATTTTGTAATAAACCGCTGCATTTTATCATACATTTTTTAATTATGTAATAATTTATTACATTTTTCAGCAGCAGGTGCTTTGGTGGTGTGGTATTAAAACTCAAGGAGCTGTTTGGGAAATATGCCAAGTGGTTTAGATGTTGGCTGGAAATGTGAGACATTAGGACAATTTGAAATTATGGATATATTTTGGAAGTAGAAATTTTGTTGTTTGTTTAACCTTTTGAGGCAATTTCATATTAGTTTAAAATGAATCTTAATGTCTAAATTATCTGGTCACAGCAGCTCTGTAAACAAGCAGAAGACACTTTGTTTAACCTCTTAAGCCCCAAGAGTGTTTTCTGGCAAATTCCGCCTAAAATATGTGCCCAAATTAAAGTAAAATACAATTAACAAACAAACTATGCTTTAGAATTGTTATTATGTAATGCACCATGTTATTACATTTTCTAGAGAATAGAAAAGTTGCAAATACATTTTGTAATAATCTTCTCAAAATGTAATAACTTATTACAAAATGCATTGGGGCAGTTCATTACAAAATGCCCCATTATTACAAAGTCTGGCTCAACGTGCCCTATTCATCTTACAGACTTCCAATGAGCACCAAAATGCTGGTCTTTTAAATTCTGCATCTTGTGTGACTAGATTTCGACCTACTGTCGAGGTCAGGAGTCAATACATAAAAAACTAAAATGGACTATAACAGAAAAACAAGTGGAGATAGAGACGTAGTTAATATTATTGACAGAAAGGAAACCTGGAATGGGTTTCAAAATTACATTGTGATATTTGACTTGGAGTGACCTTGACAGGCCAAAATCAAGGTCACATGATTTTAAATGGTCCTAACTTCAAAAAGAGTAACGATAAGTACTCAGTTACTATTGCTGACCAAAATTACATCATGACCTTTGACCTGGAGCAACCTTGACAGGTCAAACCCTCAGCCTCATGTCCATTAAGAGCTAAAATGTTTAAAATTCCAAATTTGGTGAATGTAGGTCAAAGGTCAAGTTGCAAGGATCAATAAAGTGTCTAACTTCATCTATTATGTTGTTCCTTTCATTATTGTGTGTATTTGTCTTCACTTTATTGCTCACTTTCTTAGTTTTCTTGATTATTTTACCTATTTTCGTTAATTTTGTTCTGTCTGTCTATCTATAAAATCAATCAGACGCGTCCGCAGCCATATGGTACACAAGAAAAAAAAACAAAAAACAACCCACCAACAACAAAAATAACAAAGTTAACAACAGTCCAATAATAAGACACATTAAAAATAATGACCCCAGTCCAACATTATGACCATGAGTGATACTCCAGCCCTGTGTACTCCAGTAAATGAGCTCCTCCACTCTTAACACAGATTCACTAAGTGCTAAAACAAACAAGCCTTAACTCAGGCGGTCGTGGATAATAAACCTTTGGGCGTGCGTGAGCATCAATGTCCTCTGCGTCCTTGTTGCCGTTGCTCCCGTGTGCCACAGCCGTCATCTTTACACCAGGACGAGGGCAGGTGCTGGCGTCTGCTATTTGACAGCAACTTAATTAATAGCAGATGATTTAGATTACGGCTTATGAGCAAAGGGTGATGGCACTTCCTCTTAACCTATTTTCACTGCTTCTATATATGTAAGCACCAGAGACCACACACACACACACACACACACACACACACACATACTCATTTACATGTCTCATAAGGACCAAGTTTGTAATCAAGTAGCCATTGGGTAGTGAGTGTAAATATCTTTAAAATAATAATAATACTAATACTACTAATAATAATTAATACTAATAATAATAATAATACTAATACTAATACTAATACTAATACTAATACTAATACTACTACTACTAATAATAATAATAAAAACTAGACTTCCATACATTTCCTGAAGTAAATGTAACCTGTGTGTTTGTTTCTTACCGGATCGCTGGAGTCGTGGCTGGTGAAAGGTAGAAATATCTGTGTTTGTGGACTGAGTCAGTTCTATTAAGGCTCCTCCCATTTTCTGTTAATAAGGGACTTTCACCGTTGCCTGGGAAACTGGCCTGGAGTTACACACGCAGACACAGAGAACTGACTTGGAGTAAAGACTGTCTAAATGTTAAGCCATGACTCTGAACTCCTGTGACTTTTGGGAAAACTGTAAATAATGGTTGAAAACAAAGGTTATCATGAGTGCAGGGGCGGGTCTAGAATTTTTTTCTCGGGGGGGCCAGCTAGGGGCACAGACATTGGAAGGGTGGCACACCGAAATGACTTTAAAAAAAAAGCCCTACAGTCTTAGATCATAATAAACGGTAGGCTGAAGTATGAATGATATAACTATTTTATTTACCCAAATAATGTACAGAACAGTGTAGCATCAAGCATTTAGAAATCTGATTTGACTGAGTAAAATGTTTTTTTGTTTGATTGGGTAGATCTGTGCTGTGGAGGAGTATACTGGTGTATCTAGTAACCTAGTAGTAGTATAGGTTTTCATCAAGATAAACGATATTGTTTCATAGGTATCTAAGCTTACCTCTTTGTTAACTTAGAAAGACAGAAACATCCAATTGAGTTTAGTTATGATGAATGACTTTATTTTTTGACTTCCATTTTTAAATTATATGGCAGCACAAACTGAAAGAATTCAAGTCAGTATGTGTGTGTGTGTGCTATTGAATCAACTGTCATAACAGGTACATAGTGTGTACACATCAAAAATCCCTTTGCCATTAACAAGTAATGCTGAACTTAAGAACACAAATACACTTAAATAAATAAATCTCACTATACATCAAAACACTTGTCTGCCTGTACATGTGCCATTAACCCTCCTGTCACCATCCCTGGTCAAATTGACCCAATCTGTTTTGAATGTTTCTTCTGTCCTCCCTCCTACCCTCCTTTCCTTTTCCTTCTTTCTTCCCCTCCTTCCCTCTTTCTTTCCTCCATCCTCCTTACTTTCTCTCTCCTTTTCTTCCTCTCTTCCTTCTCCATCCTTCCTTCTTTCCTCTGTCGCTTCCTCTATCCTTCCTTCTTTCCTCCATCCTTCCTTCTTTCCTTCTGAAGAAATGCATATTGTTTGGTTAGAAATAATATTAAGTCAGAAAATCACTTTCCTTAAACTGTAACACACAGGATAGGTAGCTATAACATGCAATTATATCATCCTTTAATGATATGTATCATTAGATGCACACATACACACACACACACACACACACACACACACACACACACACACACACACACACACAGAGTCTTTATAGTCAATACGTCTAGCTTAGGGTTGCTGTTTGTTTCCACATTTACCAGTGTTGTGTCGAGATCTGTTTCCGGCATTGATATGTTATTCATTTTTATACAAGTAATATTCATACTGGTTTGATTAAACACTTTGACAGGCTAGTATTTCCCATCTTTGCTGAGCGATAGATTTGTGCTTTTAGTTTTGTGAGTTTATTTGTGTTAATCACTGAAATCAACCAGCGTTTATTAGGGACATATTTTTCACCGCATTTTTTTTTCTTTTACATAAAACTCTTGTTCAGCAAAGATGGGAAACACTATCACAGTGTTTACTCAAACGATGTATGAAGATTAGTTGTATAAAAACGAGGCTTTCGCGTATATCAATGCCATCACCATAGATAAACAGATCTTGACGGACGAACACATTTCGACACAACAGGCTAATTGCAGGCTAATGTTTACCATAGACATCAATTCGTTATGCTAAGCTAGCATACTGTGCTTACTCTAAATACGACTTAACATGCAATTATATCGTCCATTAATGATATAACGTTATATCATTAGGTGCACACATACATACACACACAGTGAGGGTCCTTGTAGTCGATAAGTCTAGCTTAGGGTTGCGGTTTGTTTTTACCGGTGCAGGCTAATGTTTCCCATAGACGTTATGCTAAGTTAGCGCACTGTGCTTACTCTAGATACGACTTAGTTATCAACTTAATTTAAACATTTGTAAATCATTAAACACGACACATTGTGAGCGACTGTTTACTTACCCTTATTTTCTCGTTTTAAGCCGAAACAGTGCAAGTCTGCAAGACAGAGTTGAAATGCATCCAGAGTGCATCCTGTAATTTTTTGAATTTCGACTCGAACAAACTGATTGGCAGCTCTGATGGGGGTGGCCAGCAGGGTGGCCAATCATATTCCAGGGGTGGCCGGTGCCACCCCCAGCCACCCCTGTAGACCCGCCCCAGCATGAGTGGCAGGAGGTTCTGAGGTACTGTGAAAAATAAGTGAGGTACGCTAGTTTTAAACCACTGAACTCACCAAAATGAAGCAGATCTGTTAGTCTGTCAATCATGTTAAAGCTCCTCCCACAGTCTTAATTGTCTGCAGGTGTTTCATAGTGCCAGGAGCACTGTTGCCATGGTGATGAGGAGTGGCGGGAACAGACGCTTAGACAGCTCCACACTCTTACAAAAAATAGGTGTTAACATACTGCTGAACTCCTGCAATTTTTGGATAAACTGTAAATAATTAGTGAAAACAAAGTTGATCATGAGTGGCAGGAGGGTCTGAGGAACAAGTACATGTAGTTTTTATGTCTTTACTGTGAAAAGTAAGTGAGTTTGGGCAATTTAAAAAAACACTGAACTCAAGAAGAGACAGGAATTATTTTTCCAATAGAAGTCTATGGACAGAAATCCCTGACGTGATCCCAAACAGGTTCCTGTCATTTCACTTTAAAAAGAGCTAGATCTTCAAACCCTGGTTTGTTTGAATTCTCAGAACCATGGTAACATTTGTGGAAAATATTGTTTGTCTACTATTTATGGTTTTGCCGTGAGGGCGAGTTATTGAGACATTTTTCAGATGAATTTTAGCTTTTCTCGTGCTCTAGCGATGACATCACCCACTGATAAAAAGTCAGATTTTGGTCTTTTCTGGGTGGATTTACTGAGTTCTCTATTGAGAACTGTAAGTCGCACCCACATGAGAATCACATCCAATAGAGAGGACAAAAATGCCTGGATTTTAAAGTTCAACTGACGCCTGTGTGACAAAGTATGATGAAGCAGTACCTTTGGCAAAATAGGCTAATTTTTTTTGTCGGTTCCAGTAAGAATGAATGGGGCTTTATTAATAATAATGCGAAAGCCATATGACATCAGAATTATGAGACCACACGTGTAATCTCTGTATCGTTTGGGAGTTATAGTCATGTAAACATGGCCCAATTTTTGACTGGTTTTTCACATTTTATACGAAATCCATACATCACAATGTCTTTCAAGACCAGTCCACACATTTTTGCATCAACATTTTTGGTCAATTTACAGTGGTTTGACCTGCATTTATTTGCGAAGTTTTTTTGTATAAGTCAGAAGTCAGTCATAATGATAGATACAATGAACAATATACCATTGTGATTTACATTGCATGCAAGCACATAGAGATTAATTAAAGAACTGAATTAAATTTAATAATTAATAAAAGGAATGACTGAATAAAAAATTATAATTTGGAAGAATAAACTAAATAATATATTTTTAAAACAATAAATAAATATAAAATGAACAAAAACCTTAAATACATTCAAAAAACAAAAAAAGAATGCTATTTTCAAATCTCTGAAAAATACATGTTTTATGGGGACTTCCTAAAAAGAATTAATGTATTTATAGAGCCACAACTTTTCTATTTCACTAGTGGGGACCTACATTTATATTTAACCCTTGTGGGGACTTGAATTTTGGTCCCCATAGTGTCACAGGTCCCCATATTAATGTCCCCATAAAAATAAGAATACACACACATGCAGGGTGGAATCCTGCTGTAAGTTTACTGCTACTTCAATTTGTATATATGTATATATATATATATATATATATATATATATATATATATATATATATATATATATATATATATATATATAGACACACACACACACACACATATATTTTTTCTTCATTTCATTTATTTACACAGGGGAACAATAAAAGAGATCAATTTAAATTTACAAATGACTGAAATAATAATCTCAAGTAAAATCAAATAAAACATAAGTTTAATTTTAAATCAACTACAAAATATGTGATATATAGCCTTATATTATTCCATTAATTAGCTCTTTTCAGATGCTTCTTAAATAATGACAAAGACGATGTTTGAAGTTCAGGAATAACAACAACTTAAATGGTAAATAGACTGTACTTATATAGTGCATTTCCAGCTTCATGGTGCTCAAAGCACTTTACATTAGCCTCACATTCACACACACACTCATACTATCACATGCTCCCTCTGGTGGTGGTAAACTACATATGTAGCCACAGTTGCCCTGGGGCAGACTGACAGAAGCATTTTGCTCCTCCTCTGACCACCACCAAACATTCGTACACCAGTGTGAGTGACACTGGAGGCAAGGAGGGTAAAGTGTCTTGCCCAAGGACACAATGGACTGACTAGGACAGAGCTGGAATTGAACCGCCAACCCTTCAGTCAAAGGACGACCCGCTCTCCCATCTGAGCCATGGCCGTCACAAGGCCATGGCCAGGCTGTCCTCAGTCCAGTAGGATGTTTATCCTGTCATACATGTGCCGTTATCTGTCTAAGTAGAACCATCCAGTTTATTGTAAATCACTCAGGTTTCGTACATAGGAACCTTCTGGACCTGACAATGACTTGGTAAAATGTTTAACTTCAGTGACAGAAGTTTACGTCTGTGTAAAACATGTTTTACTCATGCACACACATAACAGTTGTATGTGTCTAAACACTTGTAGGTGCAAAGTTTTTCATGAGTCTACATAGAAAGCTTGTCAATTAACTACGTATATGTCAGACTATTGTATACTAGGAAACTTACTCCACTCTTTTATTAAGTAAGGATCCGGTAGGTGATGTCCACTTTTAAGTGCTAATTTATTTATGCAACATTCTCAACCATGAAAAATCACAGATGTATCATAGTCTGACAGATGATTATGCTGGTCTACGGACAACGCCATTGTTTCTGAGTCCTGGCTGCGCCCACATCCTACCAGCATTCTGTTCTTCACAAACATACGAAGAGGTCTATTCTAGACCATCTCAGATGTTTCTTGAAAATTTCATGGAAATTGGTCCAGTACTTTTTACATAATATTTTTGACAAATAGATAAATAAACAAACCAATAACAAGTGGACAAGCACAACAAACACAACAAGCCCCGCCCCCCCTTACACACATTTTACCTGATTTGCCCTGGCTCTTATCATTGTGAAAACACATTTTTGATGACTGACCTTTGACCTACATTCACCAACATTTAATGGGATCTATTCCAGACCACCTCACGTCTTCCCTGAAAATTTCAAGGAAGTTGGTCGAGTAGTTTTTTGCGTAAACATGGTTACAAACAACCTCAAACACAATGTCCCTCAGGGGGCACGTTAATAACATGACACAAATCACCTGACATTAGTGTTATGGACTGTACTTATACAGCACATTTTTATACACCAGTGGGTGCCTGAAGCGCTTTACAATTCCTCACATCCACACCAGTAGACAGCTGCTGCCTGACCCTACTGGGAGCAACATAGGGTTCAGTGTCTTGTCCAAGGACACTCAGACATGTTGACAGCAAGAGCTGGGACGTGAACCACCAGCCCTTCAATCATTGGACGACCCGCTCTACCAACTGAGTTAGACATGATCGTAAGAAGTAGAAGGAAAATAAAAGCAGAGCGCTTCAGTCAGGCTGTAGTTGTAATAGGTTAGAAGATGTTTTTTTCATATTAACTTCATGTACATTCAGAAACACATTGAAATCTTATAAAAAATCACATTGAACAGAAATGATTGCAGGTGCTTCACTTCATTTTTAATGTACTTTTTAACCTTGACTATAATGAGATTATGACCAGGCCCAGTGCCAGGTGCCGTCACGTAGCGCTGATGATTTCAAAGA
Organism: Siphamia tubifer; assembly: GCA_020466265.1. Lineage (NCBI taxonomy): Eukaryota > Metazoa > Chordata > Actinopteri > Kurtiformes > Apogonidae > Siphamia > Siphamia tubifer. The sequence goes on along the minus strand of CM035787.1, from coordinate 7,836,118 downwards.
CTTTGTGAAAGTAACTTCCTGATTTGCAGAGTGTCCTCGATAAACACCTGCTGTGAGAAAAAACAACAAACAGGATATGAGGTCACAGCGTGATATGTATCGCCATGCCAACCCTCAATGGGTGGGCCTCTGGACGGCAAAGCCACAAATAAATCTCTCCATAGTTGGTCATCTGTTAATGTGTGTGTGTGTGTGTGTAAATGTAAGCAGATATTTATTTTTAACCCTTTATACTTCACTCATTCATAGTACTACTCTTACATCATTTATACTAAGTAGGGCTGCAAAATATATCAATAAAATATTGCTGTTATTACAACGAAATGTGTAAAATTGATATTGATCACAAAGATGTGCAATATTTATTTTATTTTTTCATTAACAGGGATCTAGATGAACTTTTTGCTTTTTTTTTTCTTAGGTGCAGCAGTACAAAAAAGTAAGGTGTGCCCACACTTTTTGATACTGCAGTTTTACATGTTCTTTTTTTATCACTGTCCATACAGACAATATGATGTTAAATGATTAAATGATGGTATTGGTTAAATGATTAACCAAAAACACAATAATGTCAAAGTCACCTTCTTTATTTGGAGTTTGTGCTTGATTGAGCTGAAATATCAACTTAAAATATATTAAATAAAAAGAAAATCTAAGAATGCAAGTATCTTAAAGACTCAAACTGAACACCTCAGTGTCTGACTTTTTCTTTTTCCATTTAAAAAATATATAAATTTTTTATTTTAAAAATGTTTTATATAATTGTTTTTATTCTTTCATTTAATTTAAAAAATATTGTAATATTTGCATTATATATATATATATATATATATATATATATATATATATATATATATATATATATATATATATATATATATATATATATATATATATATATATATATATCAGTCTGATGAGGAGCTGATTATTAACTCTTTAAGTGTCTGATGCGTTCTGAATGGATGATTTAGTTGAAATATTCAGAACATTCTCCCATTTTCCTTTTAGTTTTGTGGATGGAAAAGGTGTCAAAAAGCAATTTTTCTTTTTTATTTAAAAAAAAAATTAAGGGAAAATGAAAATTGCTGGAACCAAATTTTAATTCTTGTTTTCTTTTTAGTTTTTTTTTTTTCCCATTTTCTAAATATGTATTAGTTTTGTGTTCATTTTTTTTATTTTTCTACATTTAATTTTTTAAAATGTCATTATTTTTCTTTGATTTTCTGCCATTTGTGTCTTACTTTGCTCATGTTAGACAAACGTGATAACCACTACACTACAGCAACTGCCTGGTAGTTGTTGAACCCACAAGTGTCAGGACAAAATAAAAAATGTACATTGAGCGACAGATGGAGGTGGGATGTGCGCTCCTGACTGTCCTCCTGATGATGTCATTTTTCCGAAACGTGCAAGATTTGTCTTGAATCCTTATCACAAAAAATCTTATGACAAAGAACATCTTCACTCCCCTTCAGGGAATCTAATCCCACATGACAGGTGGAGACACTGTCCACTATACTAACGAGGACATGTCCTGTCTTGGCTTTGTCCCTTTTTTCTTTTTCTCTGTATCATTCTTGTAGCAGTCAATGCAAAGAACCATTAACACAATAGTCCACGTCATCATGTGCATGCGGCTGAAAACAGCTTTAGGAAGATGTTGAAAGAGTGGCTCGTTGGTCTAGGGTGCGAGGTTCAAATCCTGGAGTAGCCCCACCTCTTGCTCTTAAATTAATGTAGAACCCAGAAGAGAGCAATTCACAGAGCTTTCATCAGGATCCCCTCTTGAGCTGTTAACGTCGTCTCAGTCAATTACCTCGGCCACATTGAAGGCTCTGTGTTAATGTTAGTGCTCCTTGAATCCAGCCATCTGACTGTGACTATCGGCGGAAGTTTTACAAGTCATTCACGTGGCGCAGTGAGCAAACCTATATATGGGGAGAAAAAAAGTCACCTTTTGAAGCAAGGAATGTATGTGTATACGTATGTATATATATATATATATATATATATATATATATATATATATATATATATATATATATATACATGGATACTGGAATGCTTAAAACTGTATAACATCAACAGGACACTAAGAGAGTTCATCCAGAACTCAATGAGGCTGTGGAAGACAACTCTGGAGGCCAACTCAAAGCCAATTGCACAGGTGAACATCAGATGCGGCATTTACCAAGGAGATGCTCTGTCCCCCCTGCTGTTCTGCATAGGCCTAAACCCCCTCAGCCAGATCATCTCAAAGAGTGGCTTCGGATACCAGTTCCGAAGTGGAACATCCATCAACCACCTCCTCTACATGGATGACATCAAGCTGTATGCCAAGAATGAGCGTGACATTGGTTCCCTAATTCACCTCACCCGGATCTACAGCAATGACATTGGGATGTCATTCGGACTAGATAAATGTGGGCAGATGATATCTAGAAGAGGAAAGGTGATCACAACTGAAGGGGTTGACCTACCTGAAGGGAACATCACAGATGTGCAGGAAAGTTACAAATACCTAGGGATCCCACAGACAAATGGTAATCATGAGGAGGCAGCTCGGAAGTCAGCCACAGCCAAATACCTACAGAGGGTAAGGCAGGTCCTGAAAAGTCAGCTGAACGGCAAAAATAAGATCCAGGCCATTAACATCTATGCCCTGCCAGTAATCAGATACCCAGCTGGGATAATATCCTGGCCACTGGAAGAGATACAAGCCACTGATATCAAGACAAGGAAACTCCTTACCATGCATGGAGGGTTCCACCCCAAGTCCAGTGTCCTGAGGCTGTACACTAAGCGAAAGGAAGGGGGCCGAAGACTAGTAAGTGTCAGAACTACTGTCCAGGAGGAAACGGCGAACCTCCAGGAATACATCAAGAAAATGGCCCCCAATGACCAACTGCTAAGTGAATGCCTCAGGCAACAAAAGCCCAGTAAGGTCGAGGAACCTGAGGGGCTAGCATGGAAGGACAAACCCTTGCATGGCGTGTACCATCGGCAAATTGAGGAAGTGGCTGATATGGAAAAGACATACCAGTGGCTGGAAAAGGCTGGACTAAAGGACAGCACAGAGGCGCTACTCATGGCTGCACAAGAACAAGCCCTGAACACCAGAGCAATAGAGGCCGGGATCTACCACATCAGACAGGACCCCAGGTGTAGGCTGTGTAGAGAAGCCCCTGAAACAGTCCAGCACATCACAGCAGGGTGTAAGATGCTGGCAGGCAAGGCATACATGGAGGCATAACCAGGTAGCAGGCATACTGTACAGGAACATCTGTAAAGAGTATGGACTGGAGGTCCCAGGGTCAAGATGGGAGAACCCCGCAAAGGTGACAGAGAACAAACAGGCCAAAATCCTGTGGGACTTCCAGATCCAGACTGACAAGATGGTGATGGCCAATCAGCCTGACATCGTGGTGGTGGATAAACATGAGAAGATAGTGGTGGTGATAGATGTAGCAGTCCCCAGTGATAGCAACATCAGAAAGAAAGAACATGAGAAGCTTGAGAAATACCAAGGGCTGAAAGAGGAGTTAGAGAAAATGTGGAGTGTGAAGGCAACAGTGGTACCAGTAGTGATCGGAACATTAGGGGCAGTGACCCCCAAGCTGGGAGAATGGCTCCATCAGATACCAGGAACAACATCAGAGATCTCTGTACAAAAGAGCGCATTGCTAGGAACAGCTAAGATCCTGCGCAGAACCCTCAGGCTCCCAGGCCTCTGGTAGAGGACCCGAGCCTGAAGGAGACACCGCCCACGTGGGGCGAGAGGAACATTTTTTTTTTATATATATATAAACAAGGTGTTCTGTGTCATAAGGTTTTTTGTGATCAGGATTTAAGTCAAATCTTGCACAGTTGAGAAAAAACACATCAGCAAAGTCAGGTGCTCATCAAAAACAATGTTTCTGATTAGTTTAATATTCAGACTTTCATTTTCATTAATTATAACTTTGATAATCACCAGTTCCTATATTAATTGCATACATTCCTTATGTCCATGCTAATGCTTGAAGACTTCTGACAAACCAGACTACACAGGAGACAATGTTTAGAATTAGAACATACAGACTATGTGTTGGCAGGATGCTATTTTTTTGCTAGTTAGGGGTTGTGACACAAAGGAGATTTAAGAAAGAGTGACATTTTGGTTTTCATGTAGGATTGTTGCACATATATCAGGTTTAATGGTGTGAAGAGCGCACACATTTGGCTTTTTTTTTTTTTTTTTTTTACAAGATCAAAAAAAAATCCCAGGCTTTGAGTGGGTTTGGTCAGTTGGCTCATGCCAAAACTACTGGACCAGTTCTCATGGGGATTATGATCCAGAATGGGTCCCATTGCATTTTCATGAATGTAGAGCAAAGGTCAAGTCTTGGTACCCCCATGAGCTCAACTGAAATTTGACAAACCCACAAAAGGAAGTCAGGTTTGGAGTTTGCAGTTTAATGAGACTACATTTTTCATTCCAAGTCAGACATCTGTCATTCAAAGTCGATCCACCAGGACAAGACATCTCAAGTTCATCTTGTCTAACCAAAGTCTTCCCACATTGAAAGACCGACACCACAAACTAAATACAACCACTTCCAGTCTTTATTAAAGAACATCTCCATTACAATAAATTAGGATATAACATGTGGAGGCACTTTCATCAATCAGGTACACAGGGTGGATGGTGTACTGCATCATCAACATAGTTGGAGAACCCAGGGTGGAGTAAAGAGGATACTATTAAATATATTTAATAGTGTATTTAATATTAAAGACATTTGTTATAATGGGGATGATTGTGATACCAAGGGAGTGTGTAGGAAGACTGCATGGGTTGCTATTGTCCAGAGGGCAAGACATCCACTGACAGGTTCATTTTTTGCTAGTGGGTGAAGCCAAGGTGGCATCATAGGTGGGAAGGGAATCCAAAAGGCATCGGTGGAGTTGGAGGTCCCTGGCAAGACAGCACAACTGGTTTTCCCCTCCATGTCAGAGGTAGCTTGTACAGTCCACCCTGTAAAGATTGAAGTTAATGATAATAATGCACAAACACCCTCATGTTTATACATGCAGTCTGTTGGAACACATTTTACCTGGTTAATCGCGTTACAGCCACTGTACGGGATCGACATATGCAAGTAATGGGGACGCGTCCGTGCGTTGATGCCACAGTTTGAAGGGCCAGAAGGGAAAGGAGATCCAATGACTGAGGAGGAAATAAAAAGTTAAGCTTTCTAACCAGGCTTTTGGTTAAGTGGACGCAATACAGTTAAAGTGAGTCATTACATGGGTTCATTCTAAAATCATGACATCCTGATCCAGACACTTCAAAATCCATCTGGTTTGGTCCACACTGCAGGGACTTGATCATCATGTGCCATGCATTCAGGAGTCTTGGATCAAAAGGGAATGCTGGTCCAAGAAAAGACAATAATTATTGAAAGTTCAATAGTGTGAAGTCACACTAATTATCTAGATGTGGCTTAAATAACAGATTGTCTTTACCTTGCATATCTGCTTGGTAGTCAGCTTCATCTTCCATTGATGCATTTGAAGAAAGCTGGTTTGGTCCATTCATCAGCTGTGACTCTGGTCCTCTCAGAGATTCACCAAACAGTATTTCCCCTTCATAGACACCCACAGGTTCAGTCAAATCAGCTTCTTTATGTACGTGTGTCCTGAGTGGTTTCCATCGTCGATAACATTCTGCAGTTTCAAACAGGTAACAGGCTACAAACACAGCAACAAAATAATAAAAAGTAGTGTCTCGTGTCTTCCCTTTGTCCATCATCTTGTCATTTACTTTAAAACTGGTGGAGTCACTCAGAACACATGCTCAGCTGCACATATTTGTACTGTGAGGTGAGGTGACTCAGGTGCTGCTGCAACCAATTAGCAGAGGTTTCCCCTCATCTGCTTCCAATGATTCCACCTGTGCAGATGATCAGGATTTCCTCACATGCTGAAGAAATGGTTAAGATTAATTTTAGATTGTAAAGACATGTTTGATTTGTGCATTCTTGATTGAAATATTTATGAAGGAGTTGATAATCTATTTTTATTTTGTTTCATCTGAATAAATGTATCGTGATTCTTTTTTTTTTTTGCACACAGTATAAGTATATGAATGGAATTTCTTTGTATAGAAGACCAATATTTCTAAATTGGGTGGCTTTTGGGACTTAACCCCCAGATCTCATGCCAAAAGCCTGGGATATTTTTTTAGATTTTTGACTTGAATCCTGATCACAAAAATTGTAATAACAAAGAACACCAGGTAGAGTTACTGTCCACTATACTAACGAGGACATGTCCTGTCTTGGCTTTGTCCCTTTTTTCTTTTTCTCTGTATCATTCTTGTAGCAGTCAATGCAAAGAACCATTAACACAATAGTCCACGTCATCATGTGCATGCTGCTGAAAACAGCTTTAGGAAGATGTTGAAAGAGTGGCTCGTTGGTCTAGGGTGCGAGAGGTCCCAGGTTCAAATCCTGGAGTCTTGCTCTTAAATTAATGTAGAACCCAGAAGAGAGCAATTCACAGAGCTTTCATCAGGATCCCCCCTTGAGCTGTTAACGTTGTCTCAGTCCATTACCTCGGCCACATTGAAGGCTCTTAATGTTAGTGCTCCTTGAATCCAGCCATCTGACTGTGACTATCGGCGGAAGTTTCACAAGTCATCCACGTGGCGCAGCAAGCAAACCTATATATGGGGAGAAAAAAAGTCACCTTTTGAAGCAATGAATGTATGTGTATACGTATATATATATATATATATATATATATATATATATATATATATATATATATATATATATATATATATATATATATATATACATATATATATAAACAACCCCCCTTCTCTCATTCCAACTGTACAAAAAATTCACTGCGGTTAGCAGAAAGATGACAGGGGCACCGTTTTAGGTTCAAAACCTTTCACTTGCACCAAGGAATCAATACGATTGATAAGAAATCACAGAGTCAGTCAGAGTCATCTGTGTTTTCTTACATATTCAACAGAAAATACACAAAAAAAACACAAAAAATGTGGAGTAAAAAAACCCAAACCAAAACAAAAAAGCTAAAAATCCACTCAAATTCACCAAAATATAAATTAACACAAAAGAAGCAAAAAAAAATTTTTTTTTCAAAACATATTTAAAAACTTTTACAAAATACAGAAAAAATCAATTATTAAAAAAATATCAATATAAATAATCAATTTACATGTTTATTCAACATGTCCATGTAATTTAATGGTGATATCTGAAGTATTCATTGAGTTATAGCATGATATGCCTCTGCGGACACACACACACACACACACACACACACACACACACACACACATGGCAATTACAATAACCTCTCCCAACCAATGTTGTGCAAGACTAAAAGTTCAAACACTCTACAATGTTGCCACACCCAGCAAAACAAACAACAACATTTCTTTACACCAACTCACAGATGCAATAATTGCCCTGACCAGTGCGATGTTATGACACACACATTTATTTGAACAAATAACCAGATGTATGGATGCTTCTCATGGTTGTTCGTATCTTACATCTGGGAAATCACCATTAGCTTCTCTTTGGATGTCAATCAAAATCAATCGCCCTGATTGGAAGAACCAGGTGCTTGTCATTTTGAATGATGTACTACTTTAATTTTAAATTTAAAATTGTATTTAATGTTTCCCATCTCTACAAGATACTGTCATCAAACACCTTTCATGACACACTTAATATAAAAGAAAAATGGGAATTGGAAACTAACACTATTATTGAAGATGAGATATGGAAAGAATTTGACTGGAAATTGAAAATTAGATACTTCCACACGCCTATGGTGGTGTCAAAATTTATTTCAGATCCCACAGCAAAGATATGTTGGAAGAAATGTGGTCAAATTGGAGACCACACACATATATTTTGGGACTGCCCAGTTATTTTAAAATACTCGAATAATATTAAAGAGGAAATAGAGAAAATTATAAGAATGGAAATGCCTTCAAGTGTCTTATTTTATTTGCTGGAGGTTATGCCTATAGGGACTTTTAATAGTCAACAGAAATATATTATATGGATTCTAATATTGATTGCAAAAAAAATTATTACTGTGAATTGGAAAAATACCAAATCTCCGACAATAACTGAATAGAAACAGAGGCTGAAACATATATATGACATGGAAAAGATGACCGCTTCACTGCAGATTAAAATTGACCTTTTCTATAGCAGGTGGTCAGGGGTAAAGGATTATTTATCCTTGTAGTGGACTTGATGATATAATGGATAATGGACAATGGAACCTGGCATGTGCAACGCTGTTATGTCTTATGTCACCAATTGTTTTGTACCAAGAAGAGCAGTTACTGGTCCCAGGCAATGTTCGTGTTTTGTCTTTTCTTTTTGTTTTGAAAAACCTTAAATAAAAAGTTCTAAAAAAATACAATTGTATTTATAAAGCCCCAAATCACAACAAAGTCGCCTCACAGGGTTTTACAAAAACACAATCAACTACGGAAATAGATAAAAGTTCCCAACATCCTTAGACCCTCCTTCTCGGCAAGAAACTACTTCAACGAATCACATTGAAAGCAGCATGTAACGTAAATGAGAGCTCTTACCATATATGAGCGGCTGTGGCTCAGTTGGTAGAGTGGGTCACCCAATGACCGAGAGGTTGGCGGTTCGCGTCCCGGCTCTGGCTGTCCACATGTCGAAGTGTCCTTGGCCAAGACACTGAACCCTGACTTAGGCCCCCAGTAGGACTGACCTTAGACCTTAGAAACCTACTGGTGTATGAGTGTGTGTGTGAATGGGTGAATGTGAGGCTAATGTAAAGCGCTTTGAGCACCATGAAGGTGGAATAGCGCTATATAAATGCAGTCCATTTACCATATGGGAAAAGAGCCATAACATTCTGGCCACCGATAAATTCTTTCAAAACTGTTCTGTTCATCTAATAAAGAATCGATATGTGGTCGTTTTGACAACACTGTTGAAATTTCAGAATCGAAGCTGAGTTCAGTCTCCTCCATGTTAGCCGCCATGTTTTTCAAAGCTACTGTGTCGAGTTTTCCTTACATCATAACTATTAAAATTACACCCAGTGATCCCGATTGGTCCGTAGACAACAGAATGTCTACGGTGCTTGACCAGACATTTGTGTGAAGCGCATGAAGCTGAACGGAAACACACGAGGGTTGGTGAAAGCCAGGCTATCAAACAAAGGCATTTTAACTGGTGACAGGAGGGCGGGGTCAGGTGATCAATGGGATGAGTCTCAGCCGGAGTACTGATGTCCAGTGTGGGCGGAGCACATCTGAGGGAATCCCCGATGATTTCACTGGCATCCCTTGCCAGGTCACATCCAAATAGGAAACAAAACAATACAACACATATACCCACACACACACACACACACACACACACACACACACACACATGCCTACTTTCATCTTGTCTAGAATTCCTGCAGACCAAACAGGATTGGAATTCTCCATCCTGATTTCATCCCTGCTATAGTTCATAGGTCAAATAGAATACAATTTATATGTGGCATGCTTTTGATTTTCTGCACCGCCAGTTCAAAATGAACATAGTTAAATATTCCATCCTGTTGTGTGTTAAACATATTTAACACTAATAATAAAGTGACACAGACTCATTGAGTTCCAGTCAAACGTCACATTACCACAGTTTTCCTACCGTTAACACGTTCCACAGCAGCTTCTTTAGTGAACATGTTGATCTGAATATCACCTACTTTGACCCCAGACTGGACCTGACTCACAACTACCCACTATTACGCTAATGATATATTATATTTACACATCATTTGGCTCACCTATGTTCAATGTGTCAACTACAAAAAAAATGTGCTGCTCACGTCACGTGTTGTCCTTCTGTAGCCTACCACTGGACCATTAGCATTAGCCTACCACTGCACCGTTAGCATTATCCTACCTCTGCATCATTAGCATTAGTCTACCACTGCACCATTAGCATTATCCTACCTCTGCATCATTAGCATTAGCCTACCACTGCACCATTAGCATTATCCTGCTACTGCACCATTAGCATTAGCCTAACACTGCACAATTAGCATTATCCTACCTCTGCATCATTAGCATTAGCCTAACACTGCACCATTAGCATTATCCTACCACTGCACCACTCTCATTATCCTACTTCTGCATCATTAGCATTAGCCTAACACTCCACCATTATCATTATCTTGCTACTGCACCATTAGCATTAGCCTAACACTGCACCATTAGCATTAGCCTAACACTGCACCATTCACATTATCCTACCTCTTCATCATTAGCATTAGCCTAAGACTGCACCATTAGCATTATCCTACCTCTGCACCATTCGCATTATCCTACCTCTGCATCATTAGCATTAACCTAACACTGCACCATTAACATTATCCTACCTCTGCATCATTAGCATTAGCCTACAACTGCACCATTAACATTAGCCTACCACTGCACCATTAGTATTATCCTACCTCTGCACTATTAGCATTAGCTTACCACTGTACCATTAACATTAGCCTACCACTGCACCATTAGTATTTTCCTACCTCTGCATCATTAGCATTATCCTACCACTGCACCATTAGCATTATCCTACCTATGCACTATTAGCATTAGCTTACCACTGTACCATTAACATTAGCCTACCTCTGCACCATTAGCTGTGGCTCAGTTGGTAGAGTGGGTCACCCAATGATGGAGAGGTTGACGGTTTGTGTCCCAGCTCTGGCTGTCCACATGTCGAAGTGTCCTTGGGCAAGCCTGACTTAGGCCCCCAGTAGAACTGACCTTAGACCTTAGAAACCTACTGGTGTATGAGTGTGTGTGTGAATGTGAAGGTAATGTAAAGCGCTTTGAGCACCATGAAGGTGGAAAAGTGCTATATAAGTGCAGACCATTAGCATTAGGCTACCATTGCACTATTAGTGTTAGCCTACCATTTCATCAATGTTGCAACACTTGAACCGAATGCATCCACACATCAACAACTTCCTCAAACCAGACTCTGAGCTTCCATGTCTTGCTAACGTCTTGCTAACTGATGAATACTAGCGCCTCTTAGAATGTAGTCTTTTATGTTGTAATATTTTTTAGCAAATGTATTAAGGTAGTGTAACATCCCCTTTCATATGTACCTCCAGGTGCACACACACACACACACTAACACATTTCAAAATACCACACCTTCCCCCTTCGCTGAAAACATTTACAGAATACTCGATTACTAAAATATTCAACAGTTGTATCCCTAGTTTATATGTACCGTTCAAGCACGCATGTAAGTCATTTTTAATTTACACAACAAAGTATTCAAGGAAAAGCAAAAAAATAAAAATAAAATTTGTTCAAATATTGATTTGTTTCAACAGAAGTTAGAATTGCATCACTGTTACAGCATTGTGTAGTTTTTGAGGGTGGCCTGGAGATGTGTTGTCCTCCATTGGGAAAAAGAAAAAGATTGAGAACCACTGTCATAATGGATTCATAAAGTACCACAATGAGTCATTTGCCTGATAACGGGTGAATGTACATTTCAGCATATGCATGTGTTTGTTCTGTAGGGAGTGTGTGTTTTAAGTCAGTAAGAGCCCTCATGTCTGCAGCTTTATTGTTGTGTTTAAGTGAAGGCTGTGTAAGCTTTGAAGCATAAAAGTAAGATACAAAGGAGATTATGAAGCAATACACTCCACATGTCCGTAAGTATATTGCACAATAGTCCTATCTGTCTTTCGGGCTCCACCGTTGTCAACACACAAAAAAAGATTACATCAAAGCTGTTTGTTTCTTTGTGGTAAAATGAACCCTATGCATACGCGCCGCATTCATCACAGTGTAGGGGGTGAGATAACAGCATACATAATCAATGCTGTGTATGTTATTATCAAGAAAGCACAGATATGGCAAAAAAATAAATAAATAAATAAATAGTAATGGGATTTTGTTCCTTTTGTATGACACAGAAGACGTACAGTGAGGTGGTTGGATGAGTCTGAGCCAATAATGCAGGTACTGGAAGGTGAGGGTTTAGATAGATGCAGCCTCCTGGAAGCACAAGGTCACACTTTTAAATCCTGCAACAAACAATTTTCAGCAGCGATGTGTCTGAGCAGAGGCCTTAAACAAGACACAAAACCTGCTCGAAGAAATGGAAGAAAATACATTGAAGAACAGCAGGAAACAAATAACATGCACACATGTAACTGTGAGTTTATGTGTCAAACATAAGGTCCAGGGCCCAAATTCGTCCCACCAAATGGTCCAATCCAATTATGGTTACCTCTGAAATATCTGTTAAAATCTGCAGTTTACTCATTAACTCACAGGTGTAAATAGGTTGATCAAAGTTGGGGCGGACGTGGCTCAGTTGGAAGAGTGGGTCGTCCAGTAACTTAAAGGTTGGTGGTTAGAATCCCGCTCTGGCCTAGTTGGTCTGTTGTGTCCTTGGGCCAGACACTTCACCCTCCTTGACTCCAGTGGTATATGAATGTTTGGTGGCGGACATAGGCGCAAAATGGCTGCCACACTTCTGTCAATCTGTCCAAGGGCAGCTGTGGCTACATATGTAGTTTACCACCACCAGAGGGTTCATGTGAGAGCGAATGTATAATGGGTCACTCATGTGAAGCACTTTGAGTGGCCAAAAAAAGTGCGACTCAATAATGGATTGGATAAATTCAACCCATTATTATTATTAGTAAAGTTGGCCTAATGCGTCTGTATGTAATGTAATGTGATGCGCAGTGACCCGCAAATGACAGTTTTTGACCTCCAACTCGGACCACAAGAAATATATTTGAAAAGGAAGCAGCTGACCCACTCATTTTTAAAAACTAGTCAATGGTCTTTATGAACATCACATGACCTTACTCACATACCTGTACTTATTTCTATGTTAAAATTCGATGTCATTGCTTGTAATTTAACATGTTGAAAATGTTTGTCTGTCAGTCCTACTGGGAGACTAACAAAGGCTTCAGTGTCTTTGCCTGAGGACACTTCGACATGTGGACAGACAGAGCCAGGACACAAACCGCTGAGCCTTCAGTTATTGGATGACCCGCTCTACCAACTGAACCACAGCCGCCAAATACTGCTTGACATGTAAAACAAAAAAGAAAAAATAACACATTTATTAAAATGGAGAAAAAATATTTTACTTTAAAAATCTCAACGAATGTGTCCCAAACTTTACTTTTTTGTATGTTACTGGAGCTCCCACTCTCCCAACTTTTCTCTTGCCCCCTCCATACTGTAGGCTACTTCCAACCTTAACGGAAATTCAGTCAATAAAGTATATGTATTAATAATAGAAAATTGTACTTTATATTTAAATTACAATGATTGACCAGGTTATTTTAATGTTTATGTCAAATGAAAAAAACAACCCAACTGAACACAACCTGAATATTATTAAAAATATTTTTCAATGACTGCAGTTGCCCGCTCACTGTGGGTCATCCCACACGTCACTGTGTATATAATGTAACAGCATCTTACTTTACATTGGTGTAGATGGAGAATAACTTTTCAAAGTAATTCAGAATCCAGGATCTCTTCCGGATCTTCACCAAAATGTAATCGGTTGGTCCTTGTGTCATTACCAAACTATTATGAATGTTTCATCAAAATCCATCCATTACTTTTTGAGTTATGTTGTACACAGGCACAGACAGACAGACAGACAAACAAACAGATAAACGCCGGCAAAAACATAACCTCCTTGGTGGAGGTACCAAAACAAAATACAAAATGTAAAATACATCCATGTCATTTACACATTGTCAGATTTTACATATAAGACAAATATGGCTATATAATAATAATAATAATAATAATAATAATAATAATAATAATAATAATAATAATAATAATAATAATAATGATGATGATGATGATGATGATTATTGTTATTATTATTATTATTATTATTATTATTATTATTATTATTATTATTATTATTATTATTATTATTATTATTATTATTATTATTATTATTATTATTATTATTATTGCAGTGTTATACACACATATTGCATGATTTGTCAGTATGATGCCGTTCTACTGGATATTATACGACTGCACCTGAATGCACCACGCAGTCCAAATATATTCAACCCTCTGCAGTTCGACTCACTCAGGCCTGTTTTAGCTTCATGATGTAGCTTTGCAGTGTCAGTATTTTAGGGAGTTGCCTGATATACAACTTAAGTAGTTCACAACTGCAAAAAGTACAGAAAGTTTGAAGAAAGAAAATAGCAGTAGACACTTGACTGGTTCAAAAAACTAAATGGTCGGTAGAATCGGGTGTTTATATGAAAGCCAAAAAAAAAAAAAACTGCAAAAGAACCCATCATCAGTATTGAAAAAGTAAGTTTTTATAAACCCTTTTGTTTTTTATACAAGAAGTTTAGGTATTTTATATTTGGCTTCTTCTATAAAACTGGGTTTATTTTAGTTGGAAGGCTTTAGTTAGGGCGTGTTGAGCTGCATTTTCTAATAAACTTCCAAAGTGAAAGAACTTTTTCATTTCATTTTGTAATACATTTTGCCGCATTATGTAATAAGTCATTAGATTTTGAGAAAATTATTACAAAATACACTTGCAACTTTTTTAATTCTCTAGAAAATGTCATAACATGGTGCATTATGTAATCATTCTAAAGCACAGTTTATTTGTTAATTGTATTTTACTTTAATTAGAGCATGTATTTTAGGCTGAATTTGACAGAAAACCCTCTTTGTGACTTAAGAAGTTAAACAACGTAAGTGTCTTGTGCTTGTTTACAGAGCTGCTGTGACCACATCATTTATCCACTAACATTCATTTTAAACTAATATGAAATTACCTCAAAAAGTTAAACAAACAACAAAATTTCTAATTCCAAAATATATCCGTAATGTCCTAAACAGCTCCTTGAGTTTTAATACCACCCCATCAAAGCGCCCTGCTGCTGCAAAATGTAATCGTCCAATCACCAAAGGGTTGGCTCTGGCTGTCCCCATATGGAAGTGTCCCTGGGCAAAGACACTGAACCCTTTGTTAGTCTCCCAGTAGGACTGACAGAACCTTAGAACCTACTGGTGTATGTGTGGGTGTGAATGTGATGCTAATGAACTATAGAAGAACATTTAGTATCTGACACTTTATCATCTTTTTAGACCCAATAATCAAAGGTAAATGTCGATATATTTCCCCCCTGGATGGACTTCATGATGACCTCAGATAAATGACCTACACTGTAGATTTTGCAGTGTTAATTTGGAGACAATGGGACCAAATACACTCTAGAAGAAGTTAAATAAACTCTCTAAGTGTTGATTTAACACTGCAAAATTTACTGTGTATAATCATCCTCTTCCATAATTAATACATTTTTAACCAAATATTGGGTCCCAAACCTGGTCCTAAAATATGGACAGTTAAATCTACCTATAGACTCTAAAGCAGGGTTCCCCAATTAGATTTCATCAAGGTTCCAAATTGTAACCTGGGCACCAAGCCGAGGGCCACAGTACCTGTGGGGCACACGGCTTTAGGGAGGGGGGTGCCACAACAGCCCCACT
>CM035787.1:7747990-7815490 GCA_020466265.1 Siphamia tubifer | reverse complement strand
GGAGAGAGGGGTGTTGTTTTAGAGTCACTTTGTTTTTTTGTTTGTTTGTTTATATGTATCTATACACAAAACCCACTGGACCAATTTATATGAAATTTTCAGGGAAGGCGTGACGTGGTCCAGAATAGATCCCATAAAATTTTAGTGGATATAGGTCAAAGGTCATCATCACCAAAAACACAATGATAAGAGATAAAGCAAATCAAAATTGTTGTGCCAGACACCACCTGTTGTAAGTGTTATGGAGTGTATCCAGGCTTTAAAATGAAGGTTTTACTGCAAGCTCCTCCACTCCTCTTTTTTTTTTCTTTGCAACCCTTATGAAACAAAATATATGACAATATATTGAAAAAAATAATACATTATATTCAAAAATATATGGAAAGGTAGTGAATATATTATCCAATATACTGCAATGTATGATTTAATCATATATTGGCAAATATAAAACATATAAAGCTGCCCTTTATTTTTACAGATAGTTTTATTGAAACTCAATTCATTTCTACATATATTATGAAGTATATTAATAAATATTTTTTACTTTACCTTTTTTTTTTAACAGTTTTTTGTCGTGTCTGTAATTTCATGTCGTTTTGTTATACCTTACTTTTGTTATTTTGCACTAATAGATCTGACATTTTATTCCCTTTTGTATTTATACTTGTTTTTTATATTTATATATTTTTATATATTTACTTTGTTACTAAGTCATTTTTCGTATTCTGTGTTTTAATTATTGCACATGGGCTCAGAAGATGCCATGTCATCTGTGTTGTATGTTGTGCATATGCCATATTTGACAATAAAGCTATAGGAATATATATATATATATATATATATATATATATAGTCATATATGTCTCAATATATGGAAAGCAGCACTTCCTTATGTATTTTAACTATATTGTAATATATTGACACAATATATTTTCTGTATATTATATACATATATATTGTTCTGTTCAATTTCAGGCAGTAATATATGATAGTATATAATATATAATATATTTTGGTAAATCATACCCTGGATAGGACTTTACTTGGTATTTCACACACGTCCCGAAAATAATTAGCTTTGTGTCACATGATTTGTTATTTCATGGCGTAATCTTCCTGTGAGGCTTGATTTGTCGTATATGCAACGAGTAAGTCTGACTTGTTAATCATATGCTGTTGTTTTTCACCAGTGAAGTAATTAGAATACATCAATTAGGGCGGTGTTTATTTAGGTGATGGGCTAATGTGTTTTTAGTCACTATTATCGTCGACCTAATGCACTCATAGAGTCAATGTTTTATTCAGACGCAGATGCTTCCTCTGTTATTGTTCATGTTTGCACACACTGATTCGGAGCACACTGGAGGGTCCGTGGCCTTCAGATGAAGCAGTGTGAATTAATAATTGATGGATCTACGTGGGGTTTGAGGAGGGAGGGGCAGGCCAGGGGTTATTCAGCATATTTATCTAGGTCACTCCTGAATCCACATTTCAAAATGTGCTGAGATGCTTCTTCTGAAGTGGGGGATAAGTTTCCCCTTCCTCAGTTCAAGACATTATCGCAGACACCTCCTTGGATTTTCCTCTCATCTGTGGAAAAGAAAATGTTTTATCAGTGAATATCAGGTATAAAATACATTCTTTAAAAAAAAAAAAAAGAAGATAGTATCTGTCAGAGCTACAAGGGAATAAAACAACAGTAAAACAAAAAAAAACCCAAAAAAGCTTTTTCCACTTGTCAGGCAGCAAACAAATAGTAATAGAGTTTCAAGGTCATAATGCTCTGACAAAACCGCTGTGCCAGAGATTGATCATATAACCCAAAAAATAAATAAATAAATAAATACAAAGAGCAAAAATAAAAGCTTGTGAAAGAGATAAAAGTTTTGATGCAAGCACATCAAGCCAAACCGAGGAATAAAAGAGGATATAATTCAGCATGGAGACACTGACATGTGGTACTTACTGAAGAGATGGGTTTTCATGTGGTCATGGTGCACACTGCAAATTATCATATCCAATTCATTTCCAGAGTTTTGAGATAAAGGCAGTGGCAGGGAAAAAGGGTGAGGGTTTGAAACACTGTGGGTTGTTTTTTTTTTTTAGTGACAATGTGAGTGATTTATTGAAATCTAACAAAGACAGCGGTTTATTTCTGCAACTTTGGCCTGTTTTCTTATGATTTCTACAGAACCCGACCGATTAATCAGGTCCGATTAATCAATATTGGTCAATATGTAGCCGATTTATGAGCTTGTTTTGTGCAGGTATAGACCAACACTGACTGTGACAGAAAGCAGTGGGAGGTGACGTACTGTGGATATAAGAGATTAGCACATTAGCCTTTTTGCTAGCAGCAGAGCATATTAAACTTTTGCCGTAACCAGTCGGCCAAACAGCAAAAGCGTCCTTCTTCCAGAGGAGTGAACAGAGTGACTCTTTCTGTTCATCGTTCAGTGAAAGAGTCCAGTTAAACTTTTCTAAAGCTGAGTCACACCCCTCTAGCCGTAGACATTGTCCTTATTGTGCTGTCACTGTCGTAAGGATGTGTCGTCATTCTGCCAAAACAACAAAACTGACTGATTGGTAGCCTGGTGTGGCTAATGCTAAGCATAGTGAGTCTAGACAAGTGGTTCTTAACCTTATTGGAGGCACCGAACCCCACCAGTTTCATATGCTCATTCACCGAACCCTTCTTTAGTAAAAAAATAAAATATGATTTTTTTTTTACTGGTGCACAAAATGAATTGTACATTAACATCACCTTGTTCAAATAACAAAACCAACACAGTGCATGAACTCAAACAAAAATCAGTCAGACACATATACAGCCCTCTCTATGCGTCTCACTCTGCTGCATAAACCAGCGACCTCAAAGCGGACCGGTAGGAAATCCCACAGCAGGACACTTTCAATGACTGTACCCACTAACTACAGACTAGACCTCTGCGGCGGAGGCTCCACTGAACCCCTGAGACCGACTCACCGAACCTCTAGGGTTCGATTGAACCCACGTTAAGAATCACTGGTCTAGACCAACACAACAGGCAAAAATAGTTCTGGCCACTAGGTGGGTTTGTCTAGTTTACTAGGTTATGTCAGGTGTTGCCCCCACACACATACATGTGAAATCACAGAAATGCCACCCCGGCATTGGTAGTCCCCTATTCCGAACCAACCCAACCCCTCATGCACCATTTGCCCCCTTCTCTCAACCCCCCCCCCCCCCACACACACACACACACACACACCACCACCCATGTGCACTCTGAGGAATGGAGCACTTTTCCCCTTTGTTCAAAAGAAGTACTTCACACATCATGTGCCCATATCAGATATCAGCTGATATTTTGGATATCTGCCTTTTTTACCCTGAAATATTGTTATCAATTAGCCTAGTAAAGTAGCGCCCCTCTAGTGGCAAAAAATATTACATTTTACTGGTCCAATAACAATGCTCCATTTGTGTGGTAAGATTGTAGGGCAGGACTTAGCACAATAAGCTAAAGGATAAGCAGCATGTAAACGGACTAGGTTGGATATTTTTCCTCCACTGTTACCGGTGTGTTAACGTTAATTAGCCTAGCCTATTGGATGATAAAACAACCAGATAGACGCAAGGTTAGACTTGTTTTTGATGATCTGTATATGTTACATTGTTTGTTGCTCTGATTGGTCATAGCGGTGGCCTATTACGTGCAGAGCAGTTTGTAAGTGATCCCACCTGTACACTTAAGCTCAGTTTGAGGATCGTCTCCGAACTATGAATCCATATCGGAGTCAGACGTGCCTGGGTAGGTATCGGTATCAGCCCTAGAGGCTCTACTTTTCTACAAGTGTTTCATATAATGGTGTAAATAGCTTTCATGTCAAATGTAATAATAATAAAGCGTTCATTTTGCTGAAAACCACTTTTCCACGCTCCTTTTGGAATCTGATGGCTCACCCAGACTTACCAACACATGCTCCTGTGACAGTGGTTCATCACCTCCACTGGCTGCATACTGCATTTACACAAAACAACAAGAGGAACCAGGGACCCAGAAAAAACTGGTCCATCTGACGTCAGTTGGACTTTAGCGTCACCCATGTGGGGTTAAACCCATCCACTGCAGCAAATCTGAAGTAGCATTAGCATTAGCATCTGCAAGAGAAGACGGCGCCACAGTAGCTGCTGCACAAACTGGAAAAAATGGTGGATCAAACTGGTTCATGTGCTCTCTGTGGAAATAAAGCCTTGTTATTTTCCCTGCACGTTTTCAGAACAAGTGACGGCACGAAACCTAGCTGGATGCTACTCTGGTAAAGGTAAACATACGCACAGTGAGAGGGGAGGGGGGAGTGTTCTTTCACTCATTCTGAGCCAATCAGAGACGCCTAATGACCATGTCATGGTATGAGGAAGTACCGGTAAATTCTGTTGTTTGACCTCAAGTCATTTTTGTACCATGAGAAAACAGCTGGAAACAAAACAATCTGGAGGTTTTGTTTTGTTTTAACAGAACCAACACACAATGTATTCAATAACAATGAAGAACACAGTAATATTAATGAAATAACCATGGAATGACAGCTTTAATTTTGACAGCCCTACTGTAAATGTGAGTAATTCTGACAAAGAAAAATGAATGATGCACACACACACACACACACACACACACACACACACAGCAGTAATCACCTGTATTGTGTGTTGGACAGAGAAGGGCAGCTCAGACTAGAGTGTAATTCCTTGATATCTCACCTCAGCTGTAATCTCAGTGGCAGATAACACCTGACAGGGCTTCAGAATAACACCCTTGGCCTGCATTATTCATAAAGAATGAAAGTATGTACAAGGTGTAGGATGATGAAGGAATCCTACACAAAAAACCCTTTTCCCATTTAGCCGCTGTCCTCCATGAGGGGATCAAACCCTCACACACACGGATAGCATGTGCATGAGTTGGAAGGAAGTCATGAATAGTGTTTACACCAGGAATGTACATCAGTATCTGCTGATATTTTCTCATTCTGGCCAAATACATTATAGGAGGTGGAGGTGTCTGTTCAGCAGCAGCAGATGTTTATCGAGAGTGATATATTGAACTTTTATTTTTTTAAATATACATTTCAATCGATATTCAATGTAAACTAATGTGATGAAAGACTGAAATAAATGACATCATGGAGTGAGTGAAGAATAATGACAATAAAAGAAAAAAATCAACACTGACTAACCTGTGTACACGAGAAAAATGCCATACTACTACTGAGTAGTAGTATGACTAGTATAGTAGTAGTGTTAGTAATACTAATACTGAGGTCATACTAGTACTAATACTGAGGTCATACAAGTACTAATACTGAGGTCATATGAGTACTAATACTGAGGTCATACTAGTACAAATACTGAGGTCATACTAGTACTAATACTGAGGTTATACTAGTACAAATACTGAGGTCATACTAGTACTCATACTGAGGTCATACTAGTACTAATACTGAGGTTATACTAGTACAAATACTGAGGTCATACTAGTACTCATACTGAGGTCATACTAGTACAAATACTGAGGTCATACAAGTACTCATACTGAGGTCATATGAGTACTAATACTGAGGTCATACTAGTACTAAAACTAAGGCCAGTCCTACTGGGGGCCCAAGGATACTTTGACGTGTGGACAGCCAGAGCTGGGACGCAAACCATCAACCCCTTGGTCACTGGGTGATCCACTCTACCAACTGAGCCACAGCCAACCTTAAAGTAGGCCTGCAAATGTTGAGGGATCTTCCTGATGCTTTACTCACAGTAAGTACAATAATAATAATAATAATAATAATAATAATAATAATAATAATAATAATAATAATAATATATTGAATGTGTCTATTTACATGTATAATTTCAGGCAATCAAAACCAGATTTGCTGATGTGTTGGGCAGTAAAGAGGCTGTCATTGCTGCGGTCACAGGAATTGAAGGAAAAGGCCAAGGCACGTTTGCTGGAAGAGGGCCGAAAAATTGCCCTTGAAGAGCGACAGCCAGAACCACAGCCGGGTACAAACACATCTGTAGATTTGGCCAAAGAGGACTCCTTATTTTCCTTTAAGGAAGAAGAGGAGGATACATTCTCTTTAACAGAAAGTCAAGTGGAAGACTATTTCAGATCTCCATCCTGACAATTCAACACTTTGAATGACTTTTCTCTCATCAAGAAAATTTCACTACGTTCCAATACGTTCTGCCACCGAGTGCACCTGTAGAGAGGCTGTTCAGTTTGAGAAAATCTGTCTTCTCCCCAAAGCGAAATGGACTGTCTGACAAAAGATTTGAAAAGCTTCTCCTTCTACGTTACAACCTGTGATTCAGCACTTACATAAGTATGTTGTCGTCATGCATACATTGTTATTAGGCCTTCGCCACAGACCACGACAGGCACACGGCCTATTGATACCGCTTGCAGTTTGATCTGATTCTGCCCTTTCACCTCTAATTTGACCCCCTGAACATCCAAGAAAAATCACCAAATTTTGCACATACTTCAGAAGTGTGAAAAATTGCGAGTATATATAGTTTTGTAAAAGTGAGTCAAGAAATGTGTCTACAATGCTCCCTAGAAAAGTGACAATAGTTTTTATTAGGCCATATCACGCCCTAGTGAAGTTAGAGCTATGAAAATCAGTACACATGTTTGTCATATGATGATGAACAAAAAAACTAATGATGACCACGCCCATAAACCAACAGGAAGTCCGCCATCTTGGATTGAAATTTTTTTTTTAATTTGGAGTCATGGATTTTTGCTGTCAATGGAATTTAACTGTCTCTTCCTTGGCCGTTGGGCCAAATGAGCTCAAAATCGGTGAACAAGATCTAGACAAGTGGGACTTAAAAAGTTATACAAATTCTTTGGAAAAGTTTCATAGTTTTCATGCTACGCTGTCACAAAATTAGCAAAGTTTATGGGAAAAATTACACTTCATAAATTGCTTCAGCTCAAACATACAAACACCGATTTGGCTGAAATTTAACACAGACGTCTATCTCCCAGGTCTACATCCATTTAGCTAAAGACATTCTGATTTTGTACTATAGCGCCCCCTAGAAATGTACTTGTGTTAAAATGGCTGTAGCTCGGACATACGAACACCGATTTGGCTGAAATTTAACACCAATGTCTGTCTCCCGGGTCTACACCTGTTTGTCATACGAACATTTTATTTTGCACTATAGCGCCCCCTACAGATTCACCAACTACACTGTTAGTAATATGGCTGTAGTTCGAACATATGGACACGGATTTGGCTGAAATTTGACTCAGACGTTTATCTCTCGGTTTTACACCAGTTTATCAATAGAAATTGTGATTTTGCTCTATAGCGCCCAAAACAAAATCGCCTTTACTACATTAGATTGGGCATACAAACACCAATTTGGCTCAAATTTGACTTGGACATCGCGTGGGGAGGTGGTCGCCAGGGACAACCTTTGAGACTTCTTGCAGGTTTAATTAGAGTTGTTTAGGGTGCAGTAATTTAATGTTTGGGTTACAGTAAGCTCTGTTTATCTCCGTTTGTTAAAAAAAAGATCGTTTTGAATAGATTAATGTTTGGTAAGTCGCATTGGTTCTGTAGTTTGTGGAGATTTTAAATGGATTGACATGCAACATACTAAACCCATCACTAACCTGAACTTAAGCAGCTTTAGATATAAACCCACACACTGCACACTAGTCTGCACACTTTACAACATGGTTTATTTCTGTTAGTTTAACCTTTACCATTGATTATAGGTAAAAAATGATAGTGTTTTAAGGAAGCATCTTAGATCACATCCAAAGTAATATCATGTGTTGGACTGTATTTTCGTTTGACATTTTTAAGCAAAAAAAAAAAAAAGTAACACAAAATTACTTTTCTTGGTATCTAATTACTTTGCTAGTGGAGTAACGCAGTTAGTAATGCAATTACTTTTTCAGGGAAGTAACTAGTAATTGTAATTAATGACTTCTTCAAAGTAACTTACCCAGTACTGCTAATATTAATACTGAGGTCAAACTAATACTGAGGAAATACTAATACTGAGGAAGTATGAGTAATAGTGAGGTAATATGAATACTGAAGAAAATACTAATACTGAGGTCATGCTAACACTAATACTGAGGTCATACTAGTACTAATACTGAGGTCATACTAGTATTAATACTGAGGTCACGCTAGTACTAATACTGAGGTCATACTAATACTGATGAAATACTGATACTGAGAAAGCACTAGTACTAATAGTGAGGTCATACTAATAATAATACTGCGGCCACTATTACTAATACTGAGGTCATACTAGTACTAATACTGAGATCATACGAGTACTAATACCAAGGTCATACTAGTACTAATACCGAGGAAATACTAATACTGAGGCCATACTAGTACTAATACTGAGGTCATACTAGTACAAATACTGAGGTCATATTAATACTGAGGAAATACTAGTACAAATACTGAGGTCATATTAATACTGAGGTCATACTGATTAATTTTGAACGTTACATAACTCTCTTCACCTCTCAGTCTTTTTCTTTTTCACATTTATTTACTCAGTGTATTTATGTAAAACAGTTGAATCGATTCCACTGGGGAAAAAAAATAAGACAAGCAAAACGAAAACTGATCCATGATACGAGGGAGTTCATCATCCTCCTCCTACTTAACCAGCATTGGCTCTGTTTGTGAAAATAAACATTGTAGAATTACTGCTGGCTGCAAACAGCACCTTAACCACCGGCCTTTGTACAACAGGGTGACAGAGGCAGACACTGAAGATGCTGAGCAGCTGAATGGGTTCAATATGAAGAGGATGAATGGTTGTCTCAGACTGAGTTGGGATTAGTCCTCATTCAGCACCGCTGCCTCGTGGGTGTTTAGCCTGAGCCCTACAACAGAGCCAACGTTTTTGCTAATCCTGGCTCCATTAAGGCTCGGTGCTGCTCTATGACTGAAACAAAAGTAGACCGCTGAACAATCTCACAGTCGGTCACACACAAAAGACCTGGTACCAACAACAGTCGGAGGCTCGTTTAAAAAACACAGGCTTTTATCTCCATCTGCTGTGGGAATGCCATATGGTTTTTTTTTTTCCCTTTTTGGAAACAAATTATTAAAACTGTTGGAGATCGGTTAAATGTATAATTATCTGAGTCTCCCCAGCTTTGTCTATTAGGGGACCGGTCCCTTTTACCTCCAAGGACGTGTACGAAATTCTCTAAGTTTGAGGAATGAAAGCTCCCAAGATGATGTAAGATTAACAATTTATTTACAATTCACATGTAAGTACAGGAAAATCAGTGCAAGCATACGCCCTTTGACCATCTCCTCTTCATTACTCCTCCCTGAACACATGGTTTAGACTCTGTCTTCTGATTGGACCACAACCTGCCCACAACGCCAGTGCTCCCCATCCCTACTCTGTTAGTTTTGTGCACGTGCCACATCGACTATGTCTGCGTACTGCGCGTTTGGTGTTTATTGTGTCTGTATTTTTCCCCAATAACCTTCCTTTGTCAAAACATGACAAACATAACACCGTCTCCGGCCACTCCGTCCTTGAGCCGGCACTGGGTAATTATGAACCATACTAAACCCTAGTAACCCCAGAATTATGATGAGACGTCTAAGGCAAAGACTGTCCTGGCATTAGTTGGGTTCATCTCATGGGCCTTTTATTTTTACATACTGGACAATTGTGGTAAAAAAAAACAAGATAATATTATATCAGAAGTGCCTTTCTTTTACGCGGCACCTGCGCCGTCAGGGTATGAATACGTAACATATTGAAGATCCCTTCCAAAGTGGGGCATACTGAAAACAAGCCCGTCTATACTGGATGAAACGGACATGTTCACGTTGTGTGCGTCTTTATGTCACATATGTTCACGTCAAATACACTTTTACATCACATTCATTCACCAAGCAGATAAAGCAACAAACATGTAGGACAACATGGATCTCGCAGATCTTCCAGCTGCACTAGCATTAGCATTAGCAGCTCTAGTAAATGTACATGAGTCGTTTCAGCTATTGTACAGATATTACATGCATACCATAGCTGAACAGAGGTGTACAATTACACATGGCGTTCTATCACAGTACCACCAGTGGCCTGGCATTCATGTCCAATCATATTTTGCCTACTGTTGCATCTTCGTATAAATA
The DNA here is from genome assembly GCA_020466265.1 of Siphamia tubifer. Classification (NCBI taxonomy): domain Eukaryota; kingdom Metazoa; phylum Chordata; class Actinopteri; order Kurtiformes; family Apogonidae; genus Siphamia; species Siphamia tubifer. Next base: position 7,805,293 of record CM035787.1, on the reverse strand, counting down.
AGGATTTCCTCCTGAATATGCACGTCTAAACATTGATGAAAAACTGAAGACGAGACAACACTTTGCGTCTTGTGTTTTCATTGTCACTGTATAAACGTAGCATCAGCTGTTAGAATCATCTTAATGGTCTGCAGTTATATAGTTCTTTTCCACCTCAAAGCACTTTACATTAGCTTCACATTCACTCATACACCAGTAGGTTTCTAAGGTTCTGTCAGTCCTACTGGGGGCCTAAGTCAGGGTTCAGTGTCTTGCTCAAGGGCACTTCGACATGTGGACAGCAATCGCCAACCTCTCGGTCATTGGGCGACCTACTCTACCAACTGAGCCACAGCCGCTCAATGTCTTAAGACATTGGAAAGCCAAATAATGGCAGGTTTTTCAGACTGGCTAAAGTTAATGACAGACACTGTCTCCTTTGAGGATCTCATGCCAAGACTGAATGATGGGAGGGACAAATTCAAACAATAAATGTGGTAAATGTTCTACACTTATATAGTTCTTTTCCACCTTCATGGTGCTCAAAGCTCTTTATATACACACACACACACACACACACCAGTAGATGCTGCTGCCATGCAAGGCTCTGTCAGTCCTACTGTCTTGCCCAAGGACACTTCGACATGTGGACAGCCAGAGCCGGGATGCAAACCAGCCGACTTTGGACAACCTGCTCAACCAACTGAGCCACAGTTGCCCATATTCTGGTGTCACTTCCTACATTATATTCAATCTCAAATGACCCCATAACAAAGGTTTTATCATGCACAAATCCCACCAAATTGTTTACATTAATAATGGATTAGATTTATATAGCATGTTTCAATATACACACATACTCAAAGCTCACAGTGGATTCATTACACATTCTCCCTCTGGTAGTGACAGAAGCATAGCTGCCATTTTGCATCTACAGCTCCTCTGACTACCACCAAACACTAATTAACATTAACCTATCAGTGCATGTGTTTGGATGGTGGGAGGAAACTGGAGTACTCAGAGAAAACAAACGCAGACACGAGGAGAACATGTAAATTCCACACAGAAAGGGCTGGTGTGGGAATTGAACCAAGGACTTTCTGTCTGTTAGGTACAAGTGTTAACTTCTGCACCACCGTAACACCCTCTTGTCATTTCATAATTAATTGCTTCATTTTATTTGTTTGTTTTTAACTGTATTATTGTTGTGATGTAGTACATTTGCTGGGTTTATGTTTCATTGCCTTGGCTGTGGATGCTGTGTAGTTATATAAATATATGTATGTTGTTAAAAATCAATTAAAAAAGAAACCCATGATTAAAAAAAACCCAGTCTTTATTCAATTCAATTTTATTCATAAATCCCCAAATCACATTAATGTCGTCTCACAGGGCTTTGCAAAAAAACACAATCAACAACAGAAATAGATACATTTAAAAAAGTCCCAAACATGACCTGTCCTTAGACTGTCTGTCTCGGAAAGAAAGAACTCCAAAACCCAGTGGGAAAAAGAATTAATCTTTAGGAAAACCACACTGAAGGACAGATCCACTCCCATGGACGGACAGACTATAGATGAACGTTCATTTGTAGATGAAGGAGGGGGGATCCTGTTGTCTATTTATCACACCATACAGGTATGTATATAAATGTAAAGAGTATAAAGTACATATATTTATATAAATGTAAAGAGTATAAAGTACAGATATGTATATAAATGTAAAGAGTATAAAGTACATATATTTATATAAATGTAAAGAGTATAAAGTACATATATTTATATAAATGTAAAGAGTATAAAGTACAGACATTTATATAAATGTAAAGAGTATAAAGTACATATATTTATATAAATGTAGAGTATAAAGTACAGATATTTATATAAATGTAAAGAGTATAAAGTACATATATTTATATAAATGTAAAGAGTATAAAGTACATATATTTATATAAATGTAAAGAGTATAAAGTACATATATTTAAATGTAAAGAGTATAAAGTACATATATTTATATAAATGTAAAGAGTATAAAGTACATATATTTATATAAATGTAAAGTGTCATGACCTCCGCTCCAGTGACCTTTCCCCCAATCTCCACACTCACCTGGTCCTGCACTGCGCAGCTGCAAGCCGTTCCTAATCGGTGGCTATATAAGCAGTAAGGCTTGTAGCTGCCAGTGCAGGACCATTCAGATATGTCACCTCCATAACCCGGACAATCGCTTCCATCTCCCCAATCACCATAACCCGGACACTCATCATCACCACGGACTCTGGCCGTCCACTCCCAGGTTGTGTTTGTCTTGTCTTTATGTTGTAGTTTTGTTATTAAATTATTTTGCCCTTCAGTACTGTGCAATGGAGTCCTCCTTTCACCTCACCCCGATCCGTGACAGAATGGTCCTGCCACCATCTGGACTCCGCCAGTGCTGAAGGGACCCTTTTTGTTTTTAGTTTTCCCCGTTTAGTTCTGTCTAAAGTCTGTCCAGTCTTGCGTTCTGTCCCTGTCTGTGTATTTCCCAGTTTGTTATGTTTCCCTGCCCCAACATTCAGTTTATCTGCCCAGCGTCCTGTATATCCTTCCTAGCGTCCTGTATATCCTTCCTAGCATTCTGTGTCGCTTTCTAGCGTTCTGTGTCGCTTTCTAGCGTTCTGTGTCGCTTTCTAGCGTTCTGTGTCGCTTTCTAGCGTTCTGTGTCGCTTTCTAGCGTTCTGTGTCGCTTTCTAGCGTTCTGTGTCGCTTTCTAGCGTTCTGTGTCGCTTTCTAGCGTTCTGTGTCGCTTTCTAGCGTTCTGTGTCGCTTCCTAGCGTTGTGTGTCGCTTCCTAGCATTGTGTGTCGCTTCCTAGCGTTGTGTGTCGCTTCCTAGCGTTGTGTGTCGCTTCCTAGCGTTGTGTGTCGCTTCCTAGCGTTGTGTGTCGCTTCCTAGCGTTCTGTGTCGCTTCCTAGCGTTCTGTGTCGCTTCCTAGCGTTCTGTGTCGCTTTCTAGCGTTCTGTGTCGCTTTCTAGCGTTCTGTGTCGCTTTCTAGCGTTCTGTGTCGCTTTCTAGCGTTCTGTGTCGCTTTCTAGCGTTCTGTGTCGCTTTCTAGCGTTCTGTGTCGCTTTCTAGCGTTCTGTGTCGCTTTCTAGCGTTCTGTGTCGCTTTCTAGCGTTCTGTGTCGCTTTCTAGCGTTCTGTGTCGCTTCCTAGCGTTCTGTGTCGCTTCCTAGCGTTCTGTGTGTCGCTTCCTAGCGTTCTGTGTCGCTTCCTAGCGTTCTGTGTGTCGCTTCCTAGCGTTCTGTGTGTCGCTTCCTAGCGTTCTGTGTGTCGCTTCCTAGCGTTCTGTGTGTCGCTTCCTAGCGTTCTGTGTGTCGCTTCCTAGCGTTCTGTGTGTCGCTTCCTAGCGTTCTGTGTGTCGCTTCCTTAAGCGTTCTGTGTGTCGCTTCCTTAAGCGTTCTGTGTATCTGGCTTAAGCGTTCTGTGTATCTGGCTTAAGCGTTCTGTGTATCTGGCTTAAGCGTTCTGTGTATCTGGCTTAAGCGTTCTGTGTATCTGGCTTAAGCGTTCTGTGTATCTGGCTTAAGCGGTCTGTGTATCTGGCTTAAGCGGTCTGTGTATCTGGCTTAAGCGGTCTATGTATCTGGCTTAAGCGGTCTGTGTCTCTGTCCCGTTCTGTGTTTTCCTGCCCAGTGTTCTGTGTTTCTGGATTAGCGTTCTGTGTTTCTGGATTAGCGTTCTGTGTTTCTGGATTAGCGTTCTGTGTATTTCCCAACTAGTTATGTGTCCCTGCCCGTGCGTTCTGTGTTTTTGGCTAGCGTTCTGTGTTTTTGGCTAGCGTTCTGTGTTTTTGGCTAGCGTTCTGTGTTTTTGGCTAGCGTTCTGTGTTTTTGGCTAGCGTTCTGTGTTTTTTGGCTAGCGTTCTGTGTTTTTTGGCTAGCGTTCTGTGTTTTTTGGCTAGCGTTCTGTGTTTTTTGGCTAGCGTTCTGTGTTTTTGGCTAGCGTTCCGAGTTTCTGGCTTTTTGTCTTGTCTTCTGGCTTTTTGTCTTGTCTTCTGGCTTTTTGTCTTGTCTTCTGGCTTTTTGTCTTGTCTTCTGGCTTTTTGTCTTGTCTTCTGGCTTTTTGTCTTGTCTTCTGGCTTTTTGTCTTGTCTTCTGGCTTTTTGTCTTGTCTTCTGGCTTTTTGTCTTGTCTTCTGGCTTTTTTGTCTTGTCTTCTGGCTTTTTGTCTTGCCTTCTGGCTTTTTTGTCTTGCCTTCTGGCTTTTTTGTCTTGCCTTCTGGCTTTTTTGTCTTGCCTTCTGGCTTTTTTGTCTTGCCTTCTGGCTTTTTTTCTTGTGGCTAGTTGTCTTCTGGCTAGTTGTCCTGTCGCCTGGCGTTGTGTCTTTTCGTCGGTCTTGGTCTGTCGTTGGTCTTTTCTGTCTGTTCCTGTCCCTGACTCTTGCTCGTTGCTCGCTTCTGTCTCCTGTCCCTGCCTGTTGCCCGTTGCTGGCTTCTGTCCCTGCCTGTTGCCCGTTGCTGGCTTCTGTCCCCTGTCCCTGCCTGTTGCCCGTTGCTGGCTTCTGTCCCCGGTCCCTGCCTGTTGCCCGTTGCTGGTTTCCGTCCCTTGTCCCTGCCTGTTGCCCGTCGCTGGCTTCTGTCCCCTGTCCTTGCTTGTTGTTCGTTTCTGCCTGCCTGTTTCCTGTCCCTGCCTGTTGCCCGTTTCTTTTTGTCTTGTTCCTGTCTCAGCCAGAGTCCGTGGTGACCCCACCCAATCAGTCTCCTTGGTCCTCAGTCAGACCAGTTCAGTTGCTCCTGCTACCAACCCAGACCTCTCAGGCCACTCAGTCCTGAGGGTCTTCCGCCCGGAAGGGTTCAACGCCGCCCTACTCAGGGGGTTTCCACACCGCCCTGCCCAGAGGGATGCCACACCGCTCTGCCCAGAGGGTACTCCGCCCAGGGGGTTTCCACACCGCCCTGCCCAGAAGGATGCCACACCGCTCTGCCCAGAGGGTACTCCGCCAGGGGGTTTCCACACCGCCCTGCCCAGAAGGGATTCCACACCGCTCTGCCCAGAGGGTACTCCGCCCAGGGGGTTCCCACACCGCCCTGCCCAGAAGGATGCCACACCGCTCTGCCCAGAGGGTACTCCGCCAGGGGGTTTCCACACCGCCCTGCCCAGAAGGGATTCCACACCGCTCTGCCCAGAGGGTACTCCGCCCAGGGGGTTTCCACACCGCCCTGCCCAGAAGGATGCCATACCGCTCTGCCCAGAGGGTACTCCGCCAGGGGGTTTCCACACCGCCCTGCCCAGAAGGGATTCCACACCGCTCTGCCCAGAGGGTACTCCGACCAGGAGGTTACCATGCCGCCCTGCTCGGAGAAATACTACTTAAAAATGTTTTTATTTTTGAGCTCTGGACAACGGGGGGGGGGGGGGGGGGTGTTTGTGTTTTTTTGTTTTTGTTTTTTAGGGGCTTCAGGAGCCGCCCCTTAGGGGGGGGGTACTGTCATGACCTCCGCTCCAGTGACCTTTCCCCCAATCTCCACACTCACCTGGTCCTGCACTGCGCAGCTGCAAGCCGTTCCTAATCGGTGGCTATATAAGCAGTAAGGCTTGTAGCTGCCAGTGCAGGACCATTCAGATATGTCACCTCCATAACCCGGACAATCGCTTCCATCTCCCCAATCACCATAACCCGGACACTCATCATCACCACGGACTCTGGCCGTCCACTCCCAGGTTGTGTTTGTCTTGTCTTTATGTTGTAGTTTTGTTATTAAATTATTTTGCCCTTCAGTACTGTGCAATGGAGTCCTCCTTTCACCTCACCCCGATCCGTGACAGTAAAGAGTATAAAGTACATATATTTATATAAATGTAAAGAGTATAAAGTACAAATATTTATGAACAAATGTAGGAAGTAAAATGTAAAACGTTTGAGACTCAAGTAAAGTACAGATACCTAAAAAAAACCTACTTAAGTTCAGAAATGAAGTACTTAGTTACTTACCACCTCTGCTTGTACCTTTACTGAAAATTTTATGGAAATTGGTTCAGTACCTGCGGCAGCTGGTAGAGTGGGTCGCCCAATGACTGAGAGGTTGGGGGTTTGCGTCCCGGCTCTGGCTGTCCACATGTTGAAGTGCCCTTGGGCAAGACACTAAAGCTTGACTTAGTCTCCCAGTAGGACTGACAGAACCTTAGAAACCTACTGGTGTATGAGTGTAAAGAGCTTTGACCCATGAAGGTATATAAATGCATTTTGTGTGTTAACTTGCTTACAAACAAACACAGATGGACAAACAAACTGATTCAAACACAATACTACCATCCCCTTCATGGGGTAGAAGAGAATAGAATAGATTTTATTGCCATTTGTACATGTTCATCATGCTTTAAAAACACAGGTATGTAGGATTTTTGTGTGTGTGACTAACTAACAACTAAATGAGTAGACTGTACATAAATAAATAACATGAATACACTGCACATTATAAACGTAAATAAACTGCAGCTTATACTGGAAGTAAAACATGGACAACCTGAATGAATGAAACTAGTGCAGGGGTCTGTAACCCTGGTCCTGCAGAACCACTATCCTGCAGGTTTTAGGTGGATCCCTGGTCTAACACACCTGTCATCAAGCTCTGCAGAAAACTAATGAAAACTTTCAGATGTGTTGGAAGAGGGAAACATCTAAAACAGAGGTGTCAAACATGTGGCCTTCCAAATCATACACAGGTAACACCAGTATTTTCTGACGTCATCCTGGAAGATTTAACAAGATGAGAAATCTCATCAGATGACATCTCGTCACACCCCTAATAAATACTCACAACTTCAAATGTTTCTCTTTATAAATAAAAAAATATATCTTCAAGTCATTTTATTGTATTTACATTAAAATGATCATTTAAAAAAATATATGAAATATGAACATTGTTAAAATGGCCAAGTTTACCAATATTTGACCTGTTATTAAATATTTTGTTGTTCCCACTGTGATCTGAAATTTGTCTTTTACATGTGTAAATGATAAACTGAGACATAATACTGTTAAAACTGCTGTGGTGGAAGTTTAGTATCACACAAGAAGAGGAAAGTGTTCATGTCAGAAACAATTATTTATTGAAGAGAACAAGTGAGAACATGAACAGAACGACCTGTCGTCAGATGTTCTGATGTTCTGACCAGTGTAAAATACAGATTACATAAACTCACTAAATGTTCCTTGTGTGGAAGGAGAGAGATAACACTGTATTTCAGACCAAAACATGTCCTTGGAGAGAGTGAATGAACGTAATGTTCAAGCATCAGTGACATGTCGTGACTCAGTCCAGGTCAAATCTCCTCCACACTGCACATAGTTTTCTGCAGATATTTCAGTTTGTTCAGATTATTCACGTTGTTTTGAAGAATGTAAACATTTTTATCACAATACATAGAGGAAAGTTTGGAGTTTTTATAATATTATGTCATTATTTCACTGGTGTGTCCCTCTGCAGAACAAATTTGTTTTAATGTGGCCCCTGAACTGAAATGAGTTTGACAAAATCTAATCCCCCTGATCTAAAACAACCAGGACCAGGGTTCCAATCAGTGTTGTACCTGAACGGGTTCATTGAACGATCATTCACGAACGATATGTATTTGACAAACGTGAACGACTCGTTCACTTTTGCCAAATGAACGGGAAGTTGTAAACGCGGTTATTCTGGCATTTATTGAACTGCGCTCTTATGTAGTTCACATTTCGTTCTTATCACGTTGTAATTATTGAGTCCTATAAGGTATAAAATGGAAGCAAAGCACAGCATTATCACAGATGTCATTTTTGTATTATTCTGAACTAATGTTGGAAACATAATGTTGTGGAATAGCCAATGAGAAGTGTTTTGGGCAGAGCAGAGAGCGAGAGAGAAATAGTAACTCGTGTTCCATGTATTATCCCGCTTATTCTACGGGTTATTACAGTTTATTACTGTCTCTACTCTAACAGACTAGTGTTGTGAAATAGGCGGGGCAGACAGAAGGGGGGTGCAGAGAGTTTTAGGCGGAAAAAAGATCTGATCACTCTGATGGACATGTCACAGAAGTTTTATATATTATAATAATAGGACAGAAGTGTGACGTATTATAATCATTTGGCTTACACCATTGGACAGAACATTCAATATAAGCTTTTACCTCGTACCAAACACTTGGGTGTTTACCCACGGAACGGAGATCGTTTTGTTCGGTGAAAAGAGGTGAAAGTCGTCTTTGTCTTTGCTCAGCAATACCTAAACTTTTGTCGCCGCTTAAATAATTGACTCAATAAACACCTTTATTGATTGGATTTCAATGTAATGACCACAGGAACTGAACATAGAGGTGTAAAGGTACCGTTTTTTGATAAGGTGTAAACACAAATAAAGAATCGCCTTCCAGCCTAAATTTGGCTGTAGCTCTGAACGGCTCAGCGCGACTTATGCCTGGTTTTGTGCTGAGCAGTCACATATGGCCCAGTGTCCAGCATTTTTTAGTTATTTCCCTCTTGTATCAGATCCAGTTCAATTATTGATCAGCTCTTCAGAAGCCCGATAATGATTTAATGGCTTCCACGTGTGGTGGAATAGGAACATATTGATTTTTTTCTATATTTTTTTTTTTTTTACTTTTTAAAATTTGTTTTAAGTTGATTTTAATGAAAAAAATAGTCAATTTAAAAAAATATAATTTAAATGTTTTTCTTTTTTTTTTAAAGATAAGATACTTATTTTTTATGATTTTTTAAATATGAACTTGTTTCTATTCATTTTTAATTTTTTGACTTTACATTTTTAATTTTTAAAACTTAAACTTAAAAAAAATATTTCTTTTTTCATTTTTAAAAAAAAAATGTGTATTTTTCGTTTTATTTTATACATTTTCTATTATTAGTTTTTATTAAAGTTTAAATAAAGGAGATATCTAAAACATGCAGGACACTTGGGACCGGATTTGGACCGGATTTGAGAACCACTGCGATAGTGCAAGCCACTGCCACTAAAATGAAATGAAATATTTTCAAAAAATAAGTACCAGGAACGTGTCTGAGAACTTTACAGGGAGTCAATACTCTGTAGGGGACGTCTTCACTCCTTAAAAAAAAAAAAAGAGAATTTCAGCTCACTTGACCATTTCTGCCTCGAGCTTTTAAAGGACATATAACGTCTGCTGTGTGTTGCCCATAGCAACGTCCAATTAAACACCACATTCTAGTAACTAATCTCTCCTCCCATAATGGGTATACCAGCAGATTTGTTTACAAATGCTTTCAGTTAATTACAGACTTGACTGTTTTTCCGTGTTCCATCATACGGGTTGTAAAAACAACACTGCATCTGCGTAAGGTAATGGAAAACCCAGCTTTGGGCCACATCATAGCGGTGATGCTCCCATAAGCCCCGGTACATTTAGTCCTATCAGGGAACCACATCTCTGCCGGTGAATCGTGTCAACGTAGCTTTAAATAGAAAATAATAAAAAAAAAAAATCTCTTCACCATTGTTGACATAAAGTTCAATTACAAAGTTCCTTGTTCGGTGTGAAGCCTATTAGTGGTGCCTTCTGGTGCTGGAGGTTTATTATGGATGCATGGTGTGTGTGTGTGTGTGCGTGTGTGTTATCTTTTACATTCAGCTGCTTGCATTATGGCTTTGCCTGAGTGAATTAAATTCTATATGTCTATGTGGAAACGCGTGTGTAGTTTTTATGGGATTTTCATGCTTGGGTTTAATTCTCTGTGTCACTACATAGGTACATGAATGGAGCCTGTAACCAGTGTTTTAGTCCAGGGCAGTGGTTTTCAAATGACTCATTCCAGGGTTATTTCATTAATATTACTGTGTTCTTCATTGTTATTGAATACACTGTGTGTTGGTTCTATTTTTCATATATCTTTGTAGTTGATTGTGTTTCTGTGAGATGAATTTGTTGTGATTTGGGGTTTATAAATAAAATTGAATTGGAAAAAAACATCTGGATTGATTTGTTTCCAGCTGTTTTTTGACAGTAGAAAAACGACTGGAGGTGAAAACAACAGGGTTTACGAAACTTCCTCATATATGTCCATGACGTGGTGATGCGGCGTCTCTGATTGGCTTAGAATGTGTGAAGGAACACTCCCCCCCTCCCATCTCGCTCTGTGTGTGTTTACCATTCCAGAGTAGCATCGAGCTAGGTTTCGTGCCGTTGCTTGTTCTGAAAACGTGCAGGAAAAAAACAGGCTTTATTTCCGCAGAGAGTTTGATCCGCCATTTTTTTCCAGTTTGTGCAGCAGCTACTGTGGCGAAGTCTTCTCTTGTAGATGCTAATGCTAATGCTACCAGATTCACTGCAATGGGGGCCAGCCTTAACCCCATGTGAGTGATGTCAGATGGACCAGCTTTTTCTGGGTCCCTGGTTCCTCTTGTTGTTTTGTGTGAATGTGGTATGCAGCCAGTGGAGGTGACGAACCACTGTCAAAGGAGCAAGTGTTTGTACGTCTGGGTGAACCATCAGATTCCAAAAGAAGAAAAGTGGTTTTCAGCAGAATGACAACTTTAAAGAAAAAAATTAAAAGTGAGATTAAAGCACCCCTTACTTTATAATAATGGATTAGATTTATATAGTTCTTTTCAAAGCACCCAAAGCGCTTCACTTTAGAGTTCCATTATTCATTCACTCTCACATGCTCACTTCGGTGGTGGTAAACTACGTATGTAAATGGTAAATGGACTGCACTTATATAGAGCTTTTCCACCTTCATGGTGCTCAAAGCGCTTTACATTAGCCTCTCATTCACCCATTCACACACACACTCATACACCAGTAGGTTTCTAAGGTCTACGGTAAGTCCTACTGGGGGCCTAAGTCAGGGTTCAGTGTCTTGCCCAAGGACACTTCGACATGTGGACAGCCAGAGCCGGGACGCGAACCGCCAACCTCTCGGTCATTGGACGACCCACTCTATCAACTGAACCACAGCCGCCCGCCTGTAGTCACAGTTGCCCCGGGGCAGACTGACAGAAGCGTGGCTGCCGTTTCACGCCTACACCCCCTCTGACCACCACCGAATATTCATACACCAGTGTGACACTGGAGGCAAGGAGGGTGAAGTGTCTTGCCCAAGGACACAATAGACTGACTACGACAGAGTGGGAATCGAACTGCCAACCCTTAAGGTTAATGGACGACCTGCTCTGCCAACTGGGCCATGGCTGCTTTCTGTCCATATGTAACCAGGCTGATAAGAACCGCTCCAATATGGCGGCTGGATACATGCATCACAATGTTAAGGGACAGAATGAATGGCCTCTACCCTTTCTATATCTATGGTTTTAATTGTTCCTCCATTTTTGAGGAGGTGCAGGTGTGGGTCTGCCTGTGCTTCCTAAAGTTCACAATAAGTTCTTCTGTATTCTGGACTTTCAGTGTCTTGTTTTGTAGTTTGTTTTTTTATTAGGCCTTCGCCAGCGGACCACATCCTGCGTAAGGCCTATTGAGACTGCTGTGATCGCAAACGCACGAAATACGCAAGGGGACGAAATATGCCAGAGACGCCGTCACCAGGGACGACTTGCATCTCTCACACTCACTTGGGGAGGTCGACAGCTTTTATGAGGCCAAGTTCGAGGCCAAGAAAAACACGACATTGTTCCTGTTCAGTTTCTTTCTAACACATGTCACAGCTCAAATTTGACACCCCGAACATGCACCAAAACTCACCAAATTTTGCACACACTTCACAATTATGAAACCTTGCGAGTATCTATAGTTTCATAAAATTTGGTTAAGAAATGTGTCTTCAGCGCCCCCTTGAATAGTGAAATATATTGTATGAGACCAGAACACACCCAAGCGAAGTTAGAGCTATGAACATCGGTACACATGTTCATCATAAGGAGACTTCCAGGAAGCAACCAATGGGAAGTCGGCCATCTCGGATTGAAGTTGCAGAGTCATCGTTTTCATTGTCTTTGTATTTTAACCAAGTCCTCCTTGGCTGTTGGGTCCGATGAGCTCAGAATCAGTGAACACTATCAAGACAAGTGGGACATCAAAAGTTTCCCAAATTTTTGGGAAAACTTGCATTATTTTTGTGCTACAATGTCGCAAATTATGCGAAGTTTTTGGGAAAAATTGGCACTACATAAATTGCTTCAGCTCAGACATACGGACACAGATTGGGCTGAAATTTGACACAGACATCATTTAGCTAAAGACATTCTGATTTTGTTCTATAGCGCCTCCTAGACATGTACCTGAAATTTGACCCAGACGTCTATTTCCTGGTCCTACACCTGCTTATCAATAGAAATTACAATTTTGGTCAATAGTGCCCCTACAAATATGCCTTGACTAAAATGGTTGTAAATATGGAAATGCAAAAATCAATTTGGCTCAAATCTGACTCAGTTGTCAGTTCTACGCCCACTTAATGCATAACATTTCAAATAAGTCACTCAATAGCGCCCCCTACATATTTTTACAAAAGTGTGCGTTTCTGGCCGAATATCGGATCCCGCCCATATTCTAGTGGAATATTTACAAATTCATTGTATATGTGTATGCGATGTATGTGGAATAAAACACCATCATATATATTAACATGAACTAACCAGCATTGAAGTAATTTCATTTATGATTTATCTGATTAAAGTAAGATTTAACACATTTAATGTCTGAAGGAAATACTTTATAAAACAACTGTAGAGCAGTGATATTTTCCACCTCATCCCTGTAAACTGTAAACTCAACACCTGGAGTGATATCACAGAATAAACTGTAAAACTGAAGCCCTTTTAAAAAAGTGTGTGCGGTGTGTGTGGTCAACCTGAGGTCCAGTGTTCATACCTATTTTTAAGGGTAACCTGAAAACCTAATGTGTTAGCTTAGCTTTTAATTAGATTTTTATTTTTAACATTTTTTCCTTCTGCCGTTTTATGTATTTTTTTTACTCTTATTATTTATTTAGTTGTTTATGCTATTATATATAACATTTATTTTGACCTGTACCTACAACTGCAGGAAAATGGGGGGGGGGGGGGGGGGGGGGGGTCTGATGTAAACCATGTACACTGTAAACCAGAGGTAGCAAAAATTTAAAAGGTCTTCAATTAATTTTAAGTTGCTGAACTGAAATTTTTTTTTAATTTTCCAGAACTTAAAATTTAGATGCTTCTTAAAGTATGTTTAAATTAAAGCATTACTGATTAACTATACAATACTTTTCTAAGGTTCTGTCAGTCCTACTGGGAGACAAAGTCAGGGTTAGGGTCTTTGCCCAAGGACATTTGGACATGTGGACAGACAGAGCTGGGACATGAACCCCTGACCCTTCAGTCATTGGACGACCTGTTCTACCAACTGAACCACAATCACTGAATATAATGACTTTTACGATTGTAGTTTATTTGGTGTGATAGATATTGGTGGTTATTTGGAACATATACTACATCAGTTAAGTTAGTTTGAAACAATAGAAATAACAGAACATCATCATTCTCAGCATTTAATGACTTAACTCCAGGGGCAGAGGGTTTGGTTCACTGTAGGGGGGGGGGGCTTTATATAGACCTAGTACAGGTAATGTTAGTGTTCATTCTAACACCATGGTTTAAATTAGTCCTCATGTTGATCTTCCTTGAGGTATCGACATTTTGTCTTCATGTTTTAAGATTGTTTGTGTATAAAAGTAAATAAACCCCTTTACAGTCAACGTCATTCAAACATCGGAGGAAGTTGCGCACACAAACGCGACTCAAAAAACTGCATGGAAACACTGTTCATACAGATGACATACCTGAAGCAGAGCTAGACCATGGTTAGAAGTGATCAAGAGTGGGATGAGAGCACGATCAGGAATGTCCGTCTGTCTGTCCTTCTCATTCTAAGCACAATCTGGACCTTGAATAAAATGGCAGCATGACCCAAACCTACAATGAAGTACATATTGAAAATAAAAATATAAGATTTAGATAGATATCCAAGTAGGTGATTAAGTGATTAACCTGGGTAAGTTATGAATGGTTTATTTATTTCAAAAACAACATGTCACAAACATGGCAGCCAAAAGACTGAATTGTGTCAGGACATTAACATTTGAGTCTAAGCTTTACATTTATTCCAATTAAAACACTACGAGATAAAATGTGGGAATATATTAAAAAAGACAATGTTTGAGTATATTGAATAAAAGGATAAAGACAGTCACGACAGGTTAAAAACATTATAGGCGTAACTATTAATGCTATAACTGATTATACAGAAGGTAGTTACAGAGACGCATGTTGACCAATCAGGTATTAGTTGTTCAGCAGTTGTATCATACATGGCAAGGCACATAAAGTGATTTTGTGTGATGACCAGGTTTGCCGGCTGCTGATGTTTCCTCTAGTAGGCGGTAGTAGGTGCTGGAAATAACCTGAGCGAACAAGTGACTTAGCAAACGTCTCAGTCAGAGTTCTGCGCTGTGAGCGAAGAGTTGGCAGTCTACTCTGTTAAACCTGCTAACAGATTAGCCTGCTAGCTTTGTCTAGTTAAGACAATAATGACTCCAGGCTCTTCTGTTATTATTACCAGCTCTAGGTTAACTAACCCAGGCTTACCACTAAAACTACCTACTTGGAATGTTGTTGAACCTCATGTTTTTAAGTTATGTTCACTTATATCCACAATAGTTCCCCTTAAAAAAATATTATTGTGAAGTACAGTACTGTGGTTCAGTTGTTAGAGTGGGTCGCCCAATGACCGAGAGGTTGGCGGTTCGCGTCCCGGCTCTGACTGTCCACATGTCGAAGTGTCCTTGGGCAAGACACTGAACCCTGACTTAGGCCCCCAGTAGGACTTACTGTAGACCTTAGAAACCTACTGGTGTATGAGTGTGTGTGTGAATGGGTGAATGAGAGGCTAATGTAAAGCGCTTTGAGCACCATGAAGGTGGAAAAGAACTATATAAATGCAGTCCATTTACCGTTTACATGTTACAGCAACTGAATACATTTAAGTTAGTAGTACTATAACTAAAACTTTGAGTATTCACAACTGAATATATTTAATTATTCTGAACGTTGAGGTTTACAGTGATATGAAAAATGCCATAAAAATGAAGTGTGATTGATTTATTGATATTTTGGATTTTTTTTTTTTTTTATCTTTGTAATTTTTTTTATACATATATATATTTTTTCGTGCACTCTATTTTTTTTGTATATATTTTTTTCCCCATTGATTGTGTTTCTTAGTATATTTGTGTACATTTTGTTGAAAATCTAAGTACAAACCCACCCCCCCTTAAAAAAAACGAACCCTGACCCAGAACAGTCGACCAAGATAGAGTGTTTTGCACACTCTGCAAACGGAGTTTTCTTTCCATGCACTTCACTGTTGGGTGGCCGACCGTCATACTGTGGTAGCGTATGACTGAGCATGTGCGAGTTCATATATACGCGTTTGTGTCTGTTCCTGTGTACACATGGGTTAGCATGTGACAGAGTGACGGAGAATAATTGTAATTGTGCAGCATATAGTGCAGCCGCCGCAGCGTTCGGTATCAGGCTTCACGGTAGGTGTCTGTGAGGTTTGAATATTATGAAGCAGACACTGAAAAATAGCCCCCAGACACTTCACAATATACATTACACACCCGGCTCCTCTTTGAAATGGGAACAGCTATACAGTGTGTGACGGGAATGCATTGAGCTTATTAATTCTTCAGGCTGTATCTAGGGCACTGCAGGAGCGTTTTGTGTCACATACACCTGCTGGTCAGGTGGGTCAAAAGGATCATAGAGTCGACACCAGCTTTACACTTCCATCCAGGCAGGGTGCTAACCATGGGGTGGGGGTGGGGGGTCTGTAGAATAACGAACAAAAAAGTTTTTATATATATATATATATATATATATATATATATATATATATATATATACATTTTTTTTTTTTTGTTACTTTTAATATGGTGTATCATTTCATTAATTCTTCATCTACCGATCTATAACTTACTTTCACTAAAGATAGTGAAATGCACAAAAAAATACATTAAAATGCACTGAGGATCAAATAAAATGCACAAACGATACACAAAATGCACTAAAATATTGAGATGTACGAAGAAAATATACTAACATGAAATAAAATAGAATATAAAAACACTATAAATACATTAAATGCAGTAAGAACTGAGTAAAATGTACTAACAATACACAAAATGCCCAAATGCGTTTGGTCCCTTGAAAAACCATTTAGTGAAATGTTGGGGGGATCTCTAGAATAATGACAATAACCTTTATATTTGC
Organism: Siphamia tubifer; assembly: GCA_020466265.1. Classification (NCBI taxonomy): domain Eukaryota; kingdom Metazoa; phylum Chordata; class Actinopteri; order Kurtiformes; family Apogonidae; genus Siphamia; species Siphamia tubifer. The sequence goes on along the minus strand of CM035787.1, from coordinate 7,789,054 downwards.
TGTATATTTCTATATTGTTTAATATGGTGAATTGTTTCCTACACAATTCTTCATGTATTTAACGTATGATTCATATGATCGATCTAAAGTCAGTGTTTCCTAATATTATGAGGATGGTGTAGATACGTACTGTGAACACTGAAGTGTGGCGGCGCTGACAGGTACATTTGTCTTTAGGATACAGACAAAATATTATTAAAATACAAAAAGAAGAAAAGGGGCACAGACATGTGAAGACACCAGTTTGTTTCAAAATGTCAGTAAAAAAAAAAAGCAACCTGACAAAGGGAGTTAAAAAAGAAAGTAAAATGCAGGACAAAATACACTAAAAGATGTTCAACATAGTGAAATGCACAAAAAATACACCAAAATATACTAAAAAATACAGTAAAATGCACAAAAACATTAAAATTAGCTAAAAATCAAGTAAAATGCAAGAACAAGACACCAAAAAGCAGTTAAAAACTACAGTAAAAATAGTCAAATGCACTATAAACCCAAACGGCAGTAAAAATACAAGAAAATGCACACAAGTAGACTAAAATGTGCTTAAAACTACACTAAAATGAGAGTGAAATGCACAAAAACACATTACAATGTAAAAATAAAATACAGCAAAAAATACAACAAAATGCACTTCGATACACTAAACCACACAAAAAGCAAAATGTGTTTAAAAATCCACTTAAAGTCCCCCAAATCCAGTAAAATACACTCAAAATATACCGAAATGTGCTTAAACATCCATTAAAATGTATTACAAATAGAGTAGAATGCACCTAAATATACATTACAATGCACTAAAAATACAGTAAAATGTGCTTAGAAATGTACTAAAATAATTAAAAAATACATTAAAATACACTAAAATGTCATGGGTGAGGTGAAAGGGAAGGACTCAAATGCCAGGTGCTGAATGGAGAACAGGTTTAATAAGAACAGAAGCAAAAATGAGAAAATGAAACCTGGGGAATGATCAGCCAGAGTCTGTAAGGGTGAATGGAATGTCCAGGTTATGTCTGTAAGCCTCACTGCTTAAATAGCTGCAGATCAGCAATGACTTGCAGCTGCGCGATGCGGGCCAGGTGACTCTGGAGTGGATCTGGGTGAAAGGTGAGAGGATGTGACAGGAGAGGTGAGGATCTGGGTGAAAGGTGAGAGGATGTGACAGGAGAGGTGAGGATCTGGGTGAAAGGTGACTGATTGAGACAGGTTGTGACACTAAAATGCACTAAAAATACAATAAAATGCACTAAAAATATAGTAAAATGTGCTTAGACATCTACTACAATCATTAAAAATACAGTAAAATGTGCTTAGACAACAAATTAAAATGCAGTAAAAATTATAGTAAAATGTGCTTAGAAAATTACTAAAATCATTAAAAATACAGTAAAATGCAGTGAAAATATAGTAAACGTGCTTAGACATCGACTAAAATGATTAAAAATACAGCAAAATGTGCTTAGAAATCTACTAAAATCATTAAAAACTACAGTAAAATATAGTAAAGTGTGCTTAGAAATCTACTAAAATCATTAAAAATACAGTAAAATATAGTAAAATGTGCTTAGAAATCTACTAAAATCATTAAAAATACAGTAAAATATAGTAAAATATGCTTAGAAATCTACTAAAATCATTAAAAATACAGTAAAATGTGCTTAGAAATCTACTAAAATCATTAAAAAATACAGTAAAATGCAGTAAACACTTGTTGTTCAGTTGTTCAGTTCAGTTTGTTGTTCATTTTAATGTCTGGTCAAACTAATATATCATTACAAATATGATACCAACAAAAATGGCTGATATTGGTTGAATTTCAGAGCAGATATCAATACATTTGTGGTATTGTGTGTGATGACTAACACCCCCCCCACCTACGGCCATGGTATGGTTCACATCCAGGGCTCTACTTGCACCACATGGGTAATAATCAGGGACAGGAAGACTAATCCTATCCCACTTTACAGAGTATTGTGTGTTTGCTGCAGTAAATATTATAGCTAATGGCAGGTTTTTATTAATTTCAAAAGTTTACATAGCTGTTTTAATGCTGATTAGGTTTCATGGCTTAAGGGACCAGTAAGACCACTTTAAATCCACTGTGTAATTTGCACGACCATCATTTTCCATTTATGGCTGATTTCTGGAAAAGCTGACATTTTGGAGATATGACGTTATTTTTAATCTGCAATAACTGGCTTATTTTTATTAAACGAATTACCTTTTTTCCCCCTGTTTTGTGACTGAAGGCATTCTTGGTGCTGTTTGACAAGTCTGCTTTTAGTCGTTTGCATTAGTTTTAAAACTGCATTTGACACAAAAATACACAGATGTTGTTTGTTGTTGTTGTTGCTTGAATAAAGAAAAAATAATTCTTGAAAGAAGCAAAACAATCAAGTGAAAATGAGACCTGAATGACATTTTCAATCAATCAAACTTTATTTATATAGCACTTTTCATACATGGTGCTTTAACCCCCCCCCCATTATCCTGCAGTTGTAGGAACAAGTTAAAAGATTTACAGAATTCAAAAGAATACAATAAATAAATAATAGTAATAAAATTCAGGGGTACCTCTTGTAGCGTAGAAGTCTCTCCTAGAAAATATATTTGGGCGCCAGACTGAAAAAGGGGACATTTACCTTAAACAATCATTTAAATTAATTTAGGAGAGAGAAAAGAAAGTTTAACCCGGCTGCTCACTCCTAGGCTACAAAAATAACATGGACACCAGACCATTAAATTAAAGATTCAGATAATTATTATTATTCAACTCACAAAAGGATAAGCAAAACATTTCATCATAATACAGAAAAAAACAAAACAAGAGTTAACTCAGAATTTCAATACATTAAACATTAAATAAAATTTCTTAAACCAACAAAAAAATGTACTTGTATTTGAAGAGGGAAGGATGAGCAGAGGAATGACACTATGTACGGGTGGAATGTCACTGAGGTGGAGGTATGGGAATGTAGTTCGCTATGAGGGTTTCTGGGAATGATGAGAGTTGTCTTCTATGGTTTGACTTCTTCCAGGGGAGTAGATAAGGGTTAAAGGTGGGGAGAGTGATGGAGTCCAAGGGCCAGGGTGAAGAGGGTTATGAGGGAGACTGAGGTGTGAAAGAGTTGGAGAGTCCAGGAACCTCTTCAGGTCAGGCAAAAAAAGTCAGGAGAGTTGGAGAGGGAAAAAAAAAAAAAATCACTTAACTCAGAGAGGGAAGATGAAGGTGTTGGGTGATCCAGGGGAGATGCGTACTGTGGAGTCCAAGCGGGGACGGTTCTGCCCACTCCAGAGATTCCAGGCTTTTCTCTCCTTTTGGCTTTAGACCACTCCAGTTAACTTTAGATTCTTCTACTTTTTATTTCTCTATTCAGTTTTCAGTCTTTTTTTTTTTCTTCTTTACTCTCACTCCTCCTGCTTGGCTTTCTGACCTCCTTCCTGTTTGTCTTGCTCCTCCCGTTTTCTTTCTGCTTTACTTGCCCCTCCTACTAGTCAGGTGTGCCTCCTTTATAGTGCCCATCCCAGTGATGACACAATTTAAAGCACCTGCTACACTCTACTTACGATATTAATTTGTTCTAGATGTTTTAGTACTGTGAATTTTTTGTAAATATATGTAAAAGGTCTGATTCAGTCCAAGGCCCAAAATACTACCCCCTAAACCCTTTAAAAATTATAAAAATGTACCCATTTTGTATGAAATATGTGTTAAAAGTGACAGAAAATGTAGGTTTTAGATGTAATGTATTGGTGTCAGTGGGTAAATGTGTCTTCACTGACTGAACATTAAACATTAAACCCTAGAGTTCACACTAAAACACATGGTCACGCCTCATTCAGTTTTTATTTCCCAAAACTACGGAACAGTCGACCTGAGGATCTGAGGTTCACTGACACTGTTCAATTTGACTTTTAACATTATTTTATTCTCCTATTTTATGTATTTAATTTTAGAGTGGTACCTCTACTTACCATAGACCCAGCTAACAAATAATCCAAGTAACAAAAAACTTTTTCGTCTTTGAATACGAAAGAAAATTCTGTTTATGAAAGGAAACCGAAACCCCCGAGACATAAATACTACGTCATGTAGGTACTGTACGTATCATCCCATTGGCTGTGAGGGAGTTACCCATGATGCTTTTCGTTACCCTTTGACACTTCTTTGTCAGTCCAACATCAGAACCCACATATAAAGGACAGAGTCACCGCTGCCTCATGAGTCCATCTAAGTGCATCCACCGAAACCCCACCAGAGTACGTATTCATTATCCATCACAAGGTCAAAGAAAGTGATTCCTGGTGAGAATGAAAAGAAGAAGCAGACTGTGTTATCAACAGAAGTGAAACAGGAGGAGGCAACCATCACTCCACTTGCCTGAACAAAAGACATGCCGGCAAAATGCCACGAAAGAAAAAAAAAAACACTCCAAAAACAGACCCACGACCCCGACGGCGCACACACCCCGCGCACCCCTGGAAGATCACGAAAAGTCGTCAAAGACAATCGTCCCTGGATCTACACCCACCAAATGTCTGTCAACAAACACCGCTGAAGGTGAAAGTGACAATTAAAACAAACACACTGGTATGAAAGTGACCCACATGTTTGATATGAAAATGACCCACATGTGTGGTTCATTTGAATGGTTTAATGTTTAATGTTCAGTCAGTGAAGACACATTTACCCACTGACACTAATACATTACATCTAAAAACTACATTTTCATTGACTTTTAACACATATTTCATACAAAATTGGTACATTTGTATCATTTTTAAAAGGTTTAGGGGGTAGTATTTTGGGCCTTGGAACGGATCAGAACTTTTACACAGTACGAAAAAGTCTAGAACGAATTAATTACGTAAGTAGAGGTACCACTCTAAGGGCAGTAGAGTGGTGCAGTGGTTAGCATTCGTGCCTCACAGTGAGAAGGTCCCTGGTTCTATTCCCACACCATACCTTACTGTGTGGAGTTTGCATGTTCTCCTCGTGTCCATGTGGGTTTTCTCCAGGTACTCTGGCTCCTCCCACCATCCAAACACATGCACTGATAGGTTAACTGGTTAATTTAAATTATCCATAGGTGTGAATGTGACAGTGATTGTTTGTCTATATATGTTCAGCCCTGAGATGAACTGGAGACTCATACAGGGTGTACCCCGCCTTCACCCATTGTAGCTGGATTAGGCACCGAGTGACCCCCGTGACCCTAGTGAGGATAAAGCAGGTTCAAATGAAAAGTGAGTGAGTGAGTGAGTGAGTAAGGTTCTACTATACTTTTGAATGGATTGTGGTTGTCATTCCATTCACAGATACTCCAATTACAATCAACAAACTTGATTAAAAAAAAAGGGTCAGAGTACTAAGAATAAAAGCAACAACCCCCCCCCCCCCCAAAAAAAAAAAACAGTTGTGAAGTGGTCCAAAATGGATCCCATTAATTTTGGTGAATGTAGGTCAAAGGTCAAAGCGTAGCTCACCAAAATGTGTTTTCAAATCAGGTCAAACATTTGCCATGGGGGGGGGTTTGTTGTACCTGGAACCAGTTGTTTTCTAAGTGAAGACACAGACAGACCAGATGTGTGAGAGCACATAAAGAGTTGGATGGTTGAACTTGGACTGAGGACAGAAGGAAAAAGGCTGAACATGAGTGAGACAGACTGAGTGAACAACAGAATAAAAGGCAGAGAAACAAAGAGGAGCAGAAGCAGAGCAGGCGATGCCAGCTGCAGCAGATGTTTGTAGGGTTTGTGCTCAGAGCTGCTGCAGGCTCCTCAGTCTGTCCAACCAACCTTCTGGCATCAACACATTTCACCACAGTGGGATTGTGGAGCCAGTGTTAACGCCACAAGAGTGTGTGTGTGTGTGTGTTCTCTGTCACTTCTGATTGGATTTGCCTTCAGACAGCGATCAGGGTTTCATGCGGGCCAGCAGGTTCATCTTTGCCAGTAATAGCTTTGATCAAAGTTGGAGCTGAGGTGAAAGGTTAAAGTAATAACACATTACATTTACATGCAAATGAATCACTGCTGTTACTTTAGATCTTTTGCTCCTCATCTGCTGACCCTGTGGCCTTCACACAGACAGTCTTCTTCTGGACACATTCCAGCTTTAAAGGTGTCATTCCATAGTTATTTCATTAATATTACTGTGTTCTCCATTGTTATTTAATACATTGTGTGTTGGTTCTATTTAAAAAAAAAAAAACCTCTGGATTGCTCCGGTGGTGCAGTGGTTAGCACTCGTGCCTCACAGCAAGAAGGTCCCTGGTTCTATTCCCACACCAGACCTTTCTGTGTGGAGTTTGCATGTTCTCCCCATGTCTGTGTGGGTTTTCTGCAGTTTCCTCCCACCATCCAAACACATGCACTGATAGGTTAACTGGTTAATTAAGTTGTCCATAGGTGTGAATGTGACAGTGATTGTTTGTCTATATATGTTCAGCCCTGAGATGAACTGGAGACTCATACAGGGTGTACCCCGCCTTCGCCCATTGTAGCTGTATTAGGCCCCCAGTGACCCCCATGACCCTAGTGAGGATAAAGCGGGTTCAGATGATGAGATGAGACAAGTCTGGATTGCTTTGTTTTTGCACGGTAGGAAAATGACTCAAGGTTGAACAACAGAGTTCGACATGTTCACGACGCGGTTATGAGCCGTCTCTGATTGTAGAATGTATGAAGGAACACTCCCCCCTCCTCTCTGACTCTGTGTGTGTGTGTTTACCTTTACCAGAGTAACACCCAAGCTAGGTTTTGTGCCGTTGCTTGTTCTGAAAACAAGGGCACAGAGAGAGCACATGAACCAGTTTGATCCACCATTTTTTTCCCAAGTTTGTCCAGCAGCTACTGTGGCGCCATCTTCTCTTGTAGATGCTAATGCTAATGCTACTTCAGATTCACTGCAAAGGATGGATGGGTTGGATGGGACTGGATGTGGGTGACGCTAAAGTCCATCTGATGTCAGACAGACTGGCTTTTTCTGGGTCCCAGGTTCCTGTTGTTGTTTAGTGTGAATGCAGTATGCAGCCAGTGGAGGTGATGAACCACTGTTAAAGGAGCATGTGTGGGTAAGTCTGGGTGAGCCATCAGATTCCAAAAGGAACGTGGAAAAATGACGCCTTTAAATGAGATATTGTTTGTAAAATTTCAGATCCACGGTATATACTGTCAGAATAAGTGAAAAGCAAAAGAGTTAAATTAAATAATTTTGGTTCAAGTTGTTTGCGCACCTGTACGTTTGTTTTTGTGTCTGTTTGTCAGCAACAGCCAAAAACTACTGGACCAATTTCCATGAATATTTCAGGAAAGGTGTGACATAGTAAATTCCATAAAATTTTAATGAATGTAGGTTAAAGGTCAAAGTCATCAAACTTATGTTTTCACAATGACAGAGATAGGGCTGTATACTCTAGGGTAGGGGTCAGCACCCTGCGGCTCTTTCATATTTGTCCTGCGGCTCTGACTGGCTTGGGAAAATAAATTACTAAAAAATAATAATAGTATTTAATTGAAGTGTATTTTATTTGTGTTGGTTCTTTCTTTCAATTATTTTAGTCCTAAATTGTGATCTCAAAATATTAATATATCAATAAAATAAATATACTTTACTGTTTTTTGTAGCCCAAAAAACCCCATCAAACTTGTTTACCTGCCAAAACACCGTCCAATTGTCGCAACTTTTAACCCCAGTAAGAACAAGCATGGAGAAATTTAAATGTCTGCACTTATATAGTTCTTTTCCACCTTCATGGTGCTCAAAGCGCTTTACATTAGCTTCACATTCACCCATTCACACACACTGTCTGTTCTTCACTGTCTTTGTCCAAGGACAGCCAGAGCCAGGACACAAACCACCAACCTCTCGGTCATTGGCCGACCCACTCTACCAACTGAGTGACAGACACCCTATGGAAATGTAAGAAATACAACATTTCTGAGTGTGTGAGAAAAGGCAAAAACCTAAAAAACAAAACATGTGACAAAGTCCCACAGGTCAAAGGTTAACTGGGTCTGGAGTGTCTTTGCTTTACACTGGACCAGTGTAAAGGTAAGAAAAAGCAATACAGTGTTGTTTTCATTTTAGATCATATAGTCCATGTTCAAAAGGATCAAAGCACTAATAAGTCTGACTGAGGTGAACCCCAGAGCATGAAAGGGAAGTTGTTTTCTCCTTTCTTTTTAAGAAATGCATTTTTTTTTTTTTCATTTTAGATTTCAAAAGTATTTGCAGTTCCCAGTGTTTTGTTTTCCATGGAAACCAGGTTCAAATGTCTCTTTGGGTTTTAAATGTTGCCAGTTGCCGCCCCAGTCTGCACTGCACATGGCGGTAACACAAAAACAAGTGAAGACAGGTGGTTTATTTATTATTATTGAGAGGTAGGAAACTGCCTATAAAATTGTGGCATGACCTTTGACCTTGAGTGACCTTGACAGATCAAAATCACAGTCACATGATTTTAAATGGGGCTAACACCAAAAACAGTAAATGTTAAATGATCTGCACCTATATTTGTCAGGATCGGGGTGAGGTTAAGGAGGACTCCATTGCACAGTACTGAAGGGAAAAAATTATTTAATAACAAAACTAAGAAACATAAAGACAAGACAGAAAAAACCTGGGAACAAACGACCAGAGTCCGTGGTGATGATGAATGTCTGGGTTATGGTGGTTGAGGAGATGGTCAAACTGTCTGGGTTATGGAGGTGACATTACTGAATGGTCCCGCACTGGCAACTGCAAGCCTTACTGCTTTTATAGCCACAGATGAGGAACGGCTTGCAGCTGCGCAGTGCGGGACCAGGTGAGTGTGGATGAGCACTGGAGGAAAGGTCACCGGAGTGGAGGTCATGACAATATTTAATTCTTTTAGACCTTCATGGTGCTCAAAGCTGTTTACATTAGCCTCACATTCACCCATTCATACTCCAGTAGGTTTCTAAGGTTCTGTCAGTCCTGCTGGGAAACTAAATCAGCGTTCAGTTTCTTGCCCAAGGACTGCAAGAAGTTGGACGTGAACCGGCAACCTCTCGGTATTTGGGCGACCCATTCTACCAACTGAGCCACAGCAGGGACAGTTACATATGATATGGCCTTAAAAGTTGTATCACCTTGAGGGACCTTGAAAAGTCAAACCCATAGTCTCACATTTTGAGAGGGGTATGTCCATTAAGAGCTAAAATGTTTGCAAGGGGCGGGGTCTGTTTTGAAATGCAATGAAATATACTTTGGTGAAAGAAAAAGTTTCCGTTTCCAATTTTTCCTTTTAGTAAAACCTGTGTCTTATTTTTTTCGAAATCACACTGTTACCGACGCAGAGTGTCAGTGGGAGACAGGATGTTGTTGTGCAGGAGACTCCACATTAGTGTAACCGTACAGGGGTGTGAGCATGGAAACACTTGTTGTGTCACTGCTATTGTCACAAAAACCCTCATGCTGGTGTAGGAGTGTGAGGTATTTCTTCCATTTCCTTCTTTCTTTCCTTTTCAAAGCATCAGGGTGACAAGCGCACCCACTTTTCACAGCTATTCGCCAGGAGTGTGGAGGTGTATTCAGGAACTTCTCTATCAGTCCCTCTTTTGTCGGTCTTTACACAAATAGTTCCATTTGTATTTGTGCAGACGAACCTGTCATTCATGAACCTTTGAGTCATCCGACCTTGGGTTCCCTCTGTCCCTGAACACATGTCCATTCATTCTGTCTGAACGTCTGTCATATGTAACATCAGTAGACGTGATCAGTTATCAAGTGATGTAACGAGGCTGAGTATATGAAGTCAACGTTTAACCCTTCGATGCACATGCTGGGCACTACAGTGGACAGTTCTTCCACAGCTGTTCTCTTGCCTAGTCATGGGTTTAGTTCATCGGTGTCAAACATAAGGCCCAGGGGCCAAATCCGGCCCGCCAAAGAGTCCAATCTGGACTATAGGATGAATTACACTCAATATATTGACAATCAGGGCAACACGGTGGTGCAGTGGTTAGCATTCCTGCCTCACAGTGAGAAGGTCCCTGGTTTGAATCCCACACCAGATATTTCTGTGTGGGGTTTACATGTTCTCCTCGTGTCTGCGTGGGTTTTCTCCAGGTACTCCAGTTTCCTCCCACCATCCAAACACATGCACTGATAGGTTAACTGGTTAATCTAAATTGTCCATAGGTGTGAATGTGACAGTGATTGTTTGTCTATATATGTTCAGCCCTGAGATGAACTGGAGACTCATACAGGGTGAACTCTGACCCCGCCTTCACCCATTGGAGCTGGATTAGGCCCCCAGTGACCCCCGCGACCCTAGTGAGGATAAAGAGGGTTCAGATGACGAGTGATGAGAGTGATATTAACAATCAGTGCGGTAAAAATCATTTTAATTCAAGTTACACAAACTTGACAATTAGATGTCAATTGGGTCAGAGCAGTAAATTGTGATAATAATGACCTAAAATAAATGCTGAAATTATTGAAGAAAATGTGGGATAAATAAAGTCAACTAAATTGAATTGAGTTGAGGAGGAGGTTGTATCCACGGACTAGACCCCCCCCCCCCAATGTTATTTAGATGTTTTGCTTTATTTATTTATTTCTATGTTCTAAATAAATAATTAAGTAACTTAAAATAAAATAAAACTACTTTCTTGCCTGTTCTAAACTGACCTCAGGAATACATGAAGTGAACTGGATTGAATTGGACCAGGCATTAAAATGAACAAGAAATTTAAGTAAACAAAAGGTGGTCTAATCATTTTTCCTGTGACTTGTATCACATTAGAGGAGGAGGTGGTCTTCAAACCCTTTAAAAAAAATAAAAAATCTGAAATGTAAAAATTTGGATTTTTTTAATCAGTATTCTGCCTGTAAATGTGATGTTAGTTTAAGATGTTATTGTAAAATATAGTTAAAATTTCTTAAAATAAAACAAGCTGTGCATGTTGTTTGGATTTGGATCCATCCAGGTGAGGGTGGGGGAGGAGGTCTGGTCTTATCTTATCTCTTATGAATCAGAAAACAAATGACAAGTGCTGGTTACCTTCACCAAGGAGGTTATGTTTTTACCAGCATCTGTTTGTTTGTTTGTTTGTTTGTGTACAAGATAACTCAAAAACTTATGGACGGATTTTGATGAAACTGTCAGGGTAGGTTGGTAATGGCAGAGGTCTACGCTCTCAGAGCTTTTCTAGTTAGGTCATGTTTTTAATATTTATGATGGTATTTGATCAGGACATTCTCACTCCCAGACGCGCTGACCAAGCATTAGCGTTTGACACACAAGGTGTCCCTCTGCATCTGACTGAGACGCACTGGATTTCTAACCTTCAATATGTGAGGCTCAAAGCCTTAACACTAACCCTGAGCAAAAAGTATTTTAAACCTGAGCGTCCCATATTGCTGCGGACAAGTTAGAAATCTACTGCGTCTGCATTAGACGCCGAAGGACACTTTGTGTGTCAAAAACTGAAGCTTGGTCAGCGCGTCAAAATATAATGGGAGTGAGACAGTGTTGATTTGATACATGTACATAAACCACCATAGATGTATAATAACATACCATTATATATATATATATATATATATATATATATATATATATATATATATATATATATATATATATAAGCTAACCAGCACTACAGTCATTTGTTTTGTGATTGTTATTAAAGTTATTTTTGGTTGGACAATATAAACCTTAACAAAACTTACAAAAATATTCAGTTGAGAAAGTCCATGTTTTCCATCCCCATGAACATCATCGAGAGGAAGAACTAATTTGATTTTGGATTATTTACAATTAGTAGATTGCCCATAAGGGGGTGCTCAAAAGTTTAAAATCAGTAATAATATTATTCTTATTATAATAGATTATCTTTCTCTAGCACTTTTCAAAACACCCAAAGCACTTTACATGATTGATCCATTGGTCATTCACTCTCACAGCCTCCCTCTGGTGGTGGTAAACTACATTTGTAGCCACAGTTGCCCTGGGGCAGACTGACGGCTAAATAAACACTCTCTTTTTCTTTTTCCTCAAATCACGTGCAAATGAAAGGTCGTGACCTTGTCGTGCCTCTTGTTATGACATCATACCTGTCTGGTTAAGGATCAGGGGTTTTTGGGGTTATACCCCTAGGATCCACGTCTGACCACGGTTTGACTGGTTGACCTGGTTTGACTATGTGCATGTGCAGCATCTACAGCTAAAAATAAGAATGTAAACATGAGTACAGAAGTGAAGTATATGAATAAAACCATGTATGTGCATGAGTATAGCAGGTAAATAATTTGTACAGAATATTATTATGTCTTATTATTAGGGCTGTATAATGATTAAACACTTTCCTCACATTAATCACAGGGTTGCTATGGATTCATTTTGATTAATAACGATCAAAACATTTTGTCGGTCGACTGGATTGTCTGTTTTTTAATTTGTACTTAAATACCCCAACACAGCAATTAAACATACACCAAGAATCACAAAAACTGCGTACAAAGAAAGTACGTAAAACCTGCTAAAAAGCCACTAAAATTCACAATGAAACCTAACATGAAAAATATTTAAAAAATATTCCAAACCTCATTTTAAATACAGAAAAAAACACAAAAAAAAATCTGATAAAATATCCAAAACATATGGATGCAGTTAACACGTTTATTAACACCTTCAACAGTTTCAACAAAACAACTGTTCCATTTAATTGTGTTAATTGTTTTTTGGTTTTTTTTACCAGATTAATCTGCATTAATACATTAATTATGACAGACCTACTTTTTAAAATATATTTCTATAAAATATTGTTCCCTTTCATGCACCAGTCTTATATTAATGTGTTTTAAAAACACTGAGCTGCAGGACATTTTTGCATCTAATATTTGATTTATTCAGATTCTTTCATGGCAAAAAAAAAAAAAAAAAATAGCCACTGCAGCACCGTGACAAACTGTTGGATGTATCCATACATTATCAGCTTCTGCAGTAAAGATAAATTCACCAACTGAAACACTTCAATAATCACCAGCAGACACTGTCAAAACACAGCCAGTCTAGGGATTGGTACAGACTGTCTTCTGCAGAATTGTTAATTGAAACATGATGTTTTCAGCAGCTGTCAGTGTCTCCCATTTCTGTTTTCATTTTCAAAAATGACACAATGTACTTTAGTTGCACATTCAGGGTAAGTTAACAGGTAAACATAATGTTAATGAGCACTCGACTCCCCACCGGCTTAATGAACGCTGGGAAAGGAGAAACAAACACATTTGTTAGCGGCGATAACGTATGTCGAATATACTCCTGCTTTGAAAAACCTGCGTCTGTTAAAAATGATGTAGCAGCTTATGTGTGCATGAAAGGACACATGCATTTATTAGCGGAGCACTGAGCTGTGGCACTATCCATTCTGCTGGTGTTTTAACTCTGTACCGTTCTGGGCTGATTTAGCTTAAAATGCCTGAAAATCCTTCTGTAAATGAAAACTGCAGCTGTTCTTCAAGCGTTTGGAGAACAGATAAAAGAATGGACTTAAAGGTAACAGCCTGGAGCTTGGACTTTTACGGTTTATTTAACAGTTCAACACACGTAGACTTATAAGGCCTCACCTTACTTTTATTTTGAAAACCAGGGTGTATTTGTCTACATTTGTTATATGGACTGAAATACACCATTTACCAACAGACCAAAGTCATTGACCTTTACACTTCACAACTTTATTTATTTATTTTTTTAAATACCAGTTTTACAGCATTTGTTACATGGTTTTGTTGATGGTGTCATCTAATTTGTTGGTTAGTTTGTTAATTTTTGATTTTTTGCTAATTTTGTTGATTACGTGAGTCAATTTGTTGATTTTTTTTGGGTCATTTTGATTATTTTGTTTATTTTGCTCATTTTTCCAAGTTTTGTTTATTGTTTTATTACATTTCTTCATTATTTGTCAATGGTGAAACACACCATTTACCAACAAACTAATGTCTGTGACCTTTACAATTTAAAGTTCACAACTTTATTTGTAAAAATGGGAGTTTTAGATCATTTTTTTCTATGGTTATGTTTACTCATTTTTACAGAGGGGAAGTACGTGGAATTATGGAATTATCAATTTTTCAGTGTCAACATCTTGAAATTTTTTGAAAGAATAAAAAAGTGTTGAATAATTAAAAATAAAAAAATAAAAAAAATAATATATATATATATATATATATATATATATATATATATATATATATATATATATATAATTTAATTCTTTTTAGCAAAAACTAATGAAAATATATCTTTCATATTCAAAATAACCTTTGTCAATAGTAAAATCAACTCCTAACTAGTGTTCTGATCCAAAAATCACATTGTCATATATTGTGGTGTTCAGCAGCTCATGGTCTATTCACCTGTCACCAATAATTATAAATATGACCTATTCTATTGGAACATTGATACATAATTGATCAGATGACAGCCCTCAAAAGCCACATTTGTCCTATTAAATGATCTGTTTGTGTATGTGGTGTTACTGTTACACTTCAGAATGATTTCTATTTTCCAAAAGATGAGTTTGTTCCCTTTCATTTAATGTAAGACAAGTGCAAGTGCATTAATGTTGGAGGTGTTTATATACAGTAGGCGTCTATATGCCGGAACTGGGACATGTGGCTGTTAGGTGGTTAACAAATGAAAGTCATATCTGCTCCTTCTTCAGACGCCGTTGCTGTCAGACGTATAATTCATTCTGTCTTAATCTTGTATTATTATGCTAATAATAAGTAATCAAAAGCATTTCAACAGTAAATTGAAAATGGAGTGTATTTGAATAGCAAACAATCCAACACTGACAGCATATTTGGAAGTGCTGAGCTTAGGGAAACATTTGGCATGGTTGTTTCATGTTTTCAGTGCCACTGGGCCAAAGCTGTGAACACTTTCCAGTGTTGTCAACATTAACAAACATTGCAGCGGATTGTCAGCCTGACACAACAACTTGTAACGACGTCAAATAACCGGGAGCCGTTGCTGTTGAAGCATTAATGTATATTTTTACACCTATACACAGCAAATATGCCAGTGTTAATTTAACACCCAAGGTGTTTGTTTTAACACCCATAAACTGTCTATGGTACTGTCCACACAGACGCAATGAGGTTTAATCTTGTACCGGATAGAAAAGATATGACGTCCGCACTAGGAATGGGTCAGTAATGTATCACGTAACTATGGCAATAAAACGCGTCATAAAAACAATGCAATACACATGCCACACCTCTAGGTGTGCTATAAGACATACACCAGAACAATAGAAGAAGTAAAACACAAGTGTCTACCAGCACCAAACACACCCTGGAAATAAACAACAACAGGAAGAAGGTGTGTGTAGGTGTCTGTGCTGCTCAATTTGTTGGTTTAATATCAGTACCAGTACCAGTACCACTGCACCACTGTGACGGTGGCGCAGGGGTTAGCCCTTGTCCCTTACGAACAGAAGGTCCCTGGTTTGACTCCCACACCAGACCTTTCTCTGTGGAGTTTACATGTTCTCCTCGTGTCTGCATGGGTTTTCTCCAGGTACTGTGGCTCCTCCCACCATCCAAACACATGCACTGATAGGTTAACTGGTTAATCTAAATTGTCCATAGGTGTGAATGTGACAGTGATTGTTTGTCTATATATGTTCAGCCCTGAGATGAACTGGAGATTCATACAGGGTGTACCCCGCCTTATTGTAGCTGGATTAGGCCCCCCGTGACCCCTGTGACCCTAGTGAAGATGGAGCGGGTTCAGATGATGAGACAAGAACACCAGTAAATAGTGACTGCAGTGGTGTCCTAGTGTCCTCCATGGTGGTCACTGTCTTGTTTACCAATGAATGTTGCATGCGCAGCTGCTATTTCTTCTGGTCATGTGGTTGTGACGTGGATGCTCGGTGTTTCCCTCTGTTTTACTTGTGCAGACACTGCCAGATCTTTCCACTCTGGAAAATGATGAAATGATAATAAACTGTATCCGGATTCAATCGAAAATGTTCCTGTGTGGACGGGGCCTATAGGTGTCCACAGTATTGAGAGTAAAATTAACACTTTTGAAAGTGCTAAAAATATAACGCTTTAACACTTGTGTTTTTGCTGATTTAACACTACATGTTGCTAAAAATAGAAACCATTTAACAGGTTACCATGATGATATAGTAACGGTAAGTGAAGTAAACGGTAAGATGCACGACCCAGAAGGTGTAAACAATATGTTTGTAAACAACACATTGCTCTGAGTAAACAGAAGGGAAGGAGGACTAAACGTGGCAGCTATGCAGAGTCATGACGAAACCCTGTCTGTAGAAGAATGTGGTTTAATCGACCCCAATCTGGTTTTGTTGAACACCAAGATTAACCCTTTGATGCATGAATTATGAGAGCATTAGTAAAGATGTTTTTCCCCAAGTGTTTTATTCTAACCAGACTCAGACCAGATGTATGGATGCTCCTCATGGCTGCTCATATATAACATCTAGGAAAGCACCATTAGCTTCTCTTTGTTAAGGCGGGGTTGTCAATCAAAATCATTCACCCTGATTGGAGAAACCAGGTGCTTGTCATTTTGAGTGACGCACTATTTCCACGAATCACATCGAAAGCAGCATGTAACGTAGAAGTAGAAGCTCTTACCATACTCGATTGGGAGAACAGCCATAACATCAACACCAATACATTCTTTACAAACTCTTCTCTGCCCTTTTAAAGAATCAATATGTGGTAGTTTCGACAACACCGTTGAAATTGCAGAATCGAAGCCAAGTTCAGTCTCCCCTATGCTAGCCACCATGTTTTTCAAAGCTACTGTTGAGAGTCTTCCTCATGTCATAACTGTTTAAATCACACCCAGTGATCCTGATTGGTCTGTCCACGATATGGTCAAAGACAACAGAATGTCTTCCATGGTTTACCGGACCTTTGTGTGAAGCTCCTAACGCTGAGCGGAAACACACGAGGGTCAGCGAAAGCCAGGCAAGTTTTATTCCTCATTAGGCATGAAAAAAACAACATGATTGAAATCTTTTTAATCAACCTATTTCTCTAGAGTTACAAAAATATAGCCTGACTGTCACCAGATGGTATCTCGCAATACCGTCTGGGACCCTTCCACAACCGATCCATTATCTAAAATCCTTGCATGTGATTAGATGGAAAATCTGTCCGTCATCTTGACTGACGCACTGCTTCAGCCACTCACACTCAAGCCGCTGTATCGGTGAAAATAGTTTGCATCAGGTATAAACACATCAACAGAAAGGGTTTAAACTTGCCATTTAAACATGACGTGAACCTCATCTACTACGATGCCCACCAAGTTCTTCTGGTAAACGTCGTAGGAAAGCATGGTTCTCTATTTATCCTTCTGCCACGATTCAGGGCTAACGAACACTAGCTGTGGATGTGGTTGTCATTTCTTCCTCCCACTTCCATTACTGTCAGCCCTAGTTTACCAGCCTCTTTGACTTGGTCCTCTACCAACACAACCAGGGGGGGTACCACAATAACCATGGGCTTCTGCACTGGTACTATTACTGCATCCACCAGTGGAGCCATGTGATAGATCAAACTTTTGCCAAACCCGGTCAGAAGAAGAGTGAAAACATCATTTCCATTAACAAACGCTTCCAAAGTCATCCTCTGTTCATCTTTTAAGGAATGAACATGTGATAGAGTCGACAAAACAGTAGAAATAGTTCAGTCTATATGGACCCTGGGATACCTAACATACGCTGCTATTGTTGTGTATCTGAAAAGACTACACTGCTGTCACTTCTGCTTTACGTCACACCAGCCACAATACTGTGGGGTAGTCCCACCCTGCGACACTGATTGGCTCCTTCGTTTTGAAGTGAAGTTGATCCTCATGGTGTGTGCGTAGACAGATGAAGTCAAGTTAACAAAAATGTCCACTCAGCTGGAAAACATGTGTTTAAGCTTTGAGCCAAAGAAATGTGTATTTTAAATGCAATATCAGAACAATATGGATTGCTTTTTTTTTTTTAATTGAGAAGAGACTGTTAATTACAGTGTAATAACAACAAACAAGGGCATCAGGAGACCTGGGCATTCCCAGCTGAAGCCCCGGATCTCCAGGGAATAGCCCCGAATCTCTCTAGACTCCAGGAAGATTTGGGGCTGGGCCATGATTATCAAAATATGTAATAATAATAATAATAATAAGAGAAGAAGAAGGACAGCTCCGTGGACATTACTTTAGCGGTGGTACCACAGATCAACTGTCACTGGGTGCTGCCTGTCATTATGCACCTTTGTAACTAGCGCAGACCGCATGATTCTGACATGCCCATATATAGACAAGTTGGTTTATTTTTTCGTGAAATTTATACAATCAGTAACAATGGAACGGACTTTCCGGTTCCGGGTCGCAGCTTGATGGTCGACCGGTTTACCTCCGGAGATACAACTATCACTCTTTTGCTCTTTTCTTATGTTCTTATGTTCTTGTTCGCTCTTCTCACTCCCACCTAACTCCACAAGTCCACCACACCTTAGCGGACTGTTAGTGCTCTTAAACTGGACCTTTTCTCCTCCCACTCTCATTTTTCATTCATTCGCTAGCCTCGGAGCTAACAGCTAGCACCCCAAGTTAGTCTCAGTGCTACAGCTAACGCTCCACGTTAACAACAACACCACCTCTACTTCAACAACAGATCACCTCAACATGGGACTAACGCCGAACATCATCACCTACCCGAGCGAGCTGCTGATTGGGCCTCATTGGGCTTCCCGGCGCGATGTGCGCACGTGTGGTGCCAACACTACCACTGAGCTTTGGCGAGTGTGATCAGTAACTATTAGTTCAAATATTAATGAAAATATTCAATTAACTATCAATTAAATTTGTAATATGTAACGTAACTTTAATAACTCTTTTTTCAAATAAATTCCCGGGGGAAAAAACCCCCGGACCCCCGTTAAACTAGACTCCAATGTCTGGGCTACAGCCCCAGATCTTGACTCAAGTTACAGATGCCTCTGACAACAAGTAATTACTTTCCAGGTAAACATGTTAGTGCAGATCAGGTATTAAGAACAGACCAGTTACAGTAATGATATGAAGTAATTGATGTGAAACTAAAACAACTACTAACAACTAGTCAGCCCTGTGATGAACTGGCGTCTCATACAGGGTGTACCCCGCCTTCGCCCATTGTAGGCCCCCAGTGACCCCCGCGACCCTAGTGAGGATAAAGCGGGTTCAGATAATGAATGAATGAATGAATAAAACAACTAAACCCATGAATATACAAGAGAACAACTGTAGAACAACTGTCCACTGGAGTGACCAGTATGTATCAAAGGGTTATTTAACAACATTAATTTAACAAAAGCACTAGGTACAGTGTTGTTTTAAATCAATGTGGTCACTCTATATTTAACACTGACACTGAATATTTAACACTCCTATATTTGCTGTGTAGATTTAAAAAAAAAAATGTTCAAATGCAATGTGAGGTAATTTTTTTTTTTGGAATTTCTAATCCCTTTTTGAAGAGATGTAACTGGAGCGGGAGGATGTGATTTCTAATTAAGACAAAATTCCACCAGCAGGAATGAGGACACATTTATCTGCCGTCATTTTCACCAACTCCTCCTTTTGTGCTCTATAACATGCACGCTCAAAAACTCTCTATTCAATCTGAAAATCTTTGAACACAAAGCCAGTCTGTGTTGTGGTTTGCAGAAATTAGCCGGTGCTAACAGCTCTGCAAACACAGCCAGACTCTAAGGTCAGTGATATTATTAGTAACGCACTGACATTTGGTTTCCGTGACAACAAATGGCAACAGTAACATGTGAATCAAGCAATGGATATGTTACCCAGATAGCCAACAACAGGAAGCAAATGAATAGGAACATTTTACTTGATTTTTATTGACTGACGGTTATGCCAGGGAGACGTTTGGAACAGTTGTTTTTGTTTGTTTGGTTTTTGTTTTGTTTGTTTGTCAGCTACTTTGTGTAGAAACTATTGGACCAATTTCCATGAAACTTACACAAAAACTGTGATTGGGTCCAGAATAGATCCTATTCTGTTTTTGTGAATGTAGGTTAAAGGTCAAGGTCATCAAAAATGTGTTTTCAAAAACACAAAATCAGGAATTTCCTTTTCCAGGGTTCCCAGGGATCTTTGAAAAGTCTTAAAAGACATTGAAGTCATTGTTCTAAAAATAAGGTCTTAATTGGCATTAAAATGTCTTTTCAAAAGTCTTCAAAAACATATTAGTAAGATTTATGTTAGTTTGAAATAAAAAGTATTTGGTAACATTTAGTTCTGTCTATATTACAAAAATAATTTAGGGTGAGTAGAAAATGAGGGCACATCATTTTGTAGGTGGAGTATCCTTTAACTATACTTTTTTATACTTAGTTTTGTAAACGTGTGTTTATATGGTGTGCGTGTTTGTGTGTGTGTTATATATTCACAATTCACAAAAGTTATGCTTTTGATGCAAATGTAGCAGCAAGTGGACCAAAAAGTCCTGTTCTATTTAAAATAAAACTGCCCCCAGGTAATTCATCTGGTGTTTTTTTCCCTTTTCAATGTTGGTTCATTGTCAGCTTGGTCTTAAATTTAATTTCAAACGACAAAAATCTTTAAAAGTCTTGAATTTAACTTGCTGTAGGAACACTGTTTTCATTCGTGTATACTTAGCTTATTTTCATTCTCACTGTTGATGTGCATTGACATCAGACCCTTGAAGGACAGATTTGAAGACTCTAGGTCAAAGGTCAAAATCAAATTTTGGTTATGACATTTGAACTATTCAACTTACAGACTTCCAATGTTGTAGATTTTCATCATGGATCAAAGATGTCGACACCGGAAGTTGAGTAGAAAAAGGCTCTCTTTATTCTGACATATACAGTCCTTTATAGTCCATTTTCAGATACTCGTTCCTCACCCTAAACCTGCTCTAACCAGTCCCCTGTCGTCCTTTGACGTCATGGATTAGTGCTGTCTCCTCATATAGTCATAACAACATAATATTCACTGACCCTTTTTCTCACAAATGATATGTCATACATACGGATATATATATTAATTCCCAACACCAATTAGCAACAAAATGCTGGTCTTGCAATTCAGCATCTTGTTGTATATAGATTTTGACCCAAGAGGTCAAGGGTCACTTGTTCAATACCAAAAAACCTAAAATGTTCTACAATGGGAAAAACTATTTCGATAGAGACTCAGGGCCAATTCCAATTCCTCCCACAACCCTCAATCAATAACCCTCTAAACTAAGTGTTACGGGCTATTTGTGTGTAAGGACACCCCTTAAATGTTGACCCTTAAATTAATCAGGGCCAACATTGTCTCTGTAGTCCCTAAAATGAAACATATATTTATTATTTTTTTAATATTTGCACTGTTAACTCTGCCTGTTTAATCATAATCCACAAACACAGTTATCATCCACTGGTCCATCAGGTCCACATTTTTGAAATTGTTGTTGACTATCTGTAATTTATTCCTTTAGTTAGAGCTATCAACCAAATAATCTGTATAAATAACAACCATATTCATCTGTCACTGCATACGGCTCAATGAAAGGTAAACACCAGCTATAACTATTGTTAGCTACAGTAACTCTGCAGCTACGGCAGATGACATTAGCCTGGTCATTTTATACCATTATACCAAGCATGATATATAGGCTGTTATCTTGATTAAAACAACTATATTATCACCTCAAAAAAAAACCAAACAGTTTTTGTAACGTTAGCTAACTTAAACGATAGCTAGCTTGTCCACACCAGCCGCTATCGACAAAAGATCATAAAATAAAAAATACATCTTATGCAGCAATGAGGAACATAATCCATAAAATGGACCTAAACTAAGATAATAATAATAATCATTTCTAGCACAAAACCCCCTGCCTCCTTACACACATTTTATCTGATTTGTCCTATCGCTTATCATTGCAAAAACACATTTTTGGTGACTGTGACCTTTGACCTACATACACCAAAATGTAATTGCATCTATTCTGGACCACCTCACACCTTTTCTGAAAATATAAAAATTGATCTAGTAGTTTTTGCATTAAGCTTCTGACAATTAAACAAACAAACCAACAGACAAACACACAAACTGACTTGAAAACAACATGACCCCTCCTCCCCTTCGGGGGGACGGGGTAATGGATGAATGAAATCCAGGACAAACAGGTTTATCTAAAAAATGTTTAACCACATTGTGTTTTTCCTCAAGAAGAATAAAAACTATCGACTTAGGTTTTTTATAATTAATGCACAAAAGGGTTAAGTTAACACATTAAAAAAGGCTAATAACATGTTTAATATAATTAAACAAAATAACACAAGAAATATGACTGTAATTAATTGATTAATTGATATCTGAGATATCAATTAATCTTAATCAAGGTGTTAATTTATATTCTAGAAGAGAAAAACAAAACAAAAACAAAAGCAGAGGCACTCTGAGATTTTAAATATATATATTATATATAATTATTTAATAAAACAATGCATAGAGGGCATGCACAGAAACAAAGCATAGGTCAAAGGTTAAATAGGCACCTCAGGCTGTCAAAAGGGGGTGGAGTCCGCAATCATGCCAGTGGAGCAGACAATTAACTAATTAAAAAAAACCCTACATATTAAAATAAACATACACACTAAAAATACATATAAATATATATAAAATATACATATATAAAAATGTTTACTATTAAAAACTTTTATATATATATATATATATATATATATATATATATATATACTGTATATATATATTTATTTATTTATTTATTTATTTATTTATTTTTAATATTAAAATGACTTTAAAATGCTAAAAAAAAAGGTATAAAATTAAACCATCAGAAACACACATGAGTACATACATGATGTATTACATATAATGTATGTATTAAATATAAATGTTTAGTGTTCATTTATATGTTTGAGGGTGAGACTAAAATAAACTAAATAAGTGTGAGTTCTGCTGCTCGTTCAGTTTCAGTTCTATTCTGGGCTCATTAAGTGTCGGTGGTAAAAGTAGGTTGTGGCGACTGCAGCGTCTAACCCCTGGCAGAGTGTTATAATTAGTCAGGTTTAAACTAAATGTACTTTAGAGGTCGTTCATATCAGTGGAGTGTGTGTGTGTGTGAACCAGGACGACACAGCGCCTGTGTCACCTCTGGGTGACGCTGACGCTGACACACACTTAGCAACTGGTCGCCGTGGTGATGGAACACACGTCACAGCTGTTCACAGATGTTTTCTTTTTTTTTTTTAAATGCCTCCACAGACACCTAGATTATAAAACTAGAAATACATGATTAACACCGTTAGTGGTGTCATAGGCTCACAGTAACAGTAACAGGTCCAGCCAGGGCCGGTTCTAGCCTAATGGGGGCCCAGCTCTTATGAAACACAAATACATGACAATATATAGAAAAATATAATGCATTATATTCAGAAATAATAATAATAATAATAATAATAATAATAATAATAATAATAATAATAATAATTATTATTATTATTATTATTATTATTATTATTATTATTATTATTATTATTATTATTATTATTATTATTATTATTATTATTATTATTGTTATTATTATAATAATAATAATAATAATAATAATAATAATAATAATAATAATAATAATAATAATAATAATCTTTATTTGTTTTACACCTTTCATACAAACACTGTGCTTCACATTAATTAAAAATTGAAATAAAATTTTAAGACAGGGTGAAAGAAAAAATACATTAAAATTCGATTGCACAAAATTATAAAATTACAAAAGTACAAGATAAACTGATTATACATAGATTATAAAATTTCAATACAATAAACCTGCTTAGCAAAGAAATTAACAAAGAGAAAAGCAAATATTAATAGTGCAATTAACATTTTTAACAAACAGAGCTGAAATGTGTGTGTGTGTGTGTGTGTGTGTGTGTGTGTGTGTGTGTGTGTGTGTGTGTGTGTGTGTGTGTGTGTGAGAACAGGACAGTTGAGGTCCCGCCTACCCAACTTCTGAACAAATCCTGGTCATTTTCGTTGTCATACATGTAGGTGTAGTTGTGACCTGAGCTGAATGTGAGCTTGGTTCAAACATATGACGCATCGACGGTGTCGTTAAAACTCCCAGTTGTTGTTTGTACCTTGGAGACACTTTCACTCCAATTCATCAAATTGTAACGCATCACATTATTACGATAACAGCAATACAGTTATGGATAAAGTAATTACTCTGTTACTCTGCGTTAGTAACACTGTTATTCTCTAACGCTGATAATGACAAATATAAAACATATAACCTGTCCTATATTTTTACTTAATTTCTTTCTACATATATTATGAAGTATATTACTAAATATTTTTACTTTACCTTTTTTTTAACCTGTTTTTGGTCTTGTCATTTTGTTTTTTATTTTATTGAAAATCTATTTCTTTCCAGATATATTGTGAAGTGTATTATTAAATATAAATGTTAAATTTCTATAGTTCTTTTCCACCTTCATGGTGCTCGAAGCTCTTTACATTAGCCTCACATTCACCCATTCACACCCACTCATACACCAGTAGGTTTATAAGGTTCTGTCAGTCCTACTGGGAGACTAACAAAGGGTTCAGTGTCTTTGTCCAAGGACACTTGGACATGTGGAAAGACAGACCCGGGACATGAACCAGCATGTCCATACCACACCACTGACCAAAGCACCTGCTGCTGCAAAATGTAAAAACAATTATTACATAATGCAGCAAAATCTATCACAAAATGCATCGGGGCACTTTATTACAAAATGAAATGAAAAAGTTATTACATTTTGGACATTTATTAAAACATTTTTTTTCCTGTGCAGAAACAGCTGGAAACAAAGCAACAATAGAAAACACAATGAACACAGTCATATTAATGAAACAACCTTTAAGTTGTTGATGTTCTTCACATTCTGAGGGAAACATTATAGATGTAAACATTATCATCATGTAATTTGACTCTTTTCGTTGGTATTATTTTATTTTTTCAGATCATATTGGGCTGAATGTGGAACTGAACTAAAAAGAGTTTTGACACCCCTGCTCTAAACAGATAAGGTCCAGACGTGACCCGCACACACTGAAATCACTTCATCATATAAAATGACTAAACACAAATCTATTTAAATACAAACCTGTGCGATTGTATCTTTTGACACAATAAAAATGTAACTTTAATTTGTGGCTGTAGGACATACTGTGGTTTTACAGGCTTTACATAATAATGGATGGTGATGGTCTAAAGCAGTGGTCCCCAACCTTTTTATTACCGCGGACAGGTCAACGTTTGACAATTTTACCACGGACCGGGGGGTGGGGGTGGGGGGGTGGGAGGGGGTTGTTTATATCAAATATCGGTCACCGAAATTATACAGGGCAGGCCTGGTCTTTGAGAATAACCTGTCACGATAAATCCATATGTGACCGACGGTGACTATTGTCCCTCGTAGCGTTAGTCAGAGCACACAGGTGTTGGTAATAAACGTGGGTGGGTGGGGGCACTCTTCATTAGACTGACCCTAAACGAGCATCAGTGCCACAGACGACGGCATCATGCAGCTGTTTAGGAGCCACTGTTTTTACTGGTTTTAACACAAGATCAGGTCTTTTCATTTGTATTTTGGATTAGTTCATATGTAGAGTGTTGTTTCTTTTCTATTTTTTTTTAACAGTTCCTTTATCTTTTTAGGATCTGGTCTGGGCGTGGTTACCCGTAGCGGTGAAGGGGGCTTCTCCCCACGTGTGTTCTTTTTTTTTCTGCACCTCCTCACTTTTCGTATGGTTTGTTTACCTTTGTTTTGTGTGTGTGTGTGTGTGTGTGTATGTGTGTGTGTTGCACAGAGCGTGTAGTGGGCACTCTGCTCCAGCGACTTGCCCCCTGCCCGCCCCTCATGGCGTGTATCCGTGGCAGGCCACTCCCCTATATTTTAATTATTGGAACATCTTTTTTATGTACAACCACTCTTTTTTATTATTGTAAATATTATGATTGTTTTTGTTTTTATCCTTTGTTCTGCATAAATGTTGAAATAAATGTTTAATAATTGAACTATTGACTCTATTTTGACCACCACCTGCTCTCCTTTTTTTTATTCTACCCCTTGGTTCCAACTCCTGGTATTATCTGTTAAAATCTTTCCTTTTCTTGGAAGTTGGAGGTTCTTCTTCTGTCTCTTCAGTGTGTTTTCCTCTTTGAAAATAAACTTTCCAAACACATCTGTTTTTTACTTATTTTGCTAACATGTGCGTTACAAGTAACAGAGATGTAACCGAGAGAATCCAGTCATTTTTCAAAATAAAAGATTCTTCAGACTTGGATAATAAATACAAGAGAATTAATTAATTAATTATTAGGCAGCCGGTGGCCCGGTACTAGGACCACTGGTCTAAAGGATCCCAGATCACCAGTTTTCAGGCGAAGCTTCTGACCTCAGTTTTTACACTGAAGTACGTCCAGATTTACTGAACCTCTTAATTCTGTAGATACTAAACCCTTCCATTTCCTACACTCATGTCTTCACATCACATATTTTAAACAACACACACAGACTGAAAACTTCCACCAAGACACATGAAAATAAACTGAACATAAACTGTGAGTCAAAAATAACTCCTCCTAAAAAGGCCCAGATGGACAAGTGTGAGTCAATACACTGAAAGCAATTCTGAAAACTACAAACTATCATTGACTCTACAGATTCATTGTAAACTGAATAGTCAATATTTGTACAGTGACACTCGCTGCACAGCTCAGTGTTGGAAACACTGGTATAATTGTCTCTTGAAATGAGTATTTAGGATATTTTTGGGTTTGTACTGTATGTTATGTGTATGTTATATGTACTGTTTTTATCTGTATTGCATGTGTACTGTTCTTACTTGTGTTTTTTGAGGATGAAATGGACCTTGAGTCTGTAAGAAAGCATCAATCAATCAACTCAGTTTCAGTGTACATGTGTGAACAACTACAGATGTGACTTTTGATCCAAAACACTATTTTTTATATTATTTGAAAACTGAACATGACCCCCCCCCCCCCCTGCTCATCTGCACCCCCCACCCCCAAACACACATGTGATGACAGTGTATTGAAAAACATAATTAACTAATACTTTTTATATAATTATTAAGTAAGCATATTTAACTCTACTTAAATTATATTTATTGCCTCAGCCAGGGTAATTAGATTTCATTAAGGGCACCAAGCCGAGGGCCGCAGCACCTGTGGGGCACACAACACCAGGGAGGGGGACACCACAACAGCCCCACCCCAGTGACAGTACAGATACTAATGTTGAATCTGCACTTATAGTGAATTATAACATTATTAGTTGTGCCTGGGGTTCAGTAATATTATTGGTGAGGGTCAGAGAAACATAAATTACACCCTGGAAACAAAAGTTGAGAACCAACCATTTACTCAAAATAAATATTTGGTTATAACAGTCTGCTTGGAAAGTTGCCAGATTCATGACAGCAGCTCAAAATAAAATTTAAAAAATATACTTTGCTAGTCTGCTGGAACAAATCAACAGTAATACAACTGTAACAGCAGCCAGTTGTTCATACTTAAATAATAAATACTAATATATATATATATATATATATATATATATATATATATATATATATATATATATATATATATATATATATATATATATATATATATATGTCAAGGGTTTGTTTGACTTCATTGATTTTTAATTTATTTTCACCCATGTCCAAAACAAGCAGTGATGAAGAGTGCACAGTTTTTAAAGTGTAAAAACACCCCCCAAAAAACCAGGATAATTTTAAAATAGATACAAGAGATCTCAAAACACAATAAAATAATCTTAGTCTCTTTTACCATTGAGCACTAAAAAAAAGAACAGATTTCAGCCACACTCTTACTTCAACTTAAAATCTGTAAATCTGCGTCACTCACCTCCAACTACACCCCCCCCCCCCACACACACACACACACACACACACACACACACACACACACTACTGCGAAAAGCTCCCCTTTATTTACCCCTAAGCTCCACCCATGGCCATACCAATGACCATATCCTTTAATTAACACACAATCTACAAAATTTACATGGAACATTTATCAAACTAAAATCATATTAACTCATATAAACAATGGCACCAATTATCCTCCATACATAAACACAAACAGAAGAAAAACCCAAAACAATGAATGTGTCCTGTAGTCAATGGTCATGTGTTCTATGAAGACTGTGAGTATATAACAGTGGTCCGCTTCTGCAGCAGGTGTGTGTGTGTGTGTGCGTGTGTGTGTGCGTGTGTGTGTGTGTGCGCACCTCTAGACGCCCACCAAATGGGGAAATGGCTGAGTAGTGATGGTAGGTCCAGTTTTAACGCTTCACAAACTCCAAAAAAGATGAGAGAAAGGAGAAAATAAAGACGAGAAAAGAAAATAAAGACAAGAAAAAAGAAAAAAAACACTCAGGGCAGAGACGATGGCGGCTAAAGTCGCACCGTCACAATATTTCCTAAAAATAATCTTTTTGTTCACAAGTTGGTGTGGGCCAGTCTGTGTCCACCTATTGCCAGAACCCTGGGTTAAAGCAGTTGGTTCAAATAAACGTCTTCTTCTCATTCATTTAATATCACAATTATAGTTTACAATCAGTTACAGTATTAAAAAAATATGTCAGCATAAGATTATTTTTAAGATTACATATTCACTTGTCAGAAAAGTCCAGTCTGAGTCTATGAACATCTATGACCCAAGAGAGGTCATAAGACACTAAAGGTCAGAGGTCAGAGGTTAGACACACAGTTTTAACACCTTCCCATCGACTCCTCCTTCTTCCAGATTTCAGTAGGGTGTTGGTCCCGGTAGGCTGGTATGAGGTGGGGGCTTTCCCTTCCCTTTCCCTAATCACCTCTGCATTCCTTAAACTGCTTCACTGTGATCATTAATATTAATATGCATTAATATTTATATCTCTGATATTATTGTCATTTTCCAAAAACAACAGAAAGGGTAGAGGAGGTAACCAAACATTTACTGAATAAAAGAGAATATTACAACATGTTGATCTTCTCTGAGCGATTCACCTCCTGCATGAAACCAGTCAGGCCTGGTTGTTGTCAGAGACACAGGAAAGGAAACGTACACTTCCAAACATGGAGAAAGAAAATGACTGACCACCACTAATGACAAAGCGTAGGTTTTGGAAAGTAAATATCTGAGGCTGAAGGAGTTGAACCGCTACAGTTCCTGATAATCCACTGAACAGTCAGACTTTTGACTGTTTCTGTTCCTCCTGATGAAGTGAATCCTCAAACTCAGTTTTATATTCTAAGTTATTTAAAGTAAAAAACATGTAATGGCAAATTAATCAAATTAAAGTATATTGTAAGTGGATGTGAATCTGTTAATAATAGGACTTTATTAATGTTAAGGTGGTACGAACTAGGAATGGGTAGACCACTATCAGGGAGTCTACCCCCCCCCCCCCCCCCCAGGCTTATTGGCAGGTGGTCGCCCTACTTGTGGGTGGGAGCAGGACTGGACATTGAGTCCCATGCAGACCTGTACTGCACTGGAAACTGCATGGAAATGACTTTTCATAAGGTTCTGTAAAAGGTAAAGTATTTTATTTGTCATCATCTACTATGAGGCATTGTTAAGTCAATTACATTTTATTTATAAATCCC
Source organism: Siphamia tubifer (assembly GCA_020466265.1). NCBI lineage: Eukaryota > Metazoa > Chordata > Actinopteri > Kurtiformes > Apogonidae > Siphamia > Siphamia tubifer. The sequence continues at coordinate 7,759,292 of CM035787.1, read as the reverse complement.
CAAATCCCAACAAAGTCGTCTCATAGGGCTTTACAGTAACAGAAATAGATAAAAAAGTCCCCTGTCCTTAGATCAGGGGTGTCCAAATCCAGTCCTCGAGGGCCAGTGTCCTACATGTTTTAGATATTTCCCTCTTCCACATGATTTACTTTAACCCTTTAAAATGTAGCACTAAAAAATAATTAAAATAAGCAACAAAATGAACAAAAGTGGTCAAAGTCATCAATAAAATGAACAAAAATGAATAATAAACTGACAAAATAATTAGTAATCTGAAAAAAGTAAGACGCAAATTGAGCAAAATTAAAGAAAAAAAGAATAAAATATAAAGTAAAATGTAGAAAAATAAACAATCAGCAACAAAATGAACAAAAACTTTGTGTCTTACTTTGTTCATGTTACTAATTATTTTGTCAGATTTTTATACATTTTTGTTTATTTTATTGATGACTTTGTTTATTTTTGTTCATTAAAGAGTTAAACTGAATCATATGGAAGACGGAAATATTTAAAACATGTAGGACACCAGCCCTTGAGGACTGGATTTGGACACCCCTGTCCTTAGACCCTCCTTCTTGGCAAGAAAAAATGTCAATACCCAGTGAAAAAAAACCCATGAAATGAAATTTTACCATAGAATTAGCACCTTATTAGTGATCCATAATGTAAAGTGTTACTGGTGAATCAATGTTGTAGACGATGATGGTGTTTCCATGGTAACTACAGAGCCTTTGAACGTGCAAATGGGTCATATATGAACATGGATTTAAATTATTAAACAGTGACATATGTTGATATTTACCTTTTATTATTGGGTCTAAAAAGATTTTTTTTTTAAAACATCCTTGTACTAATGTCTCGGTTGCTGTGTTTGTGTTTTATCGTTGCCCAAACTGACATTTTCTTCATCTAATTTCTGTCTGTTTTAAGACGATACACTTGACAATAAACTGTTTTATGTCTCGATGAAGAAGCTGCTGAATTCTCTGGTGTGGTTTAAACCTTTGACATGTGGAATAAGAACGTCACCTGCTTCACTTTGTCTTTTCATCCTCATGTCAAACTAATATCATCATAACACACGTCAGGAGTTCCTTCCATTTATCTTCAACTTTACACTTTTTTCACAACACTGCAAAAATTATTATGTGTATTTCTCCTCATTTCTACTTCAAATATATCACTACACTTTAAATATTGTGATCGTTATTGTCTTTGTTTTAAATTGTACAGATGTTTTATGTTTTGCACCATCTGTTGGGTTATTGGTTTGTAATAAAGGGGTGGGATTTAAGAAGTTTGACTTCTTCCCACTCCTTTTGGAGTACAAAAAATTGTTTTTTTTTGACTATGTTGATTGTTTTGTTGATTTTGTGTGCTTGAAATAAAATTGAATTGAATATTTGTGTGTTTTATTCAGTTTTTTTTTTCTTTTTGTTTGTTGTTCTGGCAGCACTTTGGACCATTATTATTATTATTGTTATTATTATTATTATTACTATTATTATTATTATTATTATTATTATTATTATTATTATTATTATTATTATATATTTTTCTGCTTGAATTAGGAAAAAAAATTTAATTGAGAAAAACAAATAAACAATGACCTAGAGTTAACAAAAAATGTGTGTGGTGACTCAGAAAGCAAATGATAAATGTAATCAGTAATCAATATAATGTAATCAGTGTTAATTCTTTTTTAAAAATCTTGATTTAACCAATAAAAATCTGCCAATGGAACAAATAAAAATTATCTTGATCAGATTTGTTCAATATATATATATATATATATATATATCCTGCAAAGAACCCTCAGGGTCCCAGGACCTGAAGGAAACACCGGGTCCTTTTTTAAGATAAAATTAAGCAAAAAAAAATTGGAATCCAACAAAAGGAATTTTAAATAAAGCAAACTTTTTCTAATAATATTGACTTAAGGGGGAAAATACTGTGTGTGTGTGTGTGTGTGTGTGTGTGTGTGTGTGTGTGTGTGTGTGTGTTTGTGTGTGTGTGTGTGTGTGTGTGTGTGTGTGTGTGTGTGTGTGTGTGTGTGTAAAACTAAGCCAAAAAAATTTAGCTAAAAAGAAAAAAACCTTGAATTCAACAAAAAAAAATCATAAATAAAGCAAACAAATTAATAATAACATTGAATTAAGGAGAAAACAAATGACTAAAAAAAATCAGCCGTTAAAACAAGTTAAAAAATAAAAAACCTTGTTCAGGTTAGTTCAGATTTATTCATATATAAATCACTTCTCTTCAGTCTGTTCACATATTTGGACTAAACATCAAACACATCCACTCGTTCAGACACTTTTTTTTTTTTTTTTCCCAGCGTACACTCTTCAATCTGTCAAAAATAACTTGTACTTTCCACTAACTTGTGTGTCGCCCTCTTTCTTAACACTTGGACCATAATGAAAGACGAATTAGACTGAGTTCACATCCTTGTCTCTGCACCTCTGTCTTTTTTCACAGCTCATCAAACCTAATCATTCTGGTGACTTTCACTTTTGTTAAAGAATCACAGAGTTGTGTTTGTGTGAAAGCGTCTCCCCCAGATGTTCCGTTCACATGACTAGACAAAGACAGTGGTACCGACCAGGGGTGAACGGGAGGGCAGAGCACGCTGGTACCAACTAATTAAAGAAACTCCCACAATCCACAGTTTATTTTTTTCATGCATGGCTGAGGAAAAGCCATTTGACCCGTACGGAGAATGAGGTAAGTGACCCGCGAACGACCACAGGAAATAGAGTGTGTGTGGACGGAGAAGGAATGAGGCAGGAATGACAGAGGGAAGTCGCAAAGGTTGAACTATGGTCGAAAATGAGCAGGGATCCGTCTAATATCAGTGATAAGTAGAGGTGTCAAAATGAACACAGTGAACATTCATCTGATTCCAAACTTTTAACATAATTAACCCATTTTCTGCAGCGAGTTCCATTATTAACCCTTGAACTCCTGAGGATTAAGGAATTTTACAGTAAAAAAATAAAATAAAATGAGCAAGAAAATGAAGAAAAACTGACAAAGTGATCAGTAAAAATGAACAAAAAATTAGTAAATCAACAAAAATAATAAGTAACATGGACATTGTAAGATACAAACGGAACAAAATTGTAGAAAAATAAACAAAATAAGCAACAAAATGAACACAAAGTATCACTAAATATTTACAAAATACCAAATAGTATGAAAGAATTAGCAAAATAATTCAGTGAAACTAAATGAACACAGTGCACATTAATCTGATTCCAAACTTTTAACATAATTAACCCATTTTCTGCAGCGTAAATCAACAAAAATGGGCATTGTAAATTGAAGAAAAATAATAAAATAAAGAAAGAAAATGTACAAAATACACAAAAATAAACATCAACAGAAACTAATAAATGTTCACAAAATAACAAATAACATGGAAATTTTTTTTAAAAAGAAACCTAAACAAAATGAAGTTAAAAAAGGAATAAATTATAGTTGTTTTTCGACACCTGTGCATCACTTCCATTATTCTGAATATTTAAAATAAACCCTCAGAACGTGTCAGCGCTGAAGCAACAGGGATTTAAAGTTAACTCTTTGATACATGAATTATAACACTAGTCAAGTTTTTTTCATAAGTGTTTTTATTCTTCTTTAGGACTGAAAAAAAAATTTTTTTAATGAAACAATTTTTTATGGCATTATAAAAATATCCACTCAGCTGTAAAATATATGTTTAAACTTTGAACCAAATAAAGGTGATATTAGAAAAGTATTTTATTGCAAGTTTTGTTTAATTACACTTTAATAACAACAAACAATTCATTTGCATATTAGTGCAGATCAGGTATAAAGAACAGACCAGTTACAGTCATGAGTAGGGGTGTGACGAGATCATGTGTGACGAGATCATGTGTGACGAGATGTAATTTGGTGAGATTGCTTGTCGTGTTAAAATTCTGTCTTGTTATCCAGCTAGCAGCCAGAATGAGGTCAGAAAATAAAAGTTTTACTGTTGAAGACGCCCTCGCTACTTTCAAATGGTTTGTTTGGCAACGTTTTGGGTTCTGACAGAAATGATAAATGACAAGAGAGTGACTGATAAGACATGGCATATATATATATATATATATATATATATATATATATATATATATATATATATATATATATATATATATATATATAGAGAGAGAGAGAGAGAGAGAGGAGAGAGAGAGAGAGAGAGACTGAAATGTTCAAAGTACTCCTATTCTGTACTTAAGTAGAAGTACAGCTACTGGTATGTAAAAATACTCTGGTAAAAGTAGAAGTACTGATTCAACTCCTTTACTCATGTAAAGGTGACGTAGTACAATTTGATAATTGTAGTAAAGTACAAAAGTAAAAAGTAAAACTGCATGGTTTTTTTTATTAAAAAATTATTTTATTTTTATTTAATCCAGAAAAATCTGAAAAGTTTCAAAAGTATCTAAAATAAAGCCTTTAAAAGTTAATTACTGTGTAGATAATGTGTTTCATAGGGTCACTGTACTCAGTGTTGAGGATATGGGCAGGAAATTTTGGAAAAATGGGCGGGGGGGGTGGGGGGGGGTTAAGTCACAATTGAGATAAAAAGTCATTATGAGATTTTTTAAAAATTACAAATAAGATTTTAAAAATGCTGAATTTTAAGAGGAAAAAGTCCAAATTGTGAGATAATAGTCATATAACAATAATAAATAAAGTTTCTCGTGTAAACGTAAATACACTCTGCACTTAATAACAACAACCAATTATAAGGTTGTCATGGTTACAGTGTCTGAGGCTGTCATTTTCACTCCAAGAGAAATGATCATGTGACTATGTACGTCACATCCTGTGACATATATTACAGAAAAAGTCTTTCCATTGCACTTTTGCGATATATTACAATATTGAAACGTCTGAAAAACCACCTCATGAAAGCGTGAAAACTTTTTTTGCGATATTTGAGTGTTTTTTCGAAATTCAGGTGCTTCCGTTACCAGTTTTTATAGAGATATTTACATTGTGTAATGGAAACAAAGCTAGTGAGAGCAAAGGAATGAAAAGGAGATGTCCTATCTCTGACCTTGACCTTTGACCTACATTCACCAACATTTAATGAATCTATTCTGGATCACCCACACATTTACTGCAGATGTCATGGAAATTGGTCCAGTAGTTTTTTTTTGTGTATAAACCTGCTTAAAATCAAACAAACCAACTCAAACTCAATACCCCCCCCCCCCCATCTCCCATTCAGGGGCGCAGGGTAGAAATGTAATAAAAATAAACTTCACTGTCATGTGATGTTCCGTCTACAGAGAAACTGTTGTGACGTCTACTTTGTGGAAGAATATGAAACAGTTAATTAATTTTTAGAGACTGAGCATTAATTCATTAGTCAAATAAAAGCCTAATATTAATGGAGTTGGAGAACGTGTGGGTTCTAACCTGGTTCCACGTCACACTGAACTCATTTCCAGTCACATGTGTTCAGGCTCGTTCATACAAACAGACGGTGAAAAACTGGCCGCTTACACCAGTGTAAGCATAGACGTTTTCATCCCATTTATGAGCGTTTTAAACAATTTCATTTTATTTCCTTTGTCGTAACTTTAAAAAATGAAACTTTAAATCTTTTCCTCATGAAACAAATGAAAAAGTTCAAATCCTCCCCAGACGTTAGAGGGATGTTCTCCCCAGTTATCTATTATTATTGGAACATCTGGACGATAAAATAAAGGAAATCGTTTGCCTTTTATTTCCCTTTTCCTAATCTCCATTTGGGGTCCTTTCTCTTCTCCGCCCTCACTTTCAGTAGATTAACAGATAAAAAGCTTCAAACGGTCAGTTCTTAGCAAATGAAAAAGAGAAAACACAAAAAAGAGCCTGTTGTTACTTTGCATTTGTTGGAATTGTAACGACATTAGAAAGCCTCTCCCTCAAGAACAGCGTTTGGACAATAGAAGTGAAACAACAAAAGACATTTTCCTGTTCATAGTACATTATGGTCTGTATAGTGGCAGAAAAATAGAGGCATAAATACCCCAGATGGTTGCCAAATGTAGTGATTAAAATGAAGAAGTAAGAATGCACCTGCTGTGGAAGCACAACCCCTGTGCACTGGAACACACTGGGGTAGGAAATGATGTGGACTGGGAGCTTTTTTAAATTCCATCTATAGAACACTGTATATATCAGTAATAATTAGTCTGACTGAACAAAAAAAAAGAAGGAAACAGGATGAAGGTTGGTCACAAACTGCAGCTTCAGAATAAAAGATAGATGAGCTATTAGCGAGGGCTATGCGAACTTAGAAAAAAAAAACTGACATCGCGATTTTTTTAACCCTGTGATATATATTGCGATATAAAAACAGCTGTGTGGTGCCGACGCAAACGGTCAAAAACAGATTAGCGGTCGATACGGAACATATGTTTCAGTGTCATCCTTATTGTACCCGAAGTACCGTAAATTCTGGATTACAAGCCGCTACTTTTTTCCTAATCTTTCAACCTTGCGGCTTTTTCAGTGACGCGGCCAATTTATGTAATTTTCCTAACGGCCGCCAGAGGCGCTCGAGTAGAAAAGGTAAGATTTAGACCGGTGGAATATATGCGTCGAGGAAGACTGAATGAAAAAGGAGGGGCGGAACAAATGCAGGGTGACGGGTTTAAGTGGGAGCGGTAAAGGTGACGGACAGGTGTACAAGGGGTAAAAAGTTGCTTAAAGAAAAACCCGCGGCGGTGTGTGAGAGAAGACAGAGGCTCGACCAGACCCTGTGGATTGTTTTTGCACGTTGGCACGGAGGAGTTTGACCTGAACTCTGCGAAAGAGAAAGTTATCGCTGACTCTGCGATAGATGAGGCGAGGCGGCGACCAGCCACCTGTTTGTGGATGCAGGCGGACATTTTTCCCTCCCTTACCTTTGGAAATATACACTTTTTTTTCCTTGGATTACTTTCAACGGGACCCGGACTCTGCAGGTCTGCATCAAACCTTAAGTGTCATTTTCCGTTCATTTTGCCGACTGTGATTTTTGGACTGTGGACTTTAACCCTTGTGTGGTCCTTCGGGTCCAAGAGAGCCGGTGGTTCACAAATGTACCTTTTTATACGTACTGTAGGATGCCATTGCTTACTACTGAAAACAGTAATATATCCTTGGGGGGGTGGGGTGATGAGTCTATGGAACTGAACTTTGGAATCTGGGTTTTTAAGACCCGATTGTAGGACACAGCCTGTGTGCCTTTTACGAAGGACCGCACAAGGGTTAATGAAGGACATTCCGTTTCATTCGCGGGACTTGAAGTCGGGTTTGGGTTAATTTTGTGTTTGTGTTACATGTTTTAATGTGGGCACATGCGGCTTATATACATGTGCGGCTTGTGTATGTACAAAATCGGTTTTCCTCTTAGAATGAGGTGGGTGCGGCTAATAATCAGGTGCGCTCTATAGTCCGGAAATTACGGTAATTCAATAAAATTCATTATTAAAAATAAATAAACTACAAAAGCAAACCTCTGCTAAAGCCAATGCTTGTTTTTGGTCTGGTTTTTTTTTTTAATTTTTGTTGATTTTTGTTGAAAATGCAGCAAAATTCAATTGTTGGTTTTGTGCTTCAAAACGAAAGTCGAATAAACCAGTGTTTTTTTGTGTTTTAGTTCCCATTCATAAACAGAAAATGTAAATACCAAAATATACACAAACTCGAAAACGTATGTCACATAGAAAATGATTCCATTTTGGTGGTGATCCGGAAGAGATCCTGGATTCTGGATCACTTTGAAATGTATTCTACATTTACCGCAATGTAAAATTTCAAAGTGATCCAGAATCCAGGATCTCTTCTGGATCACCACCAAAATGGAATCATTTGTTCCATGTGACACTCCCAACACATCCTGAACATTTCATCAAAATCCATCCATAAGTTTTTGAGTGATCTAATTCAGATTATATGTAGGCATATTATTTTTATATTTTTACCCATCCATGTCTGGGAGGGTGACGCCCTAGCACCCCTATGGACCAGCCGGCACTGGTATAGACATTGCACTCTTCACATTCCTCCCAAAAAACACCAGACAGACTTCAGCTGGGTTACTAACCAGAACCTCCAGTGTTAGTTTCCCTGCACTGGTTACTGCTAACCTACAGAATAATTTTAAAATACTACTGCTCACTTATAAAGCCTTAAATGGAACAAACCCAGTTATGTTTCAAACTCACTGAGCAGTTCTGTCCAAACTACAACACTAAGGTCATCTAACGCAGGTATATGACAAAGTAAACTGTTGACTTTGTTAACTATGAACCAAAGTTATGGAATATAATTCATGAGGGAAGACAGTTCACTGAGTATATTTAAAACTAAATTAAAATCATTATTATTTTCATCAGCCTTTAAAGAGAGATAAAATGGAGTCACAATTCTGTGACCCCGTTCTGATTTATTCTATTGAAATTGTATAATGTATGTATAATCACTTTACTCTTGTAATTTTCTTTCTTATTTATTGAAATATTATAATCAGTTTATCTTGTACTTTTGTAATTTTATAATTTTGCGCAATCGAATTATAATGTATTTTTTTCTTAAAATTGTATTTTAATATTTAATCAATGTGAAGCACTTTGGGCTACAGTGTTTCTATAAAAGGTGCTATATAAATAAATAAATAAATAAATAAATAGAAACATCCAAATATTGGTATGGACACGCCCATAGTGTCCATATGTAATTTTACGCCCATGGTACATATTTGTGATTGTTTAATGTGTGAGATATAAGAAGTGAAAATAGACCCTGTTTAAAACCCTCACCCACATTTACTAAACTTAAGTTGAATTTCTTCAAAGCTCTGATGATGAAGGCTCGGTGCCAAAATGCGTCAACATACTTTTGCTGTGATATGAGCTGAATAAATATGTTTAATGTGATTTGACTTTGAAATTTATGATGTGCTCCTTTTTTTTTTCTTCTTCTTCTTCTTTTTCTTCATTTCTTGAGCGTGTAGATAAATCTCCTCGGCAGCACATGTTGTTCTCAAGCGTTTTAAGTTCATGCCAGACCAGACGAAGGAGGTGCACGAGAATGTGAACACAGCAGGGGCCACTAATACATTCATACGCGGAGCCAGATTTTTGATGCGTCAGTCAGCTGATATTATGTACACTTAATGTTTGACTAAACTCTGCTGCTTTTTACTGCAAACTGTGACTGAAAATAACCTTAAAACATCCATGAACAGTTCCAGAAGAAGTTTCCTACAGATCAGTTCATGTTGCGTTGGTGCTATTTTATCACTGAAGGGGAGGCAAGGGGGATTGTTTTTTGGTTTTTACACTTCACACAAAAACTACCAAATGAATTTCTATGAATTTATCAGAGAAAGTGTGACGTCCACAATAGATCCCATTCAACTTGCATGCCTGTAGGTCAAAGGTCACGGCACAAGAAACTCTTCCCCTCAAAAACATTTTTGTTCTTAATGGACATTTCCTTCTCAAAACATGAGACTATAGGTTTTAACTTTCAAGGTCAAAGGTCATGATGCCATTTTGGAGCCTACATGTACTTTGGAGATATGACGATTTAAATTCATCTTTTATGGTCACTCAAAATCAAAGGTCAAGTCTTTTCTTGTTTTAAAATCCTTGACGTCTTCTGGCTGCCCCCCCCCCCCCCCCAAAAAAAAAATAAACAAAAAAAAAAACAGGAGGTAGATGATATGGATATAAATAAAAAATAATACAAAGCAGTAAACATGTGGTCTCACAAACAATCTAACTCTTAAAAGTTCGTATCCTGGCTCAGGCTGTCCACATGTCCAAGTGTCCTTGGACAAAGACACTGAACCAGAGTCCTACACGGTTCTGATTTTGACAAACTGCAACCGCCCGTACCCGTCATGTTCAAACCCGTATCCGACCCGTTTTCCAATGAAAAAAAAATTACAAATCCGCACCCGAACCGACCCGCTATAAATGAACCCGATATCCGACCCGAACCCGGAAGAAAATGTCAAACTTAAATACAAAATGTATTGCCACGAATATACTGAACAGTGACATAGCCAAGGCAGAGACAAATAAAAATGTTGTTAAACAGGAGCAGACAAATAATAAATTCAAAAACTATTTTTATACGTGAGCTCACACGCGCACGCACACACACACACACACACACACATACACGCACACACACACACACACGCACACACACACACACATACACGCACACACACACACACACACACACACGCACACACACACACACACACACACACACGCTTGAAAAACGCATCAAGAAGGAAGCTGACAGGAGGCAGCTATACAAGTCCAAACTAAAGAACAGTTTTTAGCCTATGAACCGCAAATTAGACCCACGATCACCCACGTCCGACCCGAACCGAACCTGTATCTGACACAGCACAACATTTTTCACCTGTTTCATGAAAATCTGCAGTTCACCCACGGGTCACCTGCGGTAACCCGAACCCGTGCAGGACTCTGCACTGAACCCTTTGTTAGTCTCCCAGTAGGACTGACAGAACCTTAGAAACCTACTGGTGTATGAGTGTGTGTGAATGGGTGAATGTGGGGCTAATGTAAAGAGCTTTGAGCACCATTGAAGGTGGAAAAAAAACTATAGAAGTGCAGAACATTTAACATTTACTGTTTTTGGTGTTAGCCCCATTTAAAATCATGTGACCTTGATTTTGATTTGTCAAGGTCACTCAAGGATCAAACTGGTTCATGTGCTCTATGTGGAAATAAAGCCTGTTTTTTTTCCCTTCATGTTTTCAGAACAAGCAACAGCACGAAACCTAGTTGGATGATACTCTGGTAAACACACACAGAGGGGGGGGGGGCTTCATGCATTGTGACCCAATCAGAGACGCCTCGTCACCGCATCATGGACATGTATGAGGAAGTACCGATAATAAATCTATCGAGCAAAAACAGCTGGAAACAAAACAACCTGGATGTTTTTTTAAAATAGATCCAACAAACCATGTATTCAATAACACTGGAGAACACAATAATATTAATGAAATAAATATAGAATGACACCTTTAAACAGCAGAAGATCCCAGACTTCGCTAAAGATGCTGACCTTTGTTTAGCCTGTGGATGCTCTAATGAGCGCTGTAAGGACACTAGAGCTGGTCAGATGCATGTACGGAATAATATATTGTTAGCAGGTTGTCATAGTAAGAGTTAAATAAATGCAGACGAGACGGAGAGAACCCCATCAGCTTCATGTCTACCTATGATCTAACAGCTCTCCATCATCCTGTGTA
>CM035787.1:7642990-7742990 GCA_020466265.1 Siphamia tubifer | reverse complement strand
TGGTGTTTGTGTCTGTAATGTAGAGTGAGTTCATATAATTTCCATACCATTGGTTTTTAATATTTTAAATGTATGTCTGTTAGAGCTGCACAATATATTGTCTGAGCATCAACATCACTGTGTATGTGTGCACAATAAACACATCGTAGATCCTTTTCTTATTGAATTTATTTATTTGTATATATTTTTATTTAAAAAAATTATTTACTTATTTATTTCTTTTTATTAATTTCTTTTATTTCTTTATTATTTTTAAGGTATTTATTTGTCTTTTTTATTTATTAATGTTTTATTTATTTACTCATTATATATATATATATATATATATATATATATATATATATATATATATATATATATATATATATATATATATATATATATATATATATATATATATATATATACTTTTTTTTCCAGATCGACAGGTCCCAAACACCCCAAATAGCCAAGAGAAATTAAAAATGCATGACATGCAAGAGTTTGGGTGAATATATCTTTAATAGATTTTAACATCTTTGTGTGTTTTTACCTTTTAAAAAAAGATAACGTGTTTTTAACATCTCATTTTATTTAGTTTTTTTTGTCTGTTTTTTGAAACAAATTGTAATATATCTGTGTGTTTTTAACATCACTTTTCAGACATCTTAAAGGTTTTGTGTGTTTTCAGCATTTTTACCTTTGTGTCCATTTTCAACATTCCCCCTCCTCATATTTTAACATCTTTGTGTGTTTTTATTGCATATTTTAACATATGTCTATTTTTTTTAATGTTTCTTTTAACTCATCTTAACATTTTCTCTCATGTCCTGTAGTTAGTTAACTACACATTTGTTCTATTTTTTTATTTTTTTTTATTCAGGTTTATTTTTGTCTCCCCTGAAGTCCTCTGGTGCCCCCCAGGGCAGACCCACCTCTATTTGAAAATCACTTGTGTAGAAGATTTCCATGGTAACTACAGAGCCTCTGAATGTCCAAATGTGTCTTATCTGATGACCATAAAAATATAAATAAGTGTATTTTATACCAATTCTTAACATATTTTAATAGGATTAGTGGATGAACAGTGAATAAACACTTTACATCAGTAAATGCTCTTGGTCACCAGTAGCTGTGTGGTTCTTTCAGGGTTAATCAACATTATGTGGCTGTAAGCACTGAGTGTTTCATGTCTAGTTTACCCATTTTCCTGAGTGTTTGCTACTGTATATTTCCTTGAATAGAATATGAAGTACAATGAAACATGTGGGAGTAACTATACATCAATAGCCAGGCACAAAGCAGCAAACTGTAGTTGCCATGGTGAAACCTTAAAGCATACAAAGGTGTCCCTTCCATCACCATGAAACTATGTTTTTTTTTTTCCCAACCTTCAACTTTTGAGAGTGAAATAACCTACGGTGAAATGGACCTGGTCAGTGAAAAATATATTTAATTTCAGTGACAAAGAAGCAGCACTGGAGTCCATGTGGACTCAGAGACTCAAGAGCAAAGGAACCCTTAAAAACCAAAACAACTACCTTTAACTGGGACCACCCACTCACCTAAACTGTTTAATACCTTCTTATATTAATTCTTTACATGTCAATAACATTGGACTGGTAAAATACATCTATTATAGATGATATGATGATCGGGAAAAACAAAGGGAGGTGGAATATGTTTACATTAATGATGCTTGGTGCACATCTGTCACAGTCCTGTCACAGTCCTGTCTACACACTGCAGCCCGAATCTGGAGTGTCTTTTCATAAACTGTAAGCCGTTTTATTCGCCGCGGGAGTTCTCCTCTTTTATCATGGCTGGTGTTTACACCCCCCCCCCAAGCCAACGCGAGTGAAGCGCTGTAGACTCTCGCCGAACAATTAAACAGCTGTGAAGTTAAATACCCGGACTCGGTCTTTATTGTCATGGGAGACTTTAACAGAGCAAGATTAAATCAGGAACTCCCCAAATACAAACAGCACATCACCTGCCCCACCAGAGGCAGAAACACACTGGACCACTGCTACACAGTTATCACAGGAGCGTATCACTCCGTTCCCCGAGCAGCTCTGGGACACTCTGACCACTGCTTGGTCCACCTCATCCCCACTTACAGGCAGAAGCTAAAAACTGCCAAGCCTGTGGTGAAGACTGAGTAAGTGGACCAACGAGGCAAAGCAGGAACTACAGGCCTGCTTTGACTACACAGACTGGAGTGTCTTTGAAGCTGCTAATGACAATCTGGACGACCTGACAGATACTGTAACGTCCTATATCAGGTTCTGTGAGGACATGTGTGTACCGACCAAAACATTCCGGACTTTCAATAACAATAAGCCATGGTTCACTGCCAGACTGCGCCAGCTCCGCCAGGCCACGGAGGAGGCCTACAGGAATGGAGACAGGGCCCTGTACCAGCAGGCCAGGAACACATTAAACAGGGAAGTCAGAGCAGCTAAGAGGAGCTATTCTGAGAAGCTGAAGAACCAGTTTTCAGCCAACGACCCTGCCTTAGTGTGGAGGGGCCTGCGGGAAATTACCAACTATAAAAGACCCTCCCGCCGCGTCAAGGCAAACAAAGACCTGGCTAACGACCTCAGCACCTTTTACTGTAGATTTCAGAGGGACAACTTCGCATCCCTCACCCAGCCACCACTCATCCAAACCAGCAGTACGACAGCCCCCCTCACACCTACAGCCGCACTGCCACCTGCCCCCCCGGTCCCACTCAGAGTACGTGAAGAGGAGGTGAGCCAGATTTTCAAGAAACAGAAGATCAGGAAAGCACCAGGCCCAGACAGAGTGTCACCCTCCTGTCTCAAAACCTGCGCTGACCAACTGGCTCCAGTCTTCACAAAGATTTTCAACCACTCACTGGAGCTGTGTGAAGTCCCCTCTGTTTTCAAGCGCTCCACCATCATCCCAGTCCCCAAGAAATCCCGCATTACAGGACTGAATGACTACAGACCGGTGGCACTTACATCTATGGTCATGAAGTCCTTTGAAAGACTCGTGTTGGGCCACCTGAAGTCCGTAACAGGACCCCTGCTGGACCCGCTGCAGTTTGCCTACAGGGCAAACAGGTCGGTGGACGATGCTGTCAACCTGGGACTGCACTACATCCTGCAACACCTTGACAGCCCGGGCTGCTACGCGAGGATCCTGTTTGTGGATTTCAGCTCGGCGTTCAACACCATCATCCCCGAAATCCTCTCCTCCAAACTCTCCCACCTCAACGTGTCTCTGCCCATCTGTCAGTGGATCACCAGCTTCTTGACAGACAGAAGTCAGCAGGTGAGATGTCACCTCAGCCACACGGAGCCCCCCAGGGGTGTGTCCTGTCCCCTCTGCTCTTCTCCCTCTACACCAATGACTGCACCTCCACGCACCCAGCTGTCAAACTCCAGAAGTTTGCAGATGACACCACAGTCATCGGCCTGATCCAGAACGGAGATGAGTCTGCATATCGGCAGGAGATCGAGCAGCTGGTGCTCTGGTGCAGCCACGACAACTTGGAACTGAACACGCTCAAGACTGTGGAGATGACGGTGGACTTCAGGAGACAGCCCCCGCCTCTGCCCCCCCTCACCATCTGCAACAGCCCCGTGTCACCTGTCGAGACCTTCAAGTTCCTGGGAACTACCATCTCTCAGGACCTGAAGTGGGAGAAGAACATCCACTGCATCCTGAAGAAGGCCCAGCAGAGGATGTTCTTCCTGCGACAGCTGAAAAGACATGGCCTGTCTCAGGAGCTGCTCGTCCAGTTCTACACGGCTGTCATCGAGTCTGTCCTGTGCTCCTCCATCACTGTGTGGTTCGGAGCAGCCACACAGCAGGACAGGAACAGACTGCAGCGCGCAGTCAGGACGGCAGAAAAAAAATCACAGGAGCCCCCCTGCCCTCCATCCAGGAACTGTACTCCTCCAGAACCAGGAAGAGGGCAGCCAACATCATTAAAGACTCTGCCCCCCCGGGTAACAACCTGTTCTCCCTCCTCCCCTCCGGAAGGCGCTACAGAGCCCTGCGCACCAAAACCACCAGACTTAAAAACAGTTTTTACCCCACTGCCATAACTTTAATTAACAGCTGATACAGTCTTGCACTGCCATACATTCAAGTCCTACATTCACACTGATTTGCACTACCTCGTGTATTTTGCACCACTCTTTTTGTATAATACTATTTATTTTTATTCTTGTATTCAATTCAATTCAATTTTATTTATAAAGTCCTAAATCACAACAAAGTCGTCTCAGAGGGCTTTACAAAAACATAATCAACTACAGAAATACATGAAAAGTCCCAGGCATCCCCTGTCCTTAGACCCTCCTTCTCAGCAAGAAAAAACTTCCAAACCCAGTGGGAAAAAGAAGAAATCTTGAGGACAACCACATTGAAGGAGAGATCCACTCCCATGGACGGACAGGCTATAGATGAACGTCCATGTATAAATGCAGGAAGGGGGGCTGGTCCAGACAGGCAGGGGCGGTGGTCCGGGGTCACAGGTCGGCACAGGCGAGATACTGCAGATCCTGTCGTCCATGGCTCCCGTGCAGGCACTGTCAGGAGAGCCACCACTCCCCCCAGGGGGGGAGGGGGGAAAGGGGACACCAGGTGACTAGTCATGAACAGACTTGGTAAGAAATACTATTTATATTTTTATATATTTTATATATATTTTATATTTTTATATTTTATATCTCTACTATTCTGAGAGTGACACCACCTGCCGGAATAGAATTCCATGTATGTGCAAATGTATCTGGCGAATAAAAACGATTCTGATTCATGAACTCTGCTTAATTTAATATTTACTTTTCAGATGTCAAAAAAGCAACTGATTTAGAAAAAAGAAAAAGTCAAAACTAAAACTATTGAAAACA
The DNA here is from genome assembly GCA_020466265.1 of Siphamia tubifer. Classification (NCBI taxonomy): domain Eukaryota; kingdom Metazoa; phylum Chordata; class Actinopteri; order Kurtiformes; family Apogonidae; genus Siphamia; species Siphamia tubifer. The sequence continues at coordinate 7,738,122 of CM035787.1, read as the reverse complement.
AATTACAATACAAGTTCTTTCTTTCTAAATTTGCAACCCATGTGACCTTGCGCTGCAGCATACACTCCCACCTTGTCCTTGTCCCACGACCCTACCCACTCGTTCTTCCTCCACACCTGCTCCTCTTCCTGCAGTAGATGGTGCCTCTCCTCGCCTGAGGTCTGGCTGACTTTGGCCTTTGGGAAAAACCCTAGTCCAGCTCTTCCTGTTGCCACGGCTCCCACCAAGGCCTCCTGTCTTAGGTGTGACTCTACCTCCACTTCCTTTCCTGTCATCACTTCAATCCCAGCTGATGACACCCTGCAGTCCCTGGCTTCTCTTCTATGTGCTACCTTAAACTCTTCAGTGAGGTAGCCACAAAATGTTACGAGCCCCATATAGAGAAGCGCTGTTGAGACTGCGACGAAGACCCAGCCACATCCGAAGAATGCTGCTGATCATCCTTTCGAGCGACTCCACTGCTGTTATCGGGACTTCATACACCATAGAGGCCATAGGACTGTAGGTAGAAGTGAGTGCTGAATCTATTGGATTATTAGTTTGTAAAAAAAGGGGGTGGAGTTTCTACGTTTTACTTCTTCTCACTCCGTTTCGAGCGCAAAAAAAATTGTGTTGACTGTTTTGATGATTTTGTGTCCTCAAAATAAAATTAAACTGAACTAATATCATCCTAACATCCAAGGAAATGTGCTAAAAGTGAAAAGTCAAATAAAAAATAAAAAGTCCATCTTTCAGCAGTCAGATGTCACGGGATGATATTTCACGAGCGTTACGATGCTCCTGCCTAGAACAACCATCAACGGAAACATGTTCAGAGTGCAAATATAATTTTTAGGAAATTTCAGGAATATTGCTATTATTTTGCAAAATACTGTCATGGAAATGCAGCTACTGAAAGTTCTAACTTTTTTTTTACATTAAACACTTAACTTGACTCTAAACTGAACAATGCAACAGTATTTTTCAAATATATCTTTAAAATATTTTTTACTTATTCGTAATAAATAGAATGTACTTTACAATGGACAAAATGTTTGAATAACGCTGTAAAATTTTCGTCTCCTACAGAGGACAAAAGTGTATTAGTGGGTCTCTGAGGGTAATATAGGAGCCTGGTCTTTTCGCATACGTATATTTTTCAGTGCACTTACTGCAGTGTTTCATTAAACATGAAACAAACAACCAAGGTCAGTGTGATTTAAACCCACCCCCCCATACATCAGTGTGTTAAATGTTGACTGAAAATGAACAACTGTCAGACAGACCAGTAATGACTTGTTTGTTTCCTTCATTAACTGTTACTTTAGATTGTCAGGAACAATTCCTCTGACACAAAGTGCAGGCCAGATTAATGTGCACCTCCACCACAAAGCTCCTAAAAACCCCTTTTGGGATCATCATTTGGCTATGTTTATGTTATAAGCCTCTTTTTATACACTCCTCCACAAGCTCCACTTCATTGCAGTTTTATGTGTGCATTATAGTTGTGCAGTTATGTTGCACTTCCTGTGGTTTAAGTGTTGATGTGTCATAAATGGTTCCTATAATGACAGAAAAGGAGAAAGATGGAGGAAAAACTGCATAACATACAAAAAAAACCCAATAAATATAACATGAACAGATTAGAGAGAGGCGGAGAGATGTGGGGGGTGGGAGGGGGGCACAGATGGATGGATAGAAAGAAAGAGAGGAGAGGCGGAGTGATCATGAGAGTGAGATACGCAGGAAAAGAGAAGATGTTCAGTCGCCTTTGACCAAATGATTCATGACAAGTTAGCTCAGCGCACAGACCTCTGGGGTCACCCAGGATGATAATGGGGTGGGGATGTGTGTGTGTGTGTGGGGGGGGGGGAGTGACAAAAATCAGACAGAGCAGAAGAGAAGGAAAGACAAAGGGGAATACGATCAGAAGAGAAAGATGAGCCATGGGAGAGAAATGAAGGAGTTGACGACACAAATGTGGGTCCGTGGGCCAAAAGTGGGTTCAGTTGACCCCCCCCCCCAGGGTCAACCTGCAAAGACAGTATAGCAACTCATAATGTAATAACACTTCATAATGTAATAAAATCACAGCTGCATTATATAATAAAGTCTTTGTACATAATGTATTAATGTAATAACTTATTACATAATCATCTGTATAAAAACTCATCATGTAACAACGGTTTATACTGTGAGAAAAGTTGCATTATCACCATTATTGTTTACCTTTGCCATCGCTGTAAGGTGAAAGGTTAACTATTTTTAAGCAATGCCTTTGAAGCAGTCCTATAGTTTATTAAGACTGCGTAAAAAAAAGAAAAAGAAAAAAAATTCTTGAATCAAGGTAAAAAAAAAAAATAAAATTCTAAATCTCATATTAAACAAAAAAAAAGTGCCAATGGAACAAGTTAAAATGATCTTGGTAAATTTCTTGAAATCAGATTTTCCAGATTTATGACCCTGTTTGTTTGTTTGTTGCTTGGTTGGTTGGTAAACTGCTTTATGCAAAAACTACTTGACCAATTTCTATGAAATTTTTAGAAAATGTGTGAGGTGGTCCAGAATAGATCCCATGAAATTTTGGTGAATGTAGGTTGCCTCAATTTTTTGTCTCTGAATACGAAAGAAAATTGTATTTACGAAAGGAAACTGAAACCTCAAAGACATAAATAGAGTACTGTATGTACATTACTATATGTAGCTACGTCACATACGTACTGTACGTATCATCCCATTGGCTATGAGGGAACTACCCATGATGCTTTTCGTTCCCCTTTGACCCTCATTCATCACAGTTACTGTTGTTAGGTGAGTTTTTCCCAGTGTGTTCATTTAAACTTTATTACAGTACATATTCATTATTCATCATGAGCCCAAAATAAGTGATTCTGGTGCGAATGAAAAGAAGAAGCGGCTGCGTTATCATTAAAAGTGAAACAGGACAGGAGTCGTGCTATCACCCATTTGACGATGTATGCCTTGTGCAATTTAGGAAGATTATGAAAAGTGGTCAAAGGGAATCGTCTTTGGATCGATATTTCACCAAACGTCCCTCAACAAACATTGTTGAAGGTGAAAATGACAAATAAAACAAACACAATGGTATGAAAATAATTTTCACGTCTTCTCAATTTTAATGGCTTAATGTTCAGTCAGTGAAGACACATTTACCCAATGACACCAATACATTACATCTAAAATCTAAATCTACATTTTCTTTTAGCACATATTTCATAAAAAAATCTGTACATTTTTATAATTTTTAAAGGGTTTGAGGGGTAGTATTGGGGGCTTTGGAATAAATCACGCTTTTTCGTGAGTAGAGGCACCACTGAGGGTAGCACAGTGGTGCAGTCGTTAGCACTCATGCCTCACAGACAGAAGGTCCCTGGTTCTATTCCCACACCAGACCTTTCTGTGTGGAGTTTACATGTTCTCCTCGTGTCCGTGTGGGTTTTCTCCAGGTACTGTGGCTCCTCCCACCATCCAAACACATGCACTGATAGGTTAACTGGTTAATCTAAATTGTCCATAGGTGTGAATGTGACAGTGATTGTTTGTCTATATATGTTCAGCCCTGAGATGAACTGGAGACTCATACAGGGTGTACCCCGCCTTCACCCACTGGAGCTGGATTAGGCCCCCAGTGACCCTAATGAGGATAAAGTGGGTTCCGATAATGAGACGAGACACCACTGTACTGTGCTTTTCATACACCAGTGTGAGTGACTTGGAAGTGTCTTGCTCAAGGACACAACAGGCAGACTAGGAAAGAGCAAGATTCAAACCACAAACCCTTTGGTTATTGGATGACCTACTCTACCAACTGAGCCATGGACGCCTTTACCTACAAAAAACCATATGGGTTAAATCAACTACAGAACACTTACATTCAACTCACACTCTTACTTACTTTGTAGTCAGTTTAATTATCTGCTTTGGACATATGTGATGAAACAAATTCAAATATTCCTCATATATACTCTCCCACACACACACACTTTTTCTTTTATTCTTTTGTGGTTTTCAGTCTATTATTGTTTTAGTTTTACTGTCGTTGTCTTTGCTAATGAGGTAAGGCTAATTTTATTAGCCCCATGGGGCACCTGCACAATCTGCTTCTGTGTTCATCCAAAGGTTTGATTTTTTTTTTCTTGTGTGCAAAAATAAATAAACAGATTAATTAATTCCATATTTTTCAGTTCCAGACATTTATTACTAAATGTGTTAGGTATATGTGGATCCACTGTGATCTGGAAATTGTAATATAACAATATACAGTGGTACTTCTACTTAATTCATTCCAGAAGTGTTTTCGTACCGTGAATTATTCGTAAAAAGAGTCATATTTTCATGTGAAAGGACTGATTCATCCCAAGGCCCCAAATATTACCCCTCAAACCCTTTAAAAAATTACCAATTTTGTATGAAATATGTGTTTAAAGTTAGAGTTAAAGTTAAAGTTAGGTTTATCAGCATATTTATGTGAATCAATATGAACGTAAATAAAAAAAGATTGGTTTTGTATGAAATATTTGTTAAAATTTTTTTTAAAAAATTGTATTTCGATGTAATGTATTGGTGTCAGTGGGTAAATGCGTCTTCACTGACTAAACATTAAACATTAAACCATTCAAATGAATCAGACATGTGGGTCATTTTCTTATCATTGTGTTTGTTTTAATTGTCACTTTCACCTTCAGTGTTTGTTCATGGACGTTTGGTGGAGTGTAGCGGTGGCGCTGTTCTTTATCACTTTTTGTGGTCTTTCTGGGGTGCGCGGGGTGTGAGCTTCATCAGGGTGGGTGATGGCACGGCTCACAGACATTTTTTGGGGTGTTTTTTTTCCGCAGGTTTGTGGGGTTTCACCAGCATGTCTTTTGCTGGTGCTGGTGGAGTGATGGCTGCCGCCTCCTTTTTTTGTTGTCTCCTGTTTCACTCCTTTTGTTGGCGCTCAGGAGGGGGCTCGCGGGGCTCTGTCCTTTACGTGTGTATGGTTAGAACTACGTGATGAATGAGGGTCAAAGGCTCATGAAAAGCATCATGGGTAGCTCCCTCATAGCCAATGGGATGCTATGTACAGTACATACATGACATATTTATGTACATTACATAGTTACGTACAGTAATGTACATGGTATTTATGTTTTGGAGTTTTCGGTTTCTTTGTGTATTCGTTTTCAGAGACGAAAAATTGAGGTAAATGTTTTTCGTAACTTGGATTATTCGTTAGTGAGGTCTTTTGTAAGTAGAGGTAACATGGGTGAATGATAAATTAAGGCATGATTTGGTCAAAACTGCAATTGTTTCTTTAGATATGAGTTAGTACTTTGTTAAGCATTAATTAATTGTTTAATGATATATTATCATTATTATGTATTACTTAGTACTAGGCAGAGGTGTGGACTCGAGTTATGTGACTTGGACTCGAGTCAGACTCGAGTCGTCAATTTGACGACTTTAGACTTGACTCGACAAAATGTACAAACACTTGCAACTCGACTTGGACTTCAACGTCATTAACTTGTGACTTCACTTGGACTTTGGCCCTTTGACTTGTGATGACTTGCTACGTCCCATGAGAATATTAAAGTATGTTAATAAATGCCGTGCTCAATTTACTTGTTATTCTGTAAAATGATGTGTGAATGCAAAGAGCATGTGCGCGCTGCTTGCACGACAGCCAATCACAGTGTTGCTTTTCATTCCACCGCATCCACCGCAAATCTGAAACAAGCATCAATGACAACTACGTGCCGGCGTGCAAAATGATGCCGAAGATAATTTCCTTTGGCTATAAAAATTACGAAGTTGTCAACAAAAAACAGATCGCAATATGCAAGACGTGCGGGTGAAAGATTACAGACGGAGTTTCTACAACGTCCAACCAGTGCTACAGTGGAACGAGTTTTCAGTCATGGTGGCATCATCCTACGTCCTCATCATGCACAAATGACTGACAAAATTTTGGCCGATTTGATTTTTTGCAAATGCAATGCGCTATAGGTCCTCCACCCAGCACCACCTCTCCTCAGGACATGGACACACACACACGCACTGTGTGTAGCTTTCTCCGACCATCAGCTGTCCACGCACATCTCTCTCTCTCTCTCTCTCTCTCTCTCTCTCTCTCTCTATCTCTCTCTCTATCTCTCTCTCTCTTTCTCTCTCTCACACACACACACCCCTCCCTGTATTGGCATGTTGGCCCAGTTTCAAAAGTGATCATAGGGAATGACAATTTTGTTTATGTTAAAAAACTTGTTAAAAGGACCCCTCTCTAATTTAAGGTAAACTTTTATACAATATGAGGCAAATAGAGTACACTTGTTATAGTGCAATACACTATTGAAATACAAGCAATTTCTTGCCCACATCGCCTCCTAATTTTACATGGCCTCTCACTACCTTTTCATCTGTCCACATTGCGCACATAAACACACACATTCTCTTTTTTTACTGTCTCTCCCTCTGTCACCGTGCATGCATCTTTCTCTCTCTCTCTCTCTCTCTCTCTCTCACACACACACACACACACACACACTAGTGTCTATGGATGCATTACTGTTCAGTTCAGTTACATGTCAAGTATTCAGACCCTTTACAGTTTTGCCAGTCTGTTGTTTTTCTGCCATGAGCTAAAATCATTTTAAGTTCAAGTTTTTGTTGTTGTTCATTAATGTACACAAACACTCCATATTGACGGATACAATTGCAGTTAAAATAATATTGAATTACAGAATTTTTACATATATTAATATGCAGACTTATTAAGAAATAAAAACTGAAATCACTGTCAAGTATTTGGACCTTTTCTTCAGTATGAAGTAGGAACACTCCTTTGAGCTAATACAGCCATGGGATTTTTGGGAATGTTACGTTTTTCACACCTGGATCCTTATTTTCCAATGCTTTTGACGCTTTGCATAAAAAAGGTTAAATGAATACAGACCTTACAGACATGTATGATTTGTAGAAATGTTATTTCGTTATAGGGGACTCGAAATGACTCGAAGCTAAAATGCTGGGACTTTGACTCGACTCGAGACTTGTGAGCTTTGACTTCGGACTTGACTCGGCACTTGGGTGGTGTTGACTTGGGACTTCACTCGGATTTGAGTGCAAAAGACTTAGACTTACTTGGGACTTGCCCAGCAATGACTTTGTCCCACCTCTGGTACTAGGTAACCTATAAATGTATTAATACTGGTTTTAGGGGGGGTGCAATAAAGAGGATGTTAACTTGATAACACACACACACCAACTTTATGAAATTTTGAGGTAAGGTGTGAGGTGGTAAATTTTGGTGAATGTAGGTCAAAAGTCAAGGTCATAAAAATGTGTTTTCCCAATGATCAGAAATAGAGATTTACACAAAGTTTCCAGCTGCCAGTTTTACTTAATAGTTTAATAGTTACTATTATTGTCAGATGGGGAACCTTGCATGAGCTTCAAAACTGTGTCATAACCTTTGACCTTTGCTGACCTTAAAAGATCAAAATTAAGGTAAATGGTCAAAAAGAGTTGTGATAAGTACTCAGCTACTATTATTGAGAGATAGGAAACTATATTTAGCCTCAAAAACAGTATCATTTTTGAGAGGGAGAGGATGTCTATTCAGAGCTAAAATGTTTTTGAGGGGGCGGGGTTTGTTGTGTCTGGCATCACTTGTTTATCCTTTTATTGTTTGCAGTTTTCAGCCTCCTTTCCCATGCCACCTCAAACAGGAGGCTCAGGTGTGGTTTATCTAGAGCAGTTATTACTTTTTAGATTACCCTTCTCCAGTGAAACGTGCATTTATTATTAAAAAAGCCTGAATCAAACATTTCAATGCATATCCTATTAAGCAGTATTACATAATTTAGCTTCGAATAACTTAACAGCAGAGTTTCGATCAGGCTCAATAAGATAAAAAAAAGAAAGAAAGTGAAGATTAATAACAGGTATACATTTTTAAAAAAAGAGAGAACAGGCACAAATAAAGGAAAGAAAGAAAATAGGAAAGAAAAAGAGACATGGTGAGAAATCTGATTTCACTGGTCTATAGATAAAATGCTTCCGGATTTATTTATATAGTGGTAGTAACAAAAACATCTTTAACTCAATTTTTCATCTTTCAAAGAAAATTCTATTTACAAAAGGAAACCCCTGAGACATTGTTGTATGGATTATTGTTGCACTTTGCACATGTTCGAAATAAATCAAATCAAATCAAATACTATGTACATTACTGAAATGTAGTGTACGTAAATACGTAACGTACGTACTGTACGTTGCATCCCATTGGCTATGAAGGAGCTACCCATGATACTTTTCTTTACCTACTGTTGTTTAGTGAGTTTTTCCCAGTGTGTTCATTTAAACTTTATTACAGTACATATTTGTTATTCATCCTGAGACCAAAGTAGTGATTCCCAGTGAGAGTGAAAGTTGAGTGGTTGAGTGATATTGCAAATATGGCCAGAATCAGTCTACCATCAGTACAATATTGAAGAAGAAGGATGCATTAAAAGCAGTGAGTCCTTGGAAAGGCATCTGTGTGATATGGAAAAAGAGGTCAGAGGTCATCACAAAAGCATCCGCCATGTTCAGTGAACTGATGATGGAGGGTGATGGTTCTGAGGAATAGCAAGCACCCCAGATTTTAAAGCATCATGTGGGTGGTCAACAAACATTGTTTGACAATTAAAACAACCACAATGGTATTAAAATGACCCACATGTCTGGTTCATTTTAATGATTTAATGTTTAATGTCAGTGAAGATACATTTACCCACTGAGACCGATACATAAAGGGTGAATTCCAATTCCTCCCTTAACCCTCAATCTCAAAATGTGAACTCCCTCAAATTGTAAGTGCTGTCCCGATTCTAAGAACATTAAGTTGAGGGGCAAGTTTGAGGGCTGTATACCCCTCAATACTGAGATTCTCCGACACCACCCTTGGGAGCAAGTGTTACCCAGAATGCATTGCGTATGTTCAGCAACAGACATGGCGTCAAAGAAGTCAAGCTACAAATGAAAGTATTTTCTTTGTTAATGTAGAAATAAAAATTATGAGAATCATTGTATTATCTTAGTTTAGGTCCATTTCATGGATTATGTTCCTCATTGTTGCATAACATGTATTTTTTTATTTTACGATCTTTTGTCAATAGTGGCTGGTGCGGACAAGCTAGCTATCGTTTAAGTTAGCTAACACTACAAAAACAGTCATTTTTTTTCGCGGTGGTAATGTAGTTGTTTTATCAGGATAACAGCCTATATAACATGTTTGTGCTGATAATGTTATAAAATGACCAGGCTAATGTCATCTGCCGTTTACCTTTCATTGAGCCGTGGTATGAGATGATGAATATGGTTGTGTTATTTGTACAGATTATTTGGTTGATAGCTCTAACTGAAGGAATAATTTACAGATAGTCCACAACAATTTCAAAAACATGGACCTGATGGACCAGTGGATGATAGCTGTGTTTGTGGCTTATGATTAAACAGGCAGAGTTAACAGTGCAAATATTAAAAAAAATAATAAAGTTATGTTTCATTTTAGGGACTACAGAGACAATGTTGGCCCTGATTAATTTCAGGGCCAACATTTACGGGGTGTCCCATTTCTAAGTCACAAATCCTTAGTTTTGAGGACGACTGATGGAGGATTAAGGGAGGAATTGGCCCTAAGTCTAAATCCTAAATCTACATTTTCTTTGACTTTTAACACATATTTCATACAAAATTTGTAATATTTAAGATAATCTTTACTCACACTAAAGTAATTTGTTTTCCGATTCATCTGATTAAAGTATTTAAGATTTAACACATTTAATGTCTGAAGAAAATATTTTGCAAAACAACAGTAGAGCAGTGTTATCTCTGTGGAAAGACACTGGAGTTAGGAGACAAAAAAAATACTGAAGTAGCATGTCTCACATTCTTCAGCTCAATGCCAAGTCCTCCTCCTCCTCCTCCTTCTAGTCTCTGGTTTAGCAGAGCTGAGGAAAATGCCAACATAAACATACTAAGGCGGACGGTTTTATCAGGTAATCAGGCTTCTGTTCAGTTGCCACACACACACACACACACACACACACACACACACTACTGTACTTTTGTATTTATTTATTTAGTTACAGGACAATCTGTACTGGCATTAGTTCCATAGAAAAAAATACATGGAGCAGATTTAGTAGTGAAGATAGTTTCCGTCTGTTAGAAAAACAGCCAACGTAATCAAACAGAAAGTATTAATATACTGGAAGAAAACCCTTAAACATGACAAATATAAGGAAGTTTACTGGAGTTGAACGGTTACAGCCAAATACATAAAACAGGGCTCTCATTCAGAAGACACAATAACTTTCCAAGATTAAGAATGAGATGTAAAATAAAGAAAAAGATGAGAGAAACAAGTAAAAAAAACAGCATGTTTGGACTCTCCAGGAAAAGCTCTATAATTGTATTTAATTGTGTTGTGTATCTATGCATGTGTATGTATATCTGTGGATTTGTATTTGCAGAGCTGGCCAAAGTACAGTGGTACATCTACTTATGAAATTAATTTGTTCGAGAAGTGTTTTCGTACAGTGAATTTTTCATAATTAGTCGTATTTTACATGTAAAAGGTCTAATTCATTCCAAGGCCCCCCAATACTAACCCGACCGCTATGCTCACACAACCATCTGAGTCGCACAGGGATCAAATCTATTTCCAAACGAAGGTGCCAATCAGTATCGCAGGGTGGGACAACCTGTAATCGTGTGGTTGGTGTGATGTTAAGCAGAAGCGATGGCAGTGTAGTCTTTTCAGATATACAACAATGGCCGTGTGTGTTCGGTATTTGAGTGTCCATTTCCAGTGTTTTGTCAACTCTACCACATGTTCATTCCTTAAAAGATGAACAGAGGACGACTTTGGAAGCGTTTGTTAATGGAAATAATGTTTTCACTCTTCTTCCAACTGTGTTTGGCAAGAGTTTGATTTATCAGATGGCTCCACTGGTGGATAAAGAAATAGTACCAGTGCAGAAGCCCCTGGTTATTGTGGTACCCCCCCTGGTTGTGTTGGTAGAGGACCAAGTCAAAGAGGCTGGTAAACTAGGACTGACAGTAATGGAACTGGGAGGAAGAAATGACAACCACATCCATAGTTAGTGTTCTGTAGCCCCGAATTATGGCTGAAGGATGAATGTAGAACCATGCTTTCCTACGACGTTTACCAGAAGAACATGGCGGGCATTGAAGTAGACAAGGTTATAAATAAACGTCTTGTATAAATGGTAAGTTTAAACCCCTTCTGTTGATGGGGTTTCCTGATGAAAACTATTTTTGCCTGTTCAGCAGTTTGACTTCAACGTGAGTGGATGAAGCGGCGAGTTGGTCAAGAGACGGACAGATTTTTGATCTAATCACATGCAAGGATTTTAGATAAGGCCCCTCCTTTGAAAACAGATTGGTTCCGAAAGACTCCCAGATGATATTGTGAAATACCATCTGGCGACAGTCAGGTTACCCCAATGCTACCCCTCAAACCCTTTAAAACTTTAAAACAATTTTGTATGAAACAGGTCTTAAAAGAAATTCCGATTTTAGCCGTCCAGGCTAACAGCAGCTGTTGTTAGTGTCGATACAAACACCACCACACCAGGTTCTACCTGTGAGAGCATGGATTCTGTCTGACCTGAATATTGTTAGCACATCCAGGCTAATGTCGGTGTCTGAGACAGAAGAGTCGAGCTGGGTGAGAATGAAGATGCATCAGTCTGGTGGATCATGTTTGGTGTTTAAATCCAGCTTCAGGTAGTCCAGTTTGTTTTCCAGTGAGCAGGGAAAAGTGAAAATTATGAAGAAAAAAAGGCCAAATTATCAGATAAAAAAATTTTAAATATGAGAAAAAAGTTAAAAATTCCCAGTCACTAAGCACAACCAAAATTAATCCATATTTAAGTAGTACTGTGGTTTGTGGAGTCCTTAAAGGTATCGTTCCGCTGAAAACCACTTTTCTCCTTTTGGAATCTGATGGGTCACCCAGACTGAACTTTGACAGTGGTTCGTCACCTCCACTGGCTGCATACCGCATTCACACAAAACAATGAGAGGAACCAGGGACCTAGAAAAAGCCAGTTCATCTGATGTCAGAGGGACTTTAGCGTCACCCACTTGGGTTTAAGCCGTCCCCGGCAGCGAATCTCAAGTAGCATTAGCATTAGCATCTATGACAGAAGACGGCGACACAGTAGCTGCTGCACAAACTGGAAACAAATGTTGGATCATACTGGTTCATGTGCTCTGTGGAAATAAAGCACGTTTTCAGAACAAGCAACGGTTCGAAACCTAGTTACTCTGGTAAAGGTAAACACACAGAGAGAGTGAGAGGGGAGGGGGAAGTGTTCCTTCACACATTCTCAGCCAATCACAGGTGCCTCGTGACCGTGTCATGGACATGTATGAGGAAGTACCGATAAACTCTGTTGTTCGACCTGAAGTCGTTTTTCTACTGTGAAAAAACAGCTGGAAACAAAACAATCTGGGCATTTTTTTAAATAGAACCAACACACAATGTATTCAATAACAATGGAGAACACAGTAATATTAATGAAATAACCATAGAATGACTCCTTTAAAGTCCAGAAAATACAGTTACCTTTTGTTTCCCAAATATCATGTAATGTCCTCTTCAAATATTGTTTTGGACACGTACATAGTGTCCAATTTTACACCAATGAGTGAGTTTAATTTATTTCAGACACAAACATAATGCAAAACATGAGAGGGAAAATAAAACAAAAAATAGAAACATTTTAATATTTCAACACACAGTCCACGTACAGAGATAAGTACGCTACTTGATTGGTTTGACCAGACAGAAATCTTTGCCACGTCTGTTCAACCACTGATGCTTTTCCAATGAATTATTTATTTCCTGTCGTCACTGCTGCCTAACAACAGACCCATGGGATGAATTTATGAAAAGCAAAAACACACTCAAGATATTAACAATAAATAGCGTTGAAATCATTTAAACTCAGGTTCCACATACAGACCAGTTCAGGACAATACTATAATAATAACTATCACTTATGTTTTCCTTGTGCTTTAATTATTTTCAGCAGAGGTTTGAAATAACTAAGTAAAAATACTTCATACTGTACTTATGTAGATTTTTTTAGGTATCTGTACTTTTTTCTGTAAGCCTTAGTGTTTCTTTGTACGTTTTTGTGTATTTGTTCATTTTTTTGTGTTTTTTTTTTTTTTTGGTATATTTTTGTGCATTTCAGTATATTTTGAGTCTATTTTCGGGTACTTTATTATACAGTGGTACCGGAGCAGAGACCTGGACCATAACACAAACAACTCAAAGGAGGCTGGATGGAACATACACAAACTTTCTTCGTCAGGTACAGAACATCCACTGGTCAGAGCACGCAACAATAGTAAGGATTTATAGAAATCTACCTTCGACATCAGACACACTAATGCGCCGTTGCCTCCAGTTTGCTGGTCACTGTCAAAGAGCAGAGAACAAAGTTATATCCTCCTTGATGCTTTGGAACCAAAAGCTCCCAATTCGCAATCGAAAAATGACTTACCCACAAATGCTATCTAGGGACTCATGAGAGACCGAACTGTATGGCGGGCTGTTGTTGCGAACATCTCGGCCTCAGATGCCAAAGGATGATGATGATGGTACCTCTACTTACGAAATAAATTCATTCCAGAAGTGTTTTCGTATCGTAAATTTTTCGTAAATAGTCTCATTTCAGATGTAAAAGGCCTAATTCGTTCCAAGGCCCCCAGTACTACCCCTCAAACCCTTTAAAAATTATAAAAATTTGCCAATTTTGTATGAAATATGTGTTCAAAGAAAATGTAGATTTAGAAGATTTAGATTTAGAAATACATTACGTATTTACGTACATTACGTAGTTATGTATATTCATGTTCATACAGTTCTGAATTTATGTCTCAGAGGCTTCAGTTTCCTTTCGTAAATAGAATTTTCTTTTGTATTCAGAGACGAATAATTGAGGCAAAGGTTTTTCATTACTTGGATCATTCGTTAGCTGGGTCTTTCATAAGTAGAGGTACCACTGTATTTATTTTTCTGTAAGTTTTCATGTTTGTACATTTTTGTAAATTTTTGTGCATTTTAGTGTAATTTTGTGTATTTGTTAGTTCATTTTTGTGCATTTTTTGTGTTTATTTTTTACATTTTCACATATTTTTGTGCATTTCAGTCTATTTTTAGTCTACTTTACTATATTTTTTAGTATATTTTGGAGTATTTTAGTGCTGCGGCTCACCCTGATATTCCATTATCTTTGTTAGAAATTTTGTTGAACCACATTTCGCTGCCAGAACCTGCCACCGGGTATTTTTTTTTTTTTTTCACTCATCATCTGAACCTACTTTATCCTTACTAGAGTCATGGGGGTCACAATCCAGCTACAATGGGTAAGTATAGATATAAATATCTATACTTTATACTCCTTACATTTATATAAATATATGTACTTTATACTCCTTACATTTATATAAATATATGTACTTTATACTCTTTACATTTATATAAATATATGTACTTTATACTCCTTACATTTATATAAATATATGTACTTTATACTCTTTACATTTATATAAATATATGTACTTTATACTCCTTACATTTATATAAATATATGTACTTTATACTCCTTACATTTATATAAATATCTGTACTTCATACTCCTTACATTCTCAGAACAGACTCATTACTTTTCTTTATTTTTGGAGTCGCTTCAGAGGAAAAATCACTGGAGGAAAAAAATGTGACTTTATTATATCATAATTATGACTTTTGTCTTACAATTTTGACTCTTTATATCATAATTATGCATTTTTGTAATATCATATATATAACTTTTTATCTAATTTGTGACTTTTCACTGCATTTTTTTTCTGTTCCTGTCCATACCCGCAAAACTGATCATCGTGACCCAATTAAACACATTATCTACACATTAAATCATTTGTAAAGTTTTACTTTTATACATTTATTTCAGCAAAGGAGTAGCTGAACTTCTCCTTAAGTACAGAATGTGAGTACTTTGATGTTCAGCAAGCGGCTGTTGTCCAACAATTGCTCTGTTTTGTTTGTTTTTTGTGGTTGTGTTTTTTTAATCTACTTTCATTTTGATGCAAATTGAACCCATTGAGGTTGAACTCAAACCAAACACTTTCTGTTCCAGCTGTATGTTTACGGTTTTGATCGTTTATTATGATTATTGTGAGCATACAATTGTAGAAATCTATGCATTTAAAACATGACAAACACTCGCTCCAACAAAGTTTCTCTAGAGTTGAAAGAGTTTAAGGCTCAGGTCTGATGAGGTAAGAACCCAAACACACACAAAAACAAGTGGTTCCACACACAATAAGCCCCGCCCCTCACATGTACTGTAGCTTATATTGTCATGGATCAGCTGATGTCGTCGTGTCTATGCATGTGCTGGTCTCATATCAATCATCTGTATATATGCAGAGGTGGTAAAAGTACTCACATTCTGTACATAAGTAGAAGTACAGCTTTTTGTGTGGAAAAACTCTAGTAAAAGTAGAAGTATGATGAAGTAAAAAGTATTTTTCTACTACTTTTTAACCAGTATCCAAATATAAAGACTTTCAAAGTGAGTTACTGTGTTTGATCAGGTCACAGTACAGTTTTGTGAGTATGGACAGAACATTTAGGTAAAATGGGGGTGACAATTGAGATAAAAAAAAAAATCATTATGACATTTAAGACATGCAAAATTATGAGATTAAAAAGACTAAATTATGAGATGAAGTCATAAATATGATGGGAAATGCATAATTATGAGAAAAAGAGACACAATTCTGATATAAAAAGTCAAAATGATGAGATATAAATCATAATTATGATTTAGAAAGTCAGGGATTTTCCCACTGAAGGGAAAATCCCTTTTCTGAGGCTGTAAAGAGTATAAAGTACTGATATTTATGAACAAATATAGGGAGGAAAAGTCAAGTTTACAGAAAAAGAAATACTCAAGTAAAGTACAGATACCTAAAAGAATTTACTTAAGTATAGTAACAAAGTACATCTACATAGGTACTTCTCACATGCACAGTCTGAAGTAAATTGAAACAAAATGGACGTTTTTGTAGATGTAAAATGTCATGCATGATAAAGGAAATTTACATTTTTAAAATTGATGTAAAAAAATTACCCACTGGCAGGTTCAACAAAACTCAAACAAAGACAGTGGAACATTAAGGAAAGCCTCATCACTAAAATGCACTACAATATCCCAAACTGTGCTAACAAATATAGTAAACTACATAAAAATGGACCAAAGGTATACGGAAATACACAACAATATTCAAAAATATAAAAAAACACAAAAAATGCAGAAAAGTGAACTAATAAATACAAAAACTATACTATATGTACTTTGTATACACAAAAATATACAAATGTACAAAGAAAGACTAAAATGGAATAAGATGTAATAAAAATAAACAAATATGCACAAAAATAAAAAGTAATGTGAAAGCAAAACTTTAAAAAATACAGTAAAGTTACTCTAAAATGCACAAAAATATACAAAGATGTACAAAGAAACACTAAAATGTACTAAAAATGAAGTAAGATGCGCTAAAAATACACAAAAACATCTCAAAATCTAAAATGTTATTTTCATAACCTGTTATTTCCAGTTAAACTGACTCACAGTTTGACTGCATTTCACCAAACTACACACTAGGGGGCGTTACGATTGCCTTGCACAACCATCTGAGTATCATGAGGTTCAGGCTTTCTGAAGAACAAAGGAGCCAATCAGTGTCCCTGGATGGGACTACCCATGACTGGGGGGGTCATCTGTTCAACACTAGGTTCCTCTTCAGTTTTTTTTCCATTCCCATACAGTGTCCACAGTTCTCTGGTGTCTCCATACCAAGTGAAGACATTTCAGACATATGCCTGTGGATTTTTCTGGAACATTTGACACATTAAGACCAAGTTCTGCAAACCACTGGTCTACCTGTTTTCCACAGGGAAGTTTAAGCAATGCCTTTGATCCTCAGATTTTTCCTGCACATGTGATAATGGTCATTAACAGACAACGCAGTGGTGCGTTCAGGTGCAGCCCTACTGTGGCGTTTGTTTTAATGGTCTGCTGCAGTATGGTTCTTCTTCCTGCTGTCGCTCTGAGCTACGTTATGACTTGAGTTTAACATGAGTGGCTGAAGCGGCGCGTCAGTCAAGATGACGGACAGATTCTTCATCTTATTCTCTAGAATGTTGCAACAGCTCCCGTTCACTTTGAATGGACGTTCCCAGCGTTCTGTGGGTGGATTTTTATTTTTCAATAACCGCCCGCTGTGCCATTAACGCCCGCTGCCAATGACAACAAGTTTTGTCACTTTAGACTCATGGTACCATATCACTCCGCAGGTAGTTCGGCCATTTTGAAAGTAAATATTCATGGCTGTCACAGCTATTTTATCCACTCTGTTAGAGTAGGAGCAGTAATAAGCTATAATAATAACCCGTAGAATAAGTGGGATAATGTATTGTAAAGCGCTTTGAGCACCATGAAGGTGGAAAAGCGCTATATAAATGCAGTCCATTTATCATTTATCATTTATTGCCCACGAGTGACTATCAAAAAATATTTCCCTTCGGCCCCGTTGGGAAATATTTTTCTGAGAGTCACATGTGGGCAATACATTATCTCTTGCTAATCATATGCAAGGATTTTAGATTAGGCCCCTCCTTTGAACACAAACTGGTTATGGGAGGGTCCCAGATGGTATTATAATACCAGATAGTGAGAGTCAGGTTAGTTTCCAGTTGGGTTATGACGTAAATGTCCAAAATGAAAATGGATTTTCATAGAACAACAATCAATGCAACACATTTCTCACTCTTCTGAGTCAGTGCATGTATCTATCTGGGGGGGAGGCTGTGGCTCAGTTGGTAGAGTGGGTCGCCCAATGACAGAGAGGTTGGCAGTTCACGTCCTGGCTCTGGTTGTCCATGTCAAAGTGTCCTTGGGCAAGACACTGAACCTTGACTTAGGCCCCCAGGAGGACTGACAAAAACCTTAGTGTGAGTGAATGGGTGAATGTGAAGCTCATGTAAAGGGATTTGAGCACCATGAAGGTAGAAAAGAACTATATAAGTGCAGAACATTTACCATCTATATGCTGTATCTGAAAAACTGTAATAGATACAGACATCTATTTGGTATCAAAATGTCCGCAAGACCCAAATTGATATTCAAATTCAATACATTTATGCGACTTAAAATCAATGCATTTTGAGCTATGAAGGAAAAAAAAAACTTTTGGGAGAGACATCTTGAATTTTGGAACTGCCATTTAGTAATGTTGTGTGGCGGGTATTATTTTTGAAAAGATTGGGATTTGAAGATTATGAGTATCAAATTTCATGCTTGTATCACAAAGTGACTGTATACGAAATGATCTGCTCCACTAAAAGTAATGTGGACGTTAGGATCCATCCGCCACAGTTGGACCAGGTCCGTCAGAATTGGGGTCAGCCAGAGTTTGCGGCTCAAAGATAAAACACTGAGTGGGTGGGTGGGGGGGCTTGGGGGGTGGGGTGGTGCAGACTCTGATCTTAATTCTTAAGATCCAGTCGATGCCAGACATCGCACTTTTTTATCTCACTGCCTGATTGGTGATGAGCGACTGTGTAGGTCTGCTGTAAAAACATCTGCTCTGATCAAACTACTGTTGGATTCACATCATATTTTATACAAAACATAAAGACCAGTCCTTCTTTAGTTCAGTTTATTGTTCATTTTAATCCCTGGTACAACTAAAGTAAAGTAAAATACCAGTTGTTAGAAAGGCCACTGGCTGCTGTGAAGATTCTAAAGTTATGCTTATGTGGTGACGATGAAAACACAAGACGCAAAAGTGGCGTCTCGTCTTAAATTTTTTATCCGTGTTTAGACAAGTGTTTTCAGGCGGAAATCTGTATTTATATGGAGACGCAACAGTGGTAGGGTGACCACATTTCCCTAGTCTGAAACCAGGACACTTTTGCCCGTGACCATGCTCATGCATTTTTTTTTTTTTTTTACGTAGATGTGACACTGAGATGTTCTTATCGGATGTTTGTGTTTGAAATAACAATGTGCCATAACCATGTGCTATTCCTTTTAAATGTGGATTTTAGCCACCGTAAACCATGCTACATCCTAACACCTGCTTCTCCTGAATTTTCAAATACATATTTTCCAACAGTTTTTTTTTTTTTTTTTTTTTAACTTTTTTTTTAAATTTCGATTTAGTGATTGAGTGAAAAAACACAGTAGGCACTATGTAGCCTAGAAACTAAACAAAACAAGCTAAAAGGAAAAACATGCAGTGTCAATTGTCAAACCTTCTTCCTTGATTCATAATTAATTAGACCCTGCTTATTTAGAACCAGTCTTTATTTGTCAAAATATCCTGGTGCACCAGACCTTTCAACGGTATATTTGGTGTTATACGGCAATGCTGTTTTTATTGCTGCATGGCAACTGAGAATTTGACAAAGGCGGCCAGTGTTCTATCTGACTGACGCCATTAGTTACAATATACAGGTCAACGCAGTGTTTAGTATTCATGTCTATGATTATTCCCATGCTGCTCAAATGTAGCAAGTGGTGAAAAGCAGGACACATCTGTGTCCCAACAGACTTTTGTCAGGACTTGGGACACACAACCCTGAATCGAGTTTGTCCTGGTAAAACTGGAGTGTCTCGTCACCCTAAACAGTGAGTGAAATTCAATTGTATATACATGCCAGGCTGATGTAGGTAATTGTACACCCATTACTGTTGGGCTACAGTATGAGTATAAATTCTCTACAATTGCAGAAATGACTCCTGTACATTTACTGGAGCTGCTAGAACAGCTTGAAGATCTGTGGGGTCCAGGTAGTCCGACATGTTTGTAGTTTTAGCGGCACATTGAGTGTGACACCACCTGACTGGTCTTCAAAACTTCCCACTCTGGAAGGGGTCTACAGATTTTTGTGTTTTCAGAACCTGACGGCATGGTTGACATGTAAATGAAAGTCAAAGTCATTTTATTGTCAATTCCTTCATATGTATGAAGTATAATGCTGGGGGAAGTACAGGAACTGAGCTCTCTCTCTCTCTCTCACATCTGCATTTGTCATTTTTATAATCTATCTTACATACCAAGTCTGTTCATGGCTAGTCACCAGGATCTGCAGTGACTTGCTTGTGCCCTGAGCTGACCTATGACCCCGGACCTCCTACCTCACCCGTCCATGGGAGTGGATCTGTCCTTCAGTGTGGTTCTCCTCAAGATTTCTTCTTTTTCCCACTGGGTTTTGAAGTTCTGAAGGAGGGTCTAAGGACAGGGGATGGTTGGGACTTTCTTTTAATCTATTTCTGTAGTTGATTGTGTTTCTGTAAAGCCCTGTGAGACGACTTTGTTGTGATTTGAGGCTTTATGAATAAAATTGAAATATGTACTTGTCATAGAAAGGAATTGAATTTACATTTCTCGTTCTCCTGTGCGTTTGCATGAGCAACAGTGTGACGATACACAAGACAAATTCTTAACTTAGTGTAAAGAAATAAATAGAGCGCAGTAGCTGACAAGACAAGACATAAAGTACACTACATAAAAGTACACTATATCCACTACTAACATGGCAGAGTATGACAAGACAACACTGAATGTTTGAGCTGAGTGCATTTTGAGGTAGTTATTGTTGGAAATGTAGGGTTTTAGGCACTTCCAAAAAATTTTTTTGTAATTTTTAGATGCAGTTATCCTCATGTAAATGGCACTGAGCTTGTGTTTGCGTCCTCATGTTTCGCAGGAAGCTCAGTGCTGATGAGTCTTCAGTCAGGAAGAGCTCTTTACAGTCAGAGTGCCATGTAATTTAGTTCAAAGTTTAACCTCAATGGACACTTTATTTCTCCCTTTAAACAATTTTCTGTGCCTTATGTGTGTCATTGAAGATATGTAAGTACTGTTGGTAGATATGGTAGATGTCATTTTACTAGCATTTGGAGTTATTTCAGTTATGTAGAGCCTTGTACTAATGAGCATTAGCAGACTCTGCTCCTCCCGACCACAAATGCAGATTTAACTTCCACTTTTTACAGCATTTTTCTGTGAGTTTTTTCCATTTGTCACCTTTGTGAATGACAATCTTTGGTACGCTAAAAAATCACTTTTCCTTCTCTCGGTTCGAACAATTGGCGCAGCTGTAAATTACACAAAACAGACAATTTTACAACAGAAAACTCCCTCAGCTACTTCACTTCCTGCTCTCCGTCTGAAAATAACACACTGACTATATAGAAATGTGACGTCACGTAAAATCAACCTATTGACCGAAATAAATGAAATGAATCAGATTCCACTGTCGTTACATAATCTGTAAAGTACTGATGATTAGAATGGACACCACTTATTTTTGTTCACATTTTTAATTCTCTGAACGTATGGTTGTTATTTTTCCATGGACTTTGTCACATTGTCATTTTATCTGTAATTTTATTTCTTATTTATTGAAATTTTCTAATCAGTTTGTTTTGTATAATGTATTTTTCACCCTGTCTTAAAATTGTACTTTAATTTTTAATCAATGTGAAGCACTTTGGGCTACAATGTTTGTATGAAAGGTGTTATACAAATAAAGATTATTATTATTATTATTATTATTATTTTACTTCCTGTGTATGTTTCTCTTTCAATCTAAGGACAGACTTTTCTCCATTTGCATAATTGTCCTCGGTGTTCCTAACTTTTGTTGTAGTTGTTTTTATCTAACACCATCTTTTTTTACATTGCTTCTTGCTGCAGTAAGTAGATTTTATGCGTTGCTTGTCGGCTGCTGCAGACTGTGTTTCAGATAAAACACCAGTTTGCTTTCTCCGCCAGATTCTCTATGTCTGATAAATACAATTTTTAAAACATTATGACCGTCTGAAATCGTGCAAAGCAACTCCATTGCCTACCTGTAGAGTGTGACAATTTAATCAACGGTGCTGATAAATATAATGTCATTTTCTGTTGTTGCTGAAGCTACAAAATCTAATAGTAGATTGGTGGAAAACACAACTCTGGAACTGAGTTTAGAATGGCTTATATTTTCAGTGGCTGTTAAAAATACATCTGTTACATGATGACGATCATAATGACCATGATGATGATGATGATGATGATGATGATGGTGATGGTGTTGCATCTGTCTCCATTTTCTTGTATTGTCGTTTCTTCTGTTGGATAACTGTAATCATAGGTGACAAGAAATAAAAGCAAAGTAAAAACAAACAACATAAGGTATATAAAAAAAGATATATGTTCCATCTGATTTCACTGTCTTACACTTTAAAGCAGTTTCAAACATGTGGCTTGTGGACTAAAAACCAGCCCATCTGGCCCAATGGAAGAATCTGTAAATGTATATTAATCATCTGATTCCACTGCTCTATAACATTTTAGAAAGGATCTTCTTCAGACATTACATTTGTTAAATCTTACTTTAATCAGATGAATGATAAAACAAATGACTTTAGTGTTGGTTAGTTCATGTTTTTGATATATATGATGGTGTGTTATTCCACATATATGCTGCTTGTACATGTTTACAATAGATTAGTAAATATTCCACTAGAAAAAACCTGTAAAAGTGTTTGGAAGTAGATCTGATTTTTTTTCATCTGTTTGTTTTTGTACTTAAACCAATATTTTTATTTATTTGTTTTTTGCTTTATTCAAGATTTTTTTTGGTCCAATTCTACGTGTACATATTTTCTTAATTGAAGACTTTTTAAATTCAAGATAATTTTTGTGCATAATTATATATATATATATATATATATATATATACATACACACATATACACATGCATACATATTAGTTTTTTTCAAGTAGACTTATCCATCAATAAAGTCAAGTAAACGGATTGTGATGACATCATCACATTGTCAGTTGAGGACACACGTCTGTCCAACAATGAGCAACTTGTATTAAAGTTCACTGCAACGTAATAATGTCCACTGACAAGACACAAGCATCAGCATTTTAACCCAAACAAAACAAAGGCTACAACAACAATTGTACCACCTTGAGTTTTCGTTTAAATTTAACTGCACAACATAAAGTGCAAAAACTTTTATTTTGAAAAATGACCAGATTCTGTAGGTTACATCTCTGTCACTTGAATGCCAAAATGTAACCCACATATTAGCAAAATAAGTAAAAAAAACAGACGTGTTTGGAAAGTTTGTTTTGAACTGAAGACACGGAAGAAGAGCCTCAAACTTCTAAGAAAAGGAATGTTTTTTAACAGACAATACCAGGAGTTGGACTTGAAATATGGATTTATTGTGACAGGTCATACCCCCCCCCACACCCCCCGGTCCGTGGTAAAATTGTCAAACGTTGACTGGTCCGCGGTACTAAAAAGGTTGGGGACCACTGATCTAAGGTGAAGAATTTCCACACATGTGGTGTGTGTCTGTCAGACCCACCACCCCCTGTTTTACCTGCAGCAGCCATGTTTCCTCTGGTTCAGGTCTGACTGTGTTTACACGCCGAGGGAGAAAAAGAAGAATATACAACTTATCAATTTCACCACATTCAATTTAACTCAACTTGTGCTTCGGGAGTTGACGTGTCGACTAGTCAACTTTGCTGTTAATGCCTTAATACACACACACACACACACACACACTCATCTGCATATTCACATCCTTACACATACACTCTCATATACGTCCATAAATATATACATATGCTGATCTATACTATAGAGTATAGATCAGCATATGTATATTAGGGCGGCTGTGGCTCAGTTGGTAGAGTGGGTCGTCCAATGGCTGAAGAGTTGCCGGTTTGCGTCTCGGCTCTGGCTGTCCACATGTCAAAGTGTCCTTGGGCAAAGATACTGAACCCTTTGTTAGTGTCCCAGTAGGACTGACAGAAGCTTAGAAACCTACTGGTGTATGAATGTGTGTGAATGGGTGAATGTGAGGCTAATGTAAAGAGCTTTGAACCATGAAGGTGGAAAAGAACTATATAAATGCAGACCATTTACTGTATATACATTCATTCACACAGGTTTCTCTACCTCCAATTCCTAAACTATATCAATAATGAAATGATAATAGTCAGTTATGATAATTATCAATTACAGAAGATTTCTGTACATTTTCTTAAAGTGATTCATATTTGGACTTTGGTAGAGTTCCTCACTTATAGATTGTTCCATAACTTGACCCCACAAACCCTTTTTAAGGTTGTTGTCCCGCTTTTGATTTTTAAGTATAAAGTTGTTTTTTAATGCTGTTTGTTTTTCACTTTTTTTTTTTTTACAGTCATCAAGAAAACAGCTAAGTCAGTTTATTTCATGCCCTAAGTGGAGCCTGATGGTCTTTAATTGGTAATGCACCGAGTTTGACGGAGCTTAAGAGATTTGTCGTCTGGAGGGTTTGTGCCCACATGGGACGACATGTTTCCATTTAACCTGACGTGGATGTAAAAAACACGAGGCTTCCGGCGTTTTGTCTGAGCTTCCATTAGAGACGTGGCCTCCCTATGAACTAACGCACCTCAAAACTAACAAGCTCAAGGATGTGTTGAATTTACATCACATTAAACAAACACTGTGGGCAACCATATGGCTTCTGCAAACATTTGTAAAGGCGGGATGCTCTGTGAGGCATACGTACCCTTCTCTGGGCAGATCATGTTCAGCTCCAGCACATCACAGTTGGCGGATGAAAGTTAGATTTGTTTCTGGCTTCTTCTTTTTTTTTCCCCCTCAAAGCATGCTGAGGCCTGATATAAAATTCTAAGTTTCCAGAGTGATTTGAATGGTAAGTGGAATAACTCTGAGGCTTACGGAGTGTGATGATGCATGACCCTGAAATGACTTCAGGGAAAGTGAGCTTGTTCCTGGAGAAAGCACCAGAGCAGATATAAAAGACCACAGCCTGTGTTGACACCGTGGTCTGTCTACATCGCAGAAACCCACCCCCCATCCCTTGGCCTCTGGATGTGCTGCCGTCTATTACAAAGCACTGAGGATATAAAAGATTTTCTGTTATGTATTTTTTTTCTCCCTTTTATATCAACAAGTGCTTTGTCTGGGAGACAATTGATGTAAAGGAGGGGTCTCAAACATATGGTCCAGGAGCAGGGGCGGACCGTTTGGTTCACTGTAACCCAAACCCTAACACTGTTCACTGTTTGGTGATGACCTGTAGTGGGCCCTTTATATAGACCTAGTACAGGTTCATTCCAACACCATGGTTTTAATTAGTCCTCCTCATGTTGGGTATTTTTATTTTTATGTTTTAAGATTGTTTCTGTATAAAAGTAGACTATAAACTGCTTCACAGTCAACGTCATTCAAATGTCAGATGAAGTTGCGTGCTCAGACCAGACTCAAAAAACTGCATGGAAATGTTTTTATAGATAACAGACCTAAAGCAGAGCTAGAAATGTCTAGTTGTTGTGTTGTCAGTTGTCAGAATCATTACAAGGACAGAGTTAAATTGTATAGAATTTCATCTGGATCTCACCCATCCCAACCCCCCGCCCCCACAAAAAAAACCGATGACCTCTATGGTAACAAGTGATCAAGTGTGTGGACTGAGATGAGAGCACAATCAGGAATGTCCGTTTGTCTGTCCTTCGCATTCTAACCATCATCTGGACCTTGAATATAACTGCAGCAGCATGACCCAAGGCTGCAACTAAGTACATACTGCAAATAAAAAGAAAGATATGCGAGAAGTATGTAGTTAAGTGATTAATCTGGGTAAATTATGCCTGAGGAAGTGATAAACCTGCTAACAGAGTAGCCTGTTAGCTTTCTCTACAGTAGTTAAGAGAATAAGGAGTGCAGGCTCTCCTGTTATCAGGTTTACCACCACCTCTAGGTTAATTTAACTAGTCTTACCACTAAACCACCTACTTGGAATACTACCCCCCGCCCTACCCTGCCATACATGTGCCGTTATCTGTATAAATATAACCACCCAGTTTATTGTAAAACACCCAGGCTTCGTACATAGGAACCTTCCGGACCTGATGCTGACTTGGTAACATTTCTAACTTCATTTCACAGAGGTTTACGTCAATGTCAGTATAAAACATGTTTGACACATGCACACACATAACATAGCCATATGATGTTTTTCATGAGTGTACATAGAGGCTTGTCAATGAAGTACATATATATGTCAGGCTATTGTATACTAGGAAATTTAGCGACATTGTCCGTCCACTCTTTTATCAAGTAAGGATCCGGAAGGTGAGGCCCATTTTTAAGTGCTAATTTATTTATGTAGCATTCTAGATCTTGAAAAGACACAGATTTATCATAGTCTGACAGCTCATAATACTGGTCTACAGACAGTACAAACAATAGTTTATGAGTGCTGCCTGTGCATGCATCGTTCATGAACTGTGGGAATTTTAGCTAGCGAGGGTACAAGAGGAGACAAACAAGAATGCAACATGCGAGATGAACTTTACGAACTCAACACACTCAAGAAATATTTACATATTTACAGGTGTTTTATTTTCCCCAAGTATTTATAAATATAATAATTTAATAATTAAAAAAAAAAAATCTGATAGTTTTGGCTTAAGTGGACCATCACCCAAAGGCACTGGTCCAACTGCCCCCTCCCACACCCTGTTCCCTTCGCTAGTGTCCAGGAGCCAAATGCGACCCTCTATTCTGCTTGTAAATCTGACGTCACACACAACTTCCAGGTCCAACGAAACATTTGTTCAAAATGTCAGAGCTAATAAACATATTCGCCATCATCTCCTTTTTTAGGGAGGTGCCAACAGTAGTCGGCTGTTGCAAAACATTTAATGTTCAATGTTATTGTAAAAGATACTCAAGTTAAAAAAAAAGTGAACAACCTCACAATCTCCATCGAACAATTTTACACTTTTCATTGAAGTTATTTAGCTGAAGAGAACTCAGTTTATATCTATCAGTAGAAGATGAAAACATAAAGGGCTCTAGTTTCGTAGACCTGCCACAGGCGAGTTTTGCAAGTTTCACCCACCGTGCACACTGGCGTAAGTGGGAATGAGGGAGGAGAAAGGGTGTGCGATGGGTTTAACACAGACAATTCAGATCTCCACCAATCACATTAGTGCCTCTCTTTGCCCTTAAATACTCTGTGCCGAGGCGCACTGCGAGTTTTGTTATTTCGCCATGGACTTCACAGTCAGACGCCCAAACTTCTCCCAGGAGGAGACTGATGTTTTGGTTAAGGAGGTCCAAGCCTGAAGCAAGTGTTTGAATATATGGAACTGCAGCAGATCCTCCAAGGGCTGATGAAGCTAAGGTATCCTGGGAGGAGGAGGAGGAGGAAGAGGAGGAGGAGGAGGAGGAGGAGGAGGAGGAGGAGGAGGAGGAGGAGGAGGAGGAGGAGGAGGAGGAGGAGGAGGAGGAGGAGGAGGAGGAGGAGGAGGAGGAGGAGGAGGAGGAGGAGGAGGAGGAGGAGGAGGAGGAGGAAGAGGAGGAGGAGGAGGAGGAGGAGGAGGAGGAGGAGGAGGAGGAGGTCAGAATTATCATTAATGAAACTTTCCCTGATACACTGAGAACTGTTGCTCAGTGTAATAACTGGTTCCACGTCCGCAGAAGAGCCAAACATAAACTGGCAGAGCAGTGGTGCCACAGGGGAGCCAATCAGAGGCTGAAGTACTTTATGTTTTTTTTTTTTCTGTTAGTGTACACAGTGTGGACGGCGCTAACGCTAACAGCCCTCAGATCCTGTAGATGCAGGATGTATGCATCATGAGGGAATAAACGCTCCTGTAAGATTTTGCGCTCAGTGGGTTTTACTTTTCACTGGATCATTTGACTCAACAGCAGTAATGAGAAACAGGTAGAAAGAGATTTTCCAAATTGCCTTTTTGACCACTCATGTGTACACGCACACATGTAGACTAGCATATTGAGTTTTACAGTCTCTTAACACAGTCAAATATAAACCCAATAAAGCCATAAAAGTCTTTCTTATTAAATCCAGGATCTGTTCAGTGTTCAGTTCCACATCAGCGGAAAAAACAACTACATCCTCTGTTTACATGAGACATTATACTGCGTAAACTAAATACATATGGACTTATTTAGTTCATTGTTGTTTTAAACACATACACATCAAAACACATTCTCTGTTATAAGCTAGAAGAGCTGGAACAGTGGAAAAAAAAAGTGTATTTTTCCTCATTTTAGTCCAAATATGTGATCATAGTTAAGACAGAATTAACTACAGAGGAACTTTTCAGTCAAATAAAAGAAGTGATTTATAGACAATAATAATAATATATATGATAGATATGATAGAAGAAATATGATTAAGAAAAGTTTCACTGGTTTCATTGGTTTGTTTTTAATAATGGTTTCCAAGGGTTTTTACATAATGATTTAAACACAAAATATCACCAAGAGAAGAAAAATGGTGTTTTTATTTTAGTTCTTTTTCATATTTTTTTTTACAGCAATAATACCAAAAATATCTAGATAATAGGAATTGATGTTTTTATGCAGTACACAAAATATAAAAATACCAAATGTCATTAGGAGAACTATAAAGGGTCTTTTACATAATTATTTAAATAGAAAATATCACCAAGAGAAGGGAAATAATTTGGGATTAGTAAAGGATCTTCAGTTATGTTTTTTTATTTATTTATTTTTTAGCAATAATACCACAAAATAAATCTAGAAAAAAGGAATTGTGTTTTTCGGAACAGAACAAACGCAAAACACACAAAATACAAAATACCACATATCACTGAGCTGTAAAGAGCCTTTATATTTATTTATTTATTATTTCTTTTCAATTCTTTTCTATTTGGTTTTTTAAACCAATAATGTTGAAAAAGAATCTTTAAACTATAGTTGTTTTTCTATAGAACAGACCAAATACAAAACACACATAATACAAAAATATCAAACACTACTGAGAGAAGATAAAGGGGAGGGTCTTTTCATAATGATTTAAATACAAAATATCATGTACAGAAGAACAGAAGGGGATTCATAAAGGGTCTTCACATTTTTCTGTAATTAATGTTTTTTTAATAACAGTATTAATGCTGAAAATATATAAATAATATTCATTGTTAGTTTTATAAAGAACATGTTTGTTAAGGGGCGTCCATGGCTCAGTAGTTAGAGTGGGTTGTCATTTAACCAAAGAGTTGGTGGTTCAATTCCCGCTCTGTCCTAGTCAGTCGTTGTGTCCTTGGGCAAATACACTTCACCCTCCTTGTCTCTAGTGTCACTCACACTGAACGAAACAGTAGTAGTACTATTAACTCAAATGTATTCAGTTGTTGTAACATGTTCATTTTAAATACTTCTAACTAATATTTTTTATTAAGGGGAACTATTGTGGATATAAATAAACATAACTTAAAAACATAGATGAGGTTCAACTGAGTGGAATTAAGTCATTAAATGCTGAGAATGATATTGTTCTGTTATTTCTATTGTTTCAAATAAGGATGATTGAAAAAAATTAACACCAAAAAAATTACAATCACAAAACACCGTCACTTTATTCAGTGACTGTGGTTCAGTTGGTAGAGCAGGTCGTCCAATGACTGAAGGGTCAGAGGTCAGTGTCCCAGCTCTGTCTGTCCACATGTCCAAGTGTCCTTGGACAAAGACACTGAATCCTGACTTAGTCTCCCAGTAGGACTGACAGAACCTTAGAATAATAAGTTAATAAATACTGATTCAACTTAAGTATACTTTAATAAGCATCTAAAACTTGTATTTATTAAGTTTCATCAACTTAAAATAATTGAGGTAATCGATTACCTTAAATTTTTTGAGTTCTGCTAACTTATTCAGGTTTACAGTGCACTGGCCCTGGAGGACTGGAGTTTGACACCTGTGCTCTAGAGGGTCGTTACATAATGATTTAAATACAATTACAATACAATAAAAAAATGTCATTTGTAAAAGGACTTGTTTTTGTCTGTTATTTTTTACAACAATAATGATGAAAAAAAACCATCTAAACAATAGTCATTATGTTTATATAGAACAGAACATGCACAAAATATCACATATCACTGAGAGAAAGAGGGGGGGGGGTGAGGGGGCTGTAAAGGGTCATTACATAATAATTTAAACCTAACAAAAGCATCCTTTGTACTGGACCAGTGAAGTGAACACAACACTCATTCGCATCCATTTTATTATTATTTTCTTCTTCTCTAAAAAGGATGACACTTCCTGTTGTGTAGGTGGATGATTGTGCATTTGTGTGTGTAATTAGTTTTGTACTGGTTATCAAATGGGAAACGCCCATCACAGATGTTTGGTTAAATGAAGCCGACAGTACCTCCAGGAGGCATGACGGTAAATTCTGGAAAAACAGGATCTCATCATTACCACTTAACTCCAGGTTCTGCTGTTTTTAATTCCACAGTCACTGGCTTTGATTCCAGTCTGTCCTGTTCAAGACCCTTTTTGTCCTTTAGTCCACACACATGTGAACCCAGTGACCTCAACTGTCCTGGGACAGCTCAGGCTGGTCCTGTGACTCAGCTTCCAACTTGTCCTATTTGTTCTTGTTTTCATTTATTTATTATCCCTTATTGATTTAAAATGTTCTGTAGCAAGAAGGAACCAATGTTGGGGATTTTCGTCATGGATCAACAATCTCAGTACCACCAGAATTTGAGTAGGAAAAAGTTTGTCTTTATTTGTTGTATCTTATATAGTCCCATCCAAATATCCAAATATCCTCATCTTCCCTCCTTTGTCCATCCTCAGTTACCAGGTCCACTTCACTAAAACATCACCTGTTAGTAAAGTCACAAGGACAAAACACTCCCTTCATTTACCCTAAAATGGAAACCAAATGTAAAGGACAATATTCTGACATATGTGACCCGCCACCACGAAACCAGGCATAAGTCGCGCTGAGCCATTCAGAGCTACAGCCAAATTTAGGCTGGAAGGTGATTTCTTATTTGTGTTTACATCTTATCAAAAAACGGTACCTTAACACCTCTACGTTCAGTTCCTGTGGTCATTACATTGAAATCCAATCAATAAAGGTGTTTATTGAGTCCATTATTTAAGCGGCGACAAAAGTTCAGGGATTGCTGAGCAAAGACAAAGACGACTTCCACCTCTTTTCGCCGAACAAAACGATCTCCGTTCCGTGGGTAAACATCCAAGTGTTTGGTACGAGGTAAAAGCTTATATTGAATGTTCTGTCCAATGGTGTAAGCCAAATGATTATAATACGTCACACTTCTGTCCTATTATTATAATATATAAAACTTCTGTGACATGTCCATCAGAGTGTCCTTTAACATCTGTGAATAATTTTTGCGTTGCTAAGGACTTCCTACCCCAAAACAGTCCAAAACTTTGACGGACAATTTCTAAAAATATGCAAATTGCAAAATATGTCCAAATGTGGATATTAAAATGACCATAACTTTGGTTCTACTTATGATAGAAACATAATTTTTTCACCATCTTAAACCTTAGTTCCCACTCTACCAAGCTACACAGATAACTCAGTTTGGATTTCCAGACACTTATGCCTGGTTTCATGGTGGTGGGTCACATATATGAACACACACAGTTGTGCCTCTACTTATGCCATTCATTTGTTCCAGAAGAGTTTAGAGTTGCATTTTACATGTAAAAGGCCTAATTCGTTCCAAGGTGTCATGAAGGGTGAGGTGAAAGGGAAGGACTGAGAATGCAAGGTGTTGAAGGGAGAACAGATTTAACCAAAAGAGAAGCAAAAAGACAAACAGAGACAGAAAACTAAAACCTGGAGAAGGATCAGCCAGAGTCCAAGGTGGTGACAAACTGAATGGTCCAACTGCAAGCCTCACTGTTGACATAGATGCAGATCTGCAATGACTTGCAGCTGCATGGTGCGGGGCAGGTGTGACTGGAGTGGATCTGGGTGAAAGGTCGTGGCAGGTTGTGACACATGGCCCCCCAATACTAACCATCAAACCCTTTAAAATGATTTTTAAAAATGCCAATTTTGTATGAGGTGTTAAAAGTCAAAGAACATGTATATTTTAGATGTAATATATTAGTGTCAGTGGGTAAATGTGTCTTCACTGACTGAACATTAAACCATTAAAATAACCCACACATGTGGGTCATTTTAATACCATTGTGGTTGTATTAATTGTCGCGTTCACCTTTAGCTGTGTTTGTTGATGGACATTTGGTGGGGTGTAGAGCCAGGGACGATTGCTTTTGACGACTTTACGCGATGGTTTAAATTCTGGGGGTGTTTGCTGTTCCTCAGGACCCTCACCCCCACCCTCCATCATCAGATCACTGAACATAGCGGATGCTTTTTCTGAAACAATGGCCTCAGTCACTGTGTCTCCTGGAATTTCTTTCTCCTTTATCCAAATGAGTAACAGTTTTTTTATCTGGTTGTTCAGTGATGACCTCTGACCTCGTTTTCCATATCACAGAGATGTGAAATGACGTTGTTATAATTTGGAGCTCTATAATTAAAATTGAACTTCCTGCTGTGAGGCATTAGTGCGAACCACTGCACCACCATCCCCCTTTTGTAATGTTAATATAAAAAAAAAACCTCTGCATCTACAGGGTTAACTATGTTAGGAAGGATTTCTTCAAATTTCTCTTTGGAAATTCTTGGTTTCTTTTGCCAAACTGGAGCTGAACACATGGCATCGTCGTCCTCAGTTGACATCAGTAAAGCGGTTTGTGTGTGTATTGTATTGTTTTTTTTGCGTTTGTGCACAGCTGACAGGTGTGGTGCTGAGCTATTTCGATGATAATGAACCAACAAATACGATTCTGCTTTGAGACATCTTCTGTTCACAAAAAGAACATTTGTTTCCCAGGTGCAGATTTGCATGTCAAACCTTTCAAGTATTTATGACTCAAACAAACGTCCTGCTATTTCATGTGATGCTTTGTGTCATCATTACCGACGCAGAACTCTCTATTAAACTTTATTATGATATTTCAGCAAAATCCAATGGGTCTGACTTCTATCCTCTGGTGCCATGGAATAGAATTAACCTTTGACCTCTGATATGTAAAGCAGGCTCCATCCAGTACTGAACTGAAAAACCAATTATATGATCTGTGCCTTTATTTTGATAGAATAATTAACTAAATAACTAGGTTATTTATTTATTTAAGTTTATAATATTATTTAATGTTATAATTATCTTAGTGACTGTAACTGTCATTATTTTTTTCTTCCTTTATGATTGAAAATGTTGGCATGATGATGATGGTGGGATATGATTTATGGAGGGAACGCTTTCAAAAACAATGAAAATACTTGGGAAAAAAAGGAATAATTGAGGAAGTCTTTTATTATAATAAAATCCTTGATGGCTTCTGCCCAGTCCCCCCCCCCCCCAAAAAAAAAAAGAAAAGAAAACAAACAAAAAACAGGAGGTGAATGGGATAGATATAAATGACAACAATACAAACTAGAAAAGCACTCTGTCTGTCTGTCTGTCTGTCTGTCTGTCTGTCTGTCTGTTAGTTAGCAAGATAACTCAAAAACTTATAGACTGATCTTGATAACATTTTCAGGATATGTTGGGAGTGTCACAAGGAACAAATTAAGACATTTTGGTGATAACTTGGAAGAGATCGTAGATTCTGGATCACTTCCGGATCAATACCAAAATATAATCATTTGTTCCTTGTGACACTCCCAACACATCCTGAACACAGCATCAAAATCTGTCCATAACTTTTTGAGTTATCTGGCTAACTGACAGACTGACAGACAAACTGGTAAACATAACCTCCTTGGTAGAGGTAACAAGTAAACATGTGGTGCCAGGAACAACAAACCCTGCCCCCTCTCAAACATTTTAGCGCTTAATGGACATCTGTCTCTCTCTCTCTCTTTCTCTCTCAAAACATGTGATTATGGATTTGACCATTCAAGGTTGCTCAAGGTCAAAGGTTGTGATGCCATTTTAGAGCCTACATTTACCTTTTACCATTTACATTTTCACCACTGTTTTTGGAGTTAGGATCATTTAAAGTCATGTGACTGGAGAAAGTTAGGAATGACTAAACAAAATGCTGGATCATGGAGCTGAACGACTGTTGGTGCTTCTGTCAAAAGAATTTAAAGATTGTTGATGTTTTCTCACATTCCTCACTCATCTTTGATGAAAGGAAACCGCCACCTGTTGTTGTTCTTTGTCTATGGTTGTTTCCAGTTGTTTCTCTCAGAATCGTTGCAGCTCTGTCGTCACTTTGTTACGCCTGCCTCTGACTCTATACTTCACAGAGATTTGTTGGCCAGTTTCAGGAAAATCTACCCAAAAGTTACATTGGGCAAAAGTAGACAATCCCTGGTAGATGGTAATTAGCTGCAGCAAGGGGCGTCAAGTGCGGCTAGGCGAGGAAATTTGAGTGGATATGTAAAAAACCAGACACAACAGTCGACTGACATAAAGGGCTCTAGTTTCGCAGACTTAGCGCAAGTGCGGCGCACCCAAAGGGGTGTGTCCAGACGACTTTTGCAAGTTTGGCCCACCGCGCAAACTGGCGCACGTGCACCTCTTCGTTCCTCCCACTGGCAAATGGGAATGAGGGAGGAGAAAGGGTGTATGATGGATGTAACAGCTGATCAGATCTGCATCGTTAGCGCCCCCCCCCTCGTTCTTAAATGTTCATCCAGGCAAACGCTGCAACACCGGCTGACTGGGTCTGTTTGGGTTTTGTTTAAACAGGGTTTTCATTTCACTCATGAGTCTTTATGGTTCTATAGTTTTATTGTTTTAGTTTTGGGTTTGTAGATGATCAGTGGTTCTATTTTCCCATAAGTTGTCCCACAGAGTGGGACAGACTTGCCCACTCCACACTGTAAACCCTAGCGTTCATGATAATTAAATATATTAAGTTGTGAATACTCAAATTTTCAGTAATAGTACTACTCACTCAAATGTATTAAGTTGCTCTAACATGTTCTTCTTTTTAAGTAGCTACTTCCAACTAATATACATATTTTTTTATTAAGGGAAACTATTGTGGATATAAGTGACCATAACTTAATAACATATGAGGTACAACTTAGTAGAATTAAGTCATAAAATATTGAGAATTATATTGTAGCTACTGTTATTTATATTGAAAAAAACCTATTGAAATGAAACCTGAAGAACCAGCGGTCACCTCTGGGGCTCTGTAGTGATAGTCTGACACTGTCACAGTCTGTGAGGTTGTGCTAACGTGTGTGCTCTGCGGTCCGGTCTGTGAAACTACCACTAGACTGGCTGCACCGCGCTTAGATGTAATCTCATAGCATTAGCCACTATGCTACTACTGCATTTACCAGATATTTAGGCCAATTCACCACTGATTATTCAGCTCTATCTCCCTCCTTTGTCCATCATTCCTGTGTCTATCCCTCTCTCTATTGCCCTGGCCTCTCTCTCTCTCCTCTGTGGTTCATAATTATATGGCTGTGGTTCATCGTAAATATCTGCTCTTATCTCCTACATGTTGTCAGTATACACCGTAGTTAGCTCCCTCCTGCTACGTAACTTCCAGCTACTCCCCGTTTTTGGACAAAGCTGTTATTTCTTCACATTTTTCATTAAAAAAGTATTTATTGCAATGTTGAACTGTAGTTTCTTTACCGAAATCCTGATATTTTATCATTTATATACACTATGATTCATGGTAGTGTCTAACCTGCATGTTGACCTTTAAGTTCAGGTAACAGATGTGTGTTAACATCCAAACTCCTGAAGAAAAGCCCAGGAGCTTGTAAAACATATATATCAAACCTGCGCAGCTGCTGAGAGAGGATGTCCAAAGCTAAAGATGAATAACAAAGATGTAATGACAGGCGGGAAAAACAGGCTGGGATTTGTCCTGATGGAGACGGGAGGGGAAAAGAAGGAGAGAAAAAAGAGGGAGAAAGAGAGAGAGAGAGAAACAGGCAATGACAGACAGGGAGTCGAAGGGGGACGAAGGCTGAACAGGCAAAAAAAAAAAAGAGCCATCTATCTGCACTGCAACAGCTGTGAAACATCTGCCGTGTGCCAATCAGAGCTGTGGGAAGACAAGAGCTGAAGAACAGATGAAGAGAAAAGTGTGAAGAGGAGGAGAAGGCTTGAAGCTGCTTGATTTGAACATGAGTGGGATCGAGTCGGACAGAGATGAAGAGGCCGATGAAGAGGAGGGAGAAAAAAGTAATGCGGTCAAAAGACGATTAACATTTGGAATCGGATTAATCACAGAGTTGCTGTTGATTAATTTAGATTAATCAAATCAAATCAAAATATTTTGTTAGTCGACTGTTCTGCATGTTTGGGTTTTTTTTAATCAAATTTCCCAAAAATATACAAAAACAAAATAAAAAACACCAACAAAAATACAGAGAAAAATCTGCAAAATATGATCAAATTTACTAAAAATCAACAGAAAAAAGGTGGTGCCTGGCACAACAAACTCCGCCCCCCATGCACAGATTTGACCCATTTAATCTTATCATTGCAAAATGTATGCATAATTTGTGACTATGACCTTGACCTTTGACCTACATTCACCAAAATTTAATGGGATCTATTCTGGATCACCTCACACCTTTCCTGAAAATTTAATAGAAATTTGTCCAGTAGATTTTGTGTAAATCTGTTGACAAACAAAGAGACAGACAGACAAAGCAACAAATAAACGGACTCAAACACAATACCCCTGCCCCCCTTTGAGGGAGCAGTAAATTAATAAATAACACAAAGCTATCAAAAACACGAAACTAACACGAATCAGGCACAAAAAGTTTAAAACATTTTCAAAAACTCAGAAATTCCATAAAATATCCAAAACATGCAAAAATATGAATATAAAAGCACTTACATGTTCAATCAACACCTTAAAACAGTTTCAATAAAACAACTGTTTTATTTATTTGCATTAAAATGTTTAATCAGATAAATAATGATAATGGATTAAGCACAGGATAATGCATGCGAACAACACCCTGGCCGTCGGGGAATATTTTTCTGATAGTAACTCGTGTTCCATGTATTATTATTATTATTCTACGGGTTATTACAGTTTATTACTGTCACTACTCTAACAGACTAGTGTTGTGAAATAGGCGGGGCAGACAGAAGGGGGGGTGCAGATAGTTTTAGGCGGAGAAAAGAGAAAGACGGATGTACACAGTCAGGTCGGCGACCGGAGCAGGTGTTGTCCCGTTCCTGCAAATAAATACTGAAAACGAAGCTCACTGAAACCGCTCCTTGTTTTATAAAAACCAGCATAGAGGAGTTAACTGAGGGGTAAAATACTGGAGATTCTGTACGAGATGAGGACGGTGATTTCCTGACTATGGTAAGGATAACATCAGCATAGGTTAACATTGGATAAGCTAGCAGTTACAACCAAGCTAATGTTTACTTTAAAAGTGGCCGAACTACCTGCGGAGTGATATGGTACAGTGAATCTGAAGTGACAAAACCTGTTGCGATGAGCAGTGGGAGGTTATTGAAAAAAATCTGCCCACAACGTCATTCAAACGTTCTAGATGGCCGTAGAATAATCTGAATTAATGCGTTTGATAAGAACTGATTCCTCGACAATATATCTGGAAAATTTCCAGATTTCTGGAGATAACATAATTTTCATGTATCCCTTTGGGAGATTTTTTTTTTTAGAGTAATTACAAATCATGCTAAAATTTACACACAAAAAAGTGATGAAAAATCCCCCAAAAATATTCAAATCTCTTCTAAAATACATTTGATAAAATATGCAAAATATTTGTAAAAAATATAAATATACGTCATTAACATGTTTATTCAACACCTTCAAACGTTAACATTTTTAATCAGATTAATCATGATGATGGATTAATCGAAGTTAATTTGAACAGCCTTAAAAAGAAGCTGAAGAGAAAGGAAGAGGAGATGGAGCGAATGAGAACAGAGGCAGAAAAAATGTATTTAGGGAATCACAAAAGGGAGAGAGGAGAAGTCTCCAGAGCAGTAAACTTAATTAAAGATTTTTTTTTTTTAACACATCGACAGACTGATGGTGAATAGTTTAGTGAATGAAAAGAGACAAGAAGACGAGTGAAAAAGAGGAACGGGCAACAGGCCCAGAAAGGAAGGGAAGAAAGGTGAGAGAAACAAAACAGTGTAAAAGTAGAGTGTAAAAGTAGAGTGTAAAAGTAGAGTGTAAAAGTAGAGTAATGTTATTCAACCCTGGGGTCATGACCCCACATGGGAAAATTTGTTGTAAATTTTAAAAGAAAGAAAGTACTTTATTTGTCATTAGAATAGAACAGAATAGAATAGAATAGAATAGAATAGAATAGAACAGAATAGAATGGAACAGAATAGAATAGAACAGAACAGAATAGAACAGAACAGAATAGAATAGAACAGAATAGAAAAAAATAGAACAGAATAGAACAGAACAGAATAGAACAGAACAGAATAGAATAGAACAGAATAGAATAGAATAGAATAGAATAGAATAGAATAGAACAGAATAGAATAGAACAGAATAGAATAGAATAGAAGAGCCACTTTATTGTCACACAAACATCCACTGCACATTGGCTGAAATGTTGACGCAGAAACTCACCATCTGAAATAATAAATCAATCATAAAATTAGAACTAGAAAAGCACTCTGAGAGCAGAGACCTGCACCAAGGTAGGACCCCCTGATCACCATGAAAATCTAATCATCTCTAGATTTCCCCATCCCTAACCTACACTGAAAATGTCATCAAAATCCACCCATACATTTTTGAGTTTTCATGCTAACTAACAGACAAACAAACTCTGGCAAAAACACAACCTCCTTGGTGGAGGTGATTATATAACATAAAAAAACTATCTAAGCTATACTAAAACTATAATAGAAACACATCTGTACCACCCCCCACACTTCAAATATATATCTATAACCACACACTCTGCTCTACATCATACAGTACCACACACAAGTAGAAACACACACACAGACCCACACTCCCCAGTGGTGTGTGGGTCATGACAGGAGCCGGTATAACAGTCCGATGGTTTGGAAATGAAACTGCTACAGAACCTGGTTGTTCTGGTTCTGATGCTACAGAACCTCGTGCCTGAGGGGAGCAGGAAGAACAGTTCATGTTGTGGGTGGGTGGGGTCACTGATGATCTTATGGGATCTACTTGTCTGCAACATCCTGAATATTATGAAATGTGTAGGGAAACCCTGTAAGGAGTATACCCTAACATGTTTTTGGGTAATGGGGGAAACCAGAGCACCCAGTGGTGGTCAACACAGCAAACTATGTTATCATAGATAGATAGATAGATAGATAGATAGATAGATAGATAGATATATAGATAGATAGATAGATAGATAGATAGATAGATAGATAGATAGATAGATAGATAGATAGATAGATAGATAGATAGATAGATAGATAGATAGATAGATAGATAGATAGATAGATAGATAGATTTTTTTTAAATAGAACCAACACACAATGTATTCAATAACAATGGAGAACACAGAAATATTGATGATGGAATGACACCATTAAAAACAAAAATAATAGTCATGCATTCATGCTAAAAAGGGGACAATGGGGCAGTTAAAACACAACAACACAGTGCTCATTTCCAGGTGTTTAGGGTGGGTACTGCAGTGGGAATGAAGGATTTCTTGTGAATATTTTTCCGGGCCAGTGGAACCCTGCACCTTTTGCCTGATGGAAGCATTTGGAAGCAGTGGTGGAGGGGGTGAGCAGGGTCCTCTGTGATCAGGGTGGCCTTCCTGACCACAGACTGGCTGTCTAATTCTGACAGGGGGATTTGTGCTGTTCCAATGATTTTGCTGACCTGGTTGACTGTGCGGGAGAGTTTGGTCTTTTGTTTTAACGTGAGGAAACTGTACCATGAACAGATATTCAATGAGAGAGTTATAAACCAGAGTTCACATGTGTGTAGTGACATTAAAAGTCCTTAGGTTCCTCAGCAAATAAAGGTCCTGTTGTTTGACTAGAGCCCTGCACTCCCACAGGACCCGCGAGACCCAACGACCCAACAATTTTGAAAGGATTAGGGGGCGCAAGCGTGGGAGGGAGCGCACAATGCGAGAGCTGCAGTTCCACAAACTAAAAACGTGTTTAAATAAATAATTTATAGACTTTATTTTAGACTCTGGCTCAGTTGGTAGAGCAGGTCGTCTAATGACTGAAGGGTTGGTGGTTCATGTCCTGGCTCTGGCTGTCCACATGTCGAAGTGTCCTTGGGCAAGACACTGAACTCTGACTTAGTCTCCCAGTAGGACTGACAGAACCTTAGAAACCTACTGGTGTATGAGTGTGTGTGTGTGAATGTGAGGCTAATGTAAAGAACTTTGAACCATGAAGGTGGAAAAGAACGATAGAAGTGCAGAACATTTACCATTTACTATCATATATACGTGAAATAGGGGAGGTCCCACAAGGGGATCCTCCCAGCACCAAGTAGTCAACCCTGACCTGCTGGGCTTCAATCCTCCAGGTGGACTTTGTGGACCCCCACCAGTTTACCTCTCTATGGTTTCATGTCTGTTCAAAGTTCTTTTCGACTTCCCCTTCAGGTACTTGTTGACTATCGCTCTGGTGTCAGGGTTTAGCCTTAGATGGAGTTTACCACCCGCTGCTGCATTCACAAACAACCTGAGTCCGAGAAGAACGGCTCAACTGGGGCCATTACCGGCTTCATACCGTCCACAGGCTGAACCTTGATAAGAAGGACTCAAGCCCCTGAGCAACACTGGACAAGCGGTCTTCTGTGTACCACATTTCAATTCACATCTGTGGGCGGGAGCAGGACTGAACATCATGATTCTTTGTGGGAGTGGGAATGGAACAGACCTCTACCTTTGACCTACATTCACCAAAATGTAGTAGGACCTATTCTGGACCACCTCACACCTTTCCTGAAAATTTCGTGGAAATTGGTCCACTAGTTTTTGCATAAACCTGCTTACAAACAAACAAACAAACAAACAAACACACACACCCCGACTCAAAAACAATCCCCTTCCCCTCTTTGGGGGGCCGTGGTAAATGTAAGTAAAATAGTGCATGTTGTTTTGAACAGACAGGTGGATCATGTTCCTTAAATGTGCAGATCCCTGTAACTGTTCACCTCACATTAAACTGCACTGATGGGACGCCTGTCATTTGTCACATTTAAATCAACTCACATCTAATGTCTTTTTCTCACCAATTTTACCTCCATGAGTTTTAAACAGCCTTCAGTGGAAAAAACATTTAGTTTCAATCTAATAACCTAAATGAAGCCATATATCTGAGTATCCATTACAGCAGCTCATGGGGATGCACACTTGCAAGACTGGCAACTTGTTCCTGTTAATTGGGAAAAGTCCATATTTTAATTAGGTGCAGGGTTGCTGGGTTTGCACAATGGCTCTGTACCAGTGAGTCTAATTACATGATCTCCTGCTCCAGGCAGATTCTCACTGAAAGATAGAACATGTAGGTATATTAACAGGTGTCGTCAGTGTGGTCCAGGGTATACGACAGAATACACAGCGTACCTGCTAATGTTTCTGTCAGCGTTAGGGGTACTCACTTCTAAAACCCTCAGTGCGTATGGAGGACTGACCCTGCCATATTGAAAAATATATACAGAAATAAACACAGAAATGGCTTCATTAATTTGTTTCCTTCCCACTGGGTACAGAAACAGTTTAGTACCTGCTGCCGTTTCTGTTTTAAATAATTCCTAATGCATACCTGCTGGCCTACCTTTTTTTTTCTTTTCAAATATAATATTTTAACATATTGCTATAGGTGGATACCAGTAAATGTTCTGCACACCAGTTGGACTGACAGAACCTTAGACACTGACTTAGTCCTGAGTCAGTGTCTTGCCCAAGGACACTTCAGGACGTGAACCACCAACCTTCTGGTTATTAGACATCCCACCCTACCAACTGAGCCACAGACGCCCTAGTATATAAAGCCTCCTGTTTGTGCATAGACTGGTAGCTGATTGATGTGTGCTGGACCAATGAGGTGAGGGCAGGACAATTACAGCTGTCAGTTGGACTAGAGGCCTGGAGAGAGAGAGAGAGAGAGAGAGAGAGAGAGAGAGGAGAGAGAGAGAGAGAGAGAGAGAGAGAGAGAGAGAGAGAGAGAGAGAGAGAGAGAGAGAGAGAGAGTGGCCACGTGTTTACTGCAATGGTTCAGTTTTTTAGCAGTAATGGTGGAACATGGAACCCCTCGAAAGCTAACTGTTAGCAAAAGCTAACTGCCACTCAATGTATTTCAATGGAGAACATGCAACACTTGTTCCAGGTAAATGTTTAAAAATGACAGTTTCATATCAACTAAATTGACACAAATAATTAATTACATTAGCGTATTTTCTCCATTTAGATTAAAAGATTTAGACACACACACTCACACACATAAATACACACACACACACACTCACACACATACACACTCACACAAACACACACACATTCACATACACTCACACACACACTCACGTACACTCACACACACACACACTCACACTCACACACATACACACTCACACAAACACACACACAATTACATACACTCACACACAATCACACATTCACACACAAACACACACTCACACACAAACACACACACATTCACATAGACTCACACATACACTTACACTCACACACACACACACTCACACACACACACACTCACACACACACATTCACATACACTCACACATTCACACACAAATACACTCACACACACACATACACATACACACTCACACACACAAACACACACACACATTCACATAGACTCACACATACACACACACACACACTCACACTCAGACACAAACACACACACACACACACACACACACACACACACACACACTCACACTCAGACACAAACACACACACACACACACACTCACACACACTTACCACCAAACTATTATCACTTGTTTCTTGTCATTTTCAGCCAAATCCATCCATAACCTTTTGTAATTATCTTGCTCACAGACATACGGACAAACCCCAGTAGTTACATGACTCTGACATTCCTTGATGGAGTAATAAATAATTTGGAATTGAAAAACATCATGTAAAAACGTAGCCCATGTCTTTTGTCCGTGCTGTTCTGACACATGTCCTGTGTTTTTAATGTTATATAATTGAATATTTGTGATGAAACATAAATGTACCTACAGGTATTAATAAAGTTACCCTCAACCTATTTATTTATTCATTTATGTCCTTATTTGTATTGGGGTTTTTTTGTTTCCTTGATGCCAAACGTCTGTCTGTTGGTGTGAATATTGTCTGTAGATTGAATAAAGCACATAAGCAGAAGTGATTTGGAAAAGGCTTAGGCTGACGCTTCGCTGCACATAAGTCATGTCAGCAAAACCAGTTTAAGGAGAAGCGACGACACCCACTTCATCTTCGTGACATAATGAAGTGCATATGTCTCACTGCTACAAATTACAAAATAAACCTATTTTGCAGATTGTTTGCAGATAGAAACACATAAATTTCTCCTCTTTGTAACTGAAATAAATGAAAACTGTTATGAAATTTAACCCATGAGTGACTTGTGTGGCCATTTGTAAATTAATTTGTCTCCATATTAACATTTATGAAGTGATTTATCCACATATAATATTATATTATCCTCTGTATTTGACATATTTTCCTGTGTTTACTTTGCTGATCATGTAGATGTTCATAAATACTTGGATAAAAGAGAAAAGTGGACATCAGGGGTGCATGGGTGTTCAGATGGGTGCATCAGCCCACCCACCCCCCGACCAACCAGGGTTAAGGAATGGGGTATGTCATTTATTACTTATTTATTTATATATTTATATATGTACATATAAGGGGGGGTGCAGTGGTTAGCACTGGTGCCTCACAGACAGAAGGTTGTTGGTTCTATCCCCACACCAGACCTTTCTGTGTGGAGGTACTCCAGTTTCCTCCCACCATCCAAACACATGCACTGATAGGTTCATTAGTTAATGTAAATTGTCCGTAGGTTGTTTGTCTATATTTATTCTACGCTCCTCTAGAACGTTGCGACAGCTCCCATTCACTTTGAATGGACGTTCCCAGCCTTCTGCGGAAATTGAAGTAAACAAAGGGTGGTCTAATCATTTTTGCTGTGACTTGTATCAGATTAGAGGAGGTTGTCTTCAACACCCCCCCCCCCCCAACACCCTCTCCCCTCCTTCCCTTAAACTTTCCTCCAACTGTTGTTGTGGAGTTCTTGGAGGGCTGGGGGCCATTGACAGAGTTTTTTGGTCGACACATGCCAGCGTCTCTTGATGCCGTGCCAGCTCCACTTAGCCCCAGCCTGGCGCTGACATTCCTCCTGGCACAACAAGCCTGTGACTCGGACGAGATTTTCAAACATTTCTCAAAGCCCCGATGAGCAAAATTATGGCTAATTAGTCACAAGACTGTCATGGTTTATTAGTGGTGACAATAGTACGTCTATAGCTGACAGCACATCTCTCTCTCACTCCCTCTCTCTCTCTCTCTCTTTGTCTCTCTCTCTCTCTCTCTCTGTACATTTGTGGCTCAATCTGTCGCTTGCTGCCGTCAGCAATGACATTACAGAAATGGAAGACATTATTGAAATAAATAATTCACCATCACATCTGTTATCTATTCACAG
Organism: Siphamia tubifer; assembly: GCA_020466265.1. Lineage (NCBI taxonomy): Eukaryota > Metazoa > Chordata > Actinopteri > Kurtiformes > Apogonidae > Siphamia > Siphamia tubifer. The sequence goes on along the minus strand of CM035787.1, from coordinate 7,693,388 downwards.
TAAACATTTCTTTCATCAGCGTTGTTGATGTGTATGGCTCATCCGTCAGCGCCTTTTGACAGGGTGATCATTTTGTGCCGAGTGCACAGCGTCGGCCGTTCAAATCTGTACATTTTGCATTTCGACTCCAAAAGCTTATTAACATGCAGTTTTCTCCGGTTAGCCTACATGCTGCTTGGCCTACATTTCCACATTGCTCAGACGTATCGGTAAGAAAAAAAAAGAAAGAAAGTGAGTTCATTTTCATCGTCCGTATGCGAACATCCCTCACTTAAGTGGTGCCAGGTTCAACAAACCCCACCCTTCACAAATGTTTGACTTGATTTGACCTATTTCTCATCATTGTGAATAGATTAAAAATGAATATTTAATTATGATTCATTGAAATGAATCCACAGCAACCATGTGATTAATGTAATTAAAAATGTTCATTATTTATTATTATTTCAAAATAAGCCTGATTTTGTGTATCATCACCTTCCTAAAATTGTCTTATTGTTCTGTCATTTTTCAGGAAACAAACAAAAACACAACCAGAAATTGAGTGATTTTAGTCTCGTAAACATTTTAGCTCTTGATGGACATCTCCCTCTATAAATCAGAGACTCTGGGTTTGACCTTTCAAGGTCACTCAAGGTCAAAGATCACACTACCATTTTAAAACCTACATATAGTTTCATATCTGTCATCAATAGAAACTGAGTACTATCACTACTAGTTTTGGAGCCATTTAAAATCTTGTGACCTTGATTTTGACCTTTCAAGGTCACTCAGAGTCATAGGTGATGTCATCATTTTGAAGCCCATGCTAGGTTTCCTATCTGTCAATAATAGTAACTAACTCTCTGTCTCCACTTGTTTGTCCGTTGACCCCTGACCTCTTGGGTCATCAATTGGTCAAAATCTACACACACAAGATACAGAATTGAAAGACCAGCATTTTGGTGCTCATTGGAAGTTTGTTAGGATAAATAGTTTAAAAGTTATATCTAAAATTCAATTTGGACCTTTATTGTGGTTTTGACCTTTGACCTAGAGTCTTCAAATCTATCCTTCAAGGTTCTAATGTCAATGCACATCAACACTGGAAGCAAAAAAAACAAGATATATGCAAATCTGAAAAGGAAATTCCTGATTTGTGTCATCTCTGATCGTTGTGAAAAAACATATTTTCTGACCTTGACCTTTGACCTACATTTACCAAAATTTAATGAGATCTCTTCTGGTCCTAAAAAATGTTTATAGAAATTGGGCCAGTAGACTGACAGGCAGATAAACTAATGGACAAAAAAAAACCTACTACAAAGAAAAAAAAACCTTACCTCTCCTTCAGGGGGGGGGGGGTTTAACAAAATACCACGTGCAACCGTAAACTGTTACAACTTACGATTAAAATAATTACAGACCAGATAGAAGTTTATAACTGCACTTCCTGTCTCCTCATTACCTACTGTGTGTGAGGGTAAGGGTTAGAGTCAGGGGTGTAGCACCAAATTCTTGGCCCTGTACAGTCAATGTACCCCTGTCCATGAAAGTGCATGAGGTGCAAAAGAAAAAAAGAGGTATTTATTTAAAATAAAAAAGCATAAATAGGATTTTAAACTACAATCAGATTAGACTGATGAGTGGTTCTTTAATTGATGACCTGAATTAATGCATTTAACCGACTGTACTTGTGCTCATTGATCGGGCGGCCATGGCTCAGCGGGTTGTCTATTAACTAAAGGGTTGGTGGTTTGATTCCTGCTTTTGTCCTAGTCAGTCTGTTGTGTCCTTGGGCAAAGGCACTTCACTCACACTGGTGTATGAATGTTTGGTGGTGGTCAGAGGGGCCGTAGGTGCGAAATGGCTGCCACGCTTCTGGCTACATATGTAGTTTACCACCACCAGAGGGAGCGTGTGAGAGTGAATCAATGATGTAAAGGGCTTTGGGTGCCTTGAAAAGTGCATAGAAATCTAATCCATTATTATTATTAAACCCCAGGATGTCCAATATGTTGTCGATGTTATCAGTATGTGCAGTGACAACAATTAATTGGAGGGCCCAATTCATTTAAAATAAACATCTCACACACACACATATGAAGGTTTTCATGGGCCCCTCTCCCTACTCGGGCCCTGGATAGTCCAGCCCACATACACCCCACTATGATGCCCCAGGTTGGACTTGAACTAAACAGCTGACAATGAAGTAAACAAACACAGACTCCAAAGAGAAAACAAGCAAAGCAGAGGTTTAATGAAAACGGCTTTGACGTCAGTGCGGCAGAGGTGGAACTGAGACACAATGAATAAAACCTAACCTTCTTCTTATCAATATAAGGAGAGCGACAGTGTTATAGAGAGAAAACACAGAAACAAAAGGATAACAATGACTCTGTGGCTCTTTGTGAGGACGGTGTTTAATCTAAAATAGCTCTGTTGCTGGGTAGTAATACTGAAGGGGATGATGCACTATATTTCACTATATTTCTCACCTGCCTTGACTCTCATATGAACGTTTCCATCCCATAGTTAATCTATTAGGGTTTAATCTGATGTGGGTTCACTCTTAGGGGTCATTAATGGTTAGAACATTATTAGTAGTAATTAGTGGTGTAAAGATAAACCGGTTTGAATCGGTTATCGGTCTGTGACATTTGAGCTTCAACTGCATCATTCAATGGAGGTCTGAATCTGTAAAACTGATTATGAACTGTAGTCAGTGTTGGGAAAGTTCACCTTGATTAGGAACTAGTTCAAAGTTCAGTTCAAGTTACTCAATATGAATTAGTTCAGTTCATCGTTCATTCTTCCAAATTATGAACTAGAAGTTCATGGATCCCAAAATGAACTTTTTCGTTCTTTTTTTGTGTTATTATTGTAAACTTATTATTAACCGTTCCTGACGTTATCCTGACCCTAGTCAGGAAATCAGGGGAAAATGCCGCCCCTTCGAGGCTGAAGTAAGTACCTTACCCCAGGGTTAACTTCCCTCTGCAGGTTCTTAGAACACAAGGAGTGGTTTCAGTGAGCATCATTTTCAATGTTTATTTCCAAGAACGGGACAACACCTGCTCCGGTCGCCAGTCACACTCTGTACATTTAACTCTTTTTCTTCGCTCCCAAAAACTCTCTGCACCTCTCTCTCTCTCTCTCTCTGCCCCGCCCCAAAACGCTTCTCATTGGCTATTCCACAACATTATGTTTCCAACATTAGTTCAGAATAATACAAAAATGACATCTATGATAATGCTGTGTTTTGATCCCATTTTATTCCTTATAGGACTCAATAATTACAACGTAATAAGAATGAAATGTGAACTACATAAGAACGCAGTTCAATAAATTCCAGAATAACCATGTTCACAACTTCCCGTTCATTTGGCAAAAGTGAACGAGTCGTTCACGTTCGTCAAAAATATATCGTTCGTTCAATGAACTTGTTCAGGTACAACACTGACTATAGTCACTATAGTTCATCTATAGTTCATATAGTGAACTACATACGGATGTGAATCAGTTTCCGGAGTTCCAGCCACTGATGTCTAATTCTGTTCTTTATATCTGTGGGACAAGAGGCTTAACAATGCAATGCCATTTGTTTTAAAGCAATTTATACACGTTAAAACTCGTGATACAAAAGATGCTATCGACAACTTCCATAGCATTTATCTGCTGATTTTTGAGATAGAGGACAAGTTAAAGTTAAAGTAGCAGCCATGGATGTTACAAAATAAAGGCTGATTCACAGATGAAACCGGTGATTTGTGGTTGATATACACAGCCAAATTGTTTTATTTTGAAGGAGCTTTATATCCACCCACTTCTTTTAGTAATATTAATATTAATTTAAATGACTTGGTCATCTTTAGATCTTTTAATCAATAAATCCTTTACAGCTTCAACTCTTCTGGGAAGGTTTTCCATAAGGTTTAGGAGGGAGTTTATGGGAATTTAGGAACATTCCTCCAGAAGCATGAGTGAGATGACACAGTGACATTGAACAGAAGATCTGACCCTAACCTTAACCTTAAAGGTGCTTCCACAGTGATCGCGGCAGGTGGTGGGGGGCAAACCCATTCATTGTGTATGTGCTACCACGGCACAAGGGTGTAGAGCTCTGCATACCCCTCAGCAGCGTGCAAGGGGGGTGTCTGCCACCATTTCCACAGGAGTTTAATTTGGGGCGCAGCACGGTGTGACAACATCCCGGCACATCCAACAGGAGAGAGGTTTTTGGATGATGGGAGAGGTTACAACTCGTAGTCTAAATAAACTGTATAAGCTAACGGAGGAGCAGCTAATAAAGGGCGTGTCCCAGTTTCCCGAGCTCTGAGACACAAGGCATACTATGTACCGTGACCTTGTGTTAAAGACAGAGTTGGAAGGGGATTTCTAAAACGTTGGATTTGCTAGGTTTGTAGAAATTGGTAGAAATGTGTGATTTTAGCAAAAAAAATGATAGGTTAAAGGGACAGTTCAGATTTATTTATTTATTTATTTTTACAAAAGGCCTCATTTACAAGTGAGCCAAACTGTTGGAGACGTGTCGAGTCAGTTTTCATTCAATTAATTAAAGGATTTATTTCTCGGCAGCAGCAGGAAGTATCTACTTAAAAGACATAAATCCTTCAAAACGCATGTTCGTAATGTTCGGGCGAGGAACTGGTTGCTTAGCAACCTGTGCCCTGCCACGCAGCACGGCGACAGTGCTGGGTACCAGCTGTGCCGTACCTAGCGCTGCACACCACACTAACCACAGCCAGTGTGGAAGCAGCTTAACCCTAACCCTGGCTCTAACCCTGTCAGGTTTCGATCTGTAAGAAAGAAACACTAACATAAAGCAGACAGGAGAGAGTATGTGTTTTCTCGTGAGGAGAAGAAAGTAGAATAAAATCCAGTTCCAGTCGGTCTACCTTACTCTGAATTCATCTCTGACTGAAAACCTCTTTTTATTTGGAAAGGGTGTCCCTAATTTACATGGTTCGGGTGAGTCTAAGGTTTCACAAAGACAAATGGTTAGCAAACATTTTTCCTTGTGAGAGATTTACATTTTTGATTGTTGGGTCATCTTCATCTTCGGCTCCTGTCTCTTCATCACTTGCAAATTCACCTTTGGCCCCAAAGGTGTCTTGTGAATATCTAACTGCAGACATCAGAATGATAATTACATATTACTTTAACAAACCCTAACCCATAGCCCTATCCCAGATTCTCAGTCTATGCTCTCATTCATCGCTAAAGGCTTTTCTGGGGTTAAAGGTCAGGACGGTGTTCATCCATGTCTTTATGGACTTTACTTTGTGCAGTCATGTAGGGACGAGAAAGGGTCATCCCCAAACTGTTTGGGAGCATGGAAATGTCCAAAGTCTCTTTGTCCAACATGTCTTGGTGCTGAAGTACATTTTAAACAACACAACCTTTCAAAGGTTTAGCTGTAGAAAAGCTGTGGTGCCAAAATATCCTTCTGCTCCATCATATGTTTGCCAGTCCTCATGGCCCAGTGTCCTGCGTGTTTTAGATATCTCCCTTTTCTTCTTCTTCTTTTTTTAAATTAATAAAATAAAATTAAAATTTTAAAAAAGAATGACAAAAATACAATTAAAAAGGAAATTAATTAATTACGTTAAAAAAATAAATACAAAATAAAATTACAATTAGAAAAAATAAAACTATTAAAAACAAACAAAAATAAATACATTTAATGATATAAAAAAACATTAAAAAATGAATAAAAAAAGGAAAATTACAAATAAAATTAAATAAAAAAATTACTTAAAGTCAAATAATAGTAATAAAAAACCTTAACAAAATATTTAAAATAAAGCTTTTTTTAAATGTACAAATAGAAAATACATTATTAGTATTATTTATAAAATAAAAAAAATACATTAAAATAAATAATTAAAAAAATATCTCCCTCTTCCATCACACCTGGAAGTCATTACATCATTATCAGGCTTCGAAAGAGCTGATCAATAACTGAACTAGGTGTGATAGAGAAACAGGTAAAACATGCAGGACACTGGGCCACGAGGACCGGGTTTGAGAAGCACTGTGCTAACCTATGAATTATCTTTGGATGTCACTTAAGTATATTTCCAGGCAGGTGAGTGAATAGTTTTGGGAATTTAATCTATATACACTGTTAAAAAAAAAAAAAAAAAAAAAAAAGGCTTCAGAATTAACAGCAAAAATCCTATTATTTATATCATTTTCGATCATATTAGGCTGAATGTGGCCACTGATCTGAAATGAGTTTGACACTACTGACCTACTACGACTGCGTTATTGTCATTGGATACTTGTAACGTATCTTTTCTACTCGTAGTAATCTGAATATTACATTTACCATCTCTCTAAACCAACTTGTTTTTGTGCTTGAGTTTCTCCAAACTGTGACCAATAAACACTGTGACAGCAAAAATGCAGCAGTGAATTTTTACATGGCATCGTTAGCTGTGGCATTTCTCCTGCTACCCGTAGGGGCAGTGATAAATAAATAAATAATAAATAATAATAAAATAAAAAAACACCCTTGTGTGTCAGAGGGAAGGGACAAATGACCTATATGGTCATTGCGGAAGAAATGTCTTCATGTGTTTATGATCAAACACATTATTTGTTCAGTGTTTACTGTAGGACACACTGGTATTATGTAATATTTGCCAATAATATAGTCAATAATTCAGCATAAACATACAATATTTTATTAACAAATTGTGTAATGATGACCATTGCTCTCTCTCTCTCTCTCTCTCTCTCTCTCTCTCTCTCCATACTTCCCCTGCAGGCTCTTATAAAAACCATATTAGTTGGATGAGAGTAGCAGCAACAGCCTTTGGCGACATGTACGGGGCTTAGGGACCTTAATTAAGAGACCCATTTATAGTCCCTCATGCCGGAATGGCAAAGCTGGAGCTTTCAGTTTTGACACAGCTCTGTCCATCTATTTGAGCCTGTCTGTCCGTCCCCATCTGTCTTGCTGTCTCCATATTGTTCTGGAGGGTTTGACTGACCTTATGTGTGGCTGTAATGAGGACGACAGGAACAGACTGGAGAGAACAAGAGCTGAGTTGAGTTTGATAACATCACCAAAAACTATGACAGTAGAAAGTGTTGAATGTTACTGAACTGTTTTATAGTCGATGCAAATGTGACCAGTGGTGTCGGTTCTGTTGTGTTTCGAACAGGTGTGAGGTAGAATGGACCTGCAGGACACAACGTTTCAGATTGGAGGAGGTAATAACACCCACTCTCTGTTTATTTTCTGGAAATATACAACATAAAATCACAATCGTAACACAGAATCGAACCAATGACATTTTACAATCACGTACGTTTAGAATAACCTGAATAAATCATTGAAATTATTTCCCTCCTTTACTAGTTTCAAAAATCATATAAAGCTGCTTTTATTTTTAACCCCAAATTTTCTTAACTCTTTAGTTTCCTTGTTTGCTATTTCTCTTTAGAGTCTATATTTGGTTCATGTCCATGTAATTAACAGTGAATTCTTTTTTTGTATTTGTGTGTTTATTGTATTTTTTTATTTAAGGTATTTTTTTGTTGTTAATTTGATTAATTTAAAGTGTTAATTAAAGGGATTATCCAGAGTAAAATTCATTTTAGCACAATTTTTAAATGATTGGGAGTGTATACATAGAGTTGACATGAAAGTTACACCATTCAGATGAACTTTGAGAAATTGAAATTTTGCCATTTTGAGCTAAACTGTGTTATCATAGAAGTGATTAGGGACACCTGTAAGTTATAATGATAATAATATATAAAGTAACAACAAAAGAATAATATTCTTAAAATTCTGCTTATTCTTTCACTTTGTTCATGTTATTTATTTGTTTGAAAGGATTGTTTGTCCATATAAACATTTTCATTCTTCCGTTTTAGTTTTTTCACTGTAAAATGACATTATTTATGTATTATTACGTTATTATTTCAAAGGTTCGGCTTCACTTCAGATCAAATTTAGCTAAACGTGGCCCGTGAACTAACATGAGTTTGACAGCCTTGCTTTAGAGGGATATTTCAACCCCTAACCCTTGCAGCTCATTTTCGAAGAGTAGGGGTAGGGCCACAGGGTAAATTGGGATTGGACCTACATCTATGTCAAGGTTCGAATTACGTGTCAGCTCCCATAGGGTGAGCGATGGCTCCCATAAAAGCAGCAAATTCTTTTATCTGTGGGGGTCTCTCAAATACGAAGCATGACTAAAACTCATTTCTAGTCAGTCACCCTCCACCCATAACTGTGTTAAACCGAACATGCATCGCTGCACTTCACCCCCACACCCCCACCATGTGCATAAACTACAAACAACCCATGAGGCAGCTTGTGAAGCGCATGCACATACAGTGTCATTAAGCTTTAACGCCAATCATAATTAAAAGTTAAGCAGTGATACATGCTGAAGTAATACGAAGACCTAACAACAACATTAACACACATGTGTAGTACCAATACGTTCCCCCTACGTAACTACGTACATGTGCAGAATGAATCGTATACTCGTCATGCCACTGAAGAAACAGCCAACAAATGTTCACATTCACCCATTCACACACACACTCATACACCAGTAGGTTCTAAGGTTCCGTCAGTCCTACTGGGAGACTAACAAAGGGTTCAGTGTCTTTGCCCAAGGACATGTGTCATGTGGACAGCCAGAGCCGGGATGCGAACCGCCAACCAGCTCTGAATGACCAGCTCTAACATCTGAGCCTCAGCAGCAGAGAATTACACCTTATATTGTTTCATGTTAAGTTGTAATGAAACGGCAGCTATGCAAATGCTCGCTCGTCATCTGAACCCGCTTTATCCTCACTAAGGTCATGGGGGTCACTGGGGGCCTAATCCAGCTACAATGGGTGAAGGCGGGGTCAGAGGTCACCCTGTACGAGACACCAGCTCATCACAGGGCTGAACAGTTATGCAAGGATTAAAACAATAAATTGTTGGCAAATTAATAATAACATATACATCTGTAAACAATCTATCTGTGTGTGTGTGTGTGTGTGTGTGTGCGTGTGTGCGTGTGTGTGTGTGAACGTTGTGCCATGTACAAAACCCAGCTGCCAGTAGGAGAGGGTATATATGCTATAGGCTATACTTAATATATTAATACGCTTCATTAACTGAATGTCTGTGAAGGTGTCGTACGTGGTCAGTATCTACAGTATGGAGGGAGAGAGAGAGAAAGCAGAGTTAGGAGAGTGGAAGCTCCGTAAACATAGAAACAAAAAGTTAAGGTTTAGGACACATTCACTGACATTTTTAAAGATGATGAGCAGCTCCAGTGTTTTCTTTTCTGTGGAAACTAGGTTCAAATGTCTCTGTGGATGTTACAGGTTGTCGAACCAAATGACATCTGATTTTAACACAGAAATAAATGCAGGTATGTGAGTAAGGTCATGTGATGTTCATGAAGACCATTGATTACATTTTTAAAATGGGGCTCAAGAAGTGGGTCGGGTCCTTTATTTTCAAATATATTTATTGCGGTTCGAGCTGCGGGCGGGTTAGTTAAAAAAGCGGTCGGTTGTGGGTCATTTATACATCACTGACATATATATATATATATATATATATATATATATATATATATATATATATATATATATATATATATATATATATATATATATATATATAAAATTCTTTTAGATAGAGACCCCCCTTAGGGTCAAAATGATAATTCAAACCCTGAACTGTTCACACCAGTGTTAAAGTGTTCACACCAGTGTTAAAGTGTTCACACCAGTGTTAAACTGTTTACACCAGTGTTAAAAGTGTTCACAGCAGTGTTAAACTGTTCACACCAGTGTTAAACTGTTTACACCAGTGTTAAACTGTTCACACCAGTGTTAAAGTGTTCACACCAGTGTTAAACTGTTTACACCAGTGTTAAAGTGTTCACACCAGTGTTAAACTGTTTACGCCAGTGTTAAAGTGTTCACACCAGTGTTAAAGTGTTCACACCAGTATTAAACTGTTTACACCAGTGTTAAAGTGTTCACACCAGTGTTAAACTGTTCACACCAGTGTTAAAGTGTTCACACCAGTGTTAAAGTGTTCACACCAGTGTTAGTGTTCACACCAGTATTAAACTGTTTACACCAGTGTTAAAGTGTTCACACCAGTGTTAAAGTGTTCACACCAGTATTAAACTGTTTACACCAGTGTTAAAGTGTTCACACCAGTGTTAAAGTGTTCACACCAGTATTAAACTGTTCACACCAGTATTAAACTGTTCACACCAGTATTAAACTGTTCACACCAGTGTTAAAGTGTTCACACCAGTGTTAAAGTGTTCACACCAGTGTTAAAGTGTTCACACCAGTGTTAAACTGTTTACACCAGTGTTAAAGCGTTCACACCAGTGTTAAATTCATTGTCACATGGTACAGATCTGTGTTGAATTCCTCATGTAGCTGCTTGTGTAACAAACATTCCTGCTGTTACTGTTTCTTGGCTTCATTCACTAACATGCACAAACACTCCAATCACCCAGAGACGCTAAACTGAATCTGATCCATCAATAAAGTCAAGTTTGTTTATATTGAGGTCAATGACGAGGTGTTTTTCAGGAGCTGGTAAACAAAGCCCTGAAGCCGACATCTGATTACAAAGCACCTGGAATGTAAAGAATAAACACAATCCATTTTTCTCCCATTATTCTCATTTATGTCTGAGTTAATCATTTGTCCTCAGCCTTCTGTCACTGACTTGAAAAAGGAGGAATATGTTTATTTTGATGAAGATGAAAACCTTGTGAATCATCTTTTCTGCTAGGGAGGTAGTTTATCAGAGCAGCTGTGACATAAGATGTTTCTTAAATAATTTCAATCCTGGGTGTAAATGTAATCAGACTAAAAGTGCTTTCCATGAGAAAGTAGAGGTGGTGTTAAAACTTTGATTAAAATCTGTATTTTTTTAATTATTTTTTTTTACCATGAAACAAATTGGAGGTCAAATCTGATAATACACAACCATGGTTATGATAAGGTCAGATAAGATACGATTATATGATAAGATACGATTATATGATAAGATATGATTATATGATAAGATAACATACAATAAGATAAGATAAAATATGATAGTTTGGGTAGGATAAGATAATATCCAAAATGATACGTGTGAGGGACCCAAACCAAGGACGAGGAGACACAGACGAATTAAAATGAAGACTGGGTTTATTTTCCCAAAAAAATGACATCAATTTAAACAAACATAGGCTGGGCCCAAAAATAACTGTGAACAGAAAACAACCAGACTTAAATCAAAAGGACACGTAACACAACTGAGCCCCCATCACCAAACACACAAAGGAATATATACTGGCTGATCAGACCAACTGAACACATGAGGGGAATACAAACAGTGACACAATGACAAAAACAACAACTAATATTACAAACACCAAAAATACATAATTAGTCAAAATAAACATAATCTACTAAAACTCAAAAGCTAAGTAAATTAATAATTCAAACTGAAATACTTAATCCAAACTAAAGTAGATCCTTTCAAATCACCCCCCTGAAGTGGCAGCAGTTGGGCTGCCCCAATTATCTGCTCCTCCCATATAAAGGCTGTGTGTGGGCGTGGCTTCTTTCTTCAGCCAGACACCAGCAGAATCCAGGAGCCATCACCATCTTCACCAGCTGGTAACTCAAAACAACTAATTGTACCAAAAGTTAACTAAATGGGTGCACTCCAAATAGAACTAATGTGTACTGTAAAATAACCTATCAAAAATAAAAATGTATAAACAAATGTGTGTGAACTTATTTGTGTATTTTAAAGCTAATGTAACTGAATAAATGCAAAACTATAAAGTGTAGGTGCAGAGGGTTACAGGCTTATGGTGTGGACGCGGCTGTGTCCATCACAATATGATATGATTAGAAAGGATTAAATAAGATACAATATGATAAGATACAGAAACATAAGATAAAAAATGATGAGAAATGATACAATATAATGTACAATATAATAACATACAATAAGATAACGTTAGATATCATACCATTAGATAAGATACAATACGATAAGATAACATATACTAATCTAATAAGGTAAAATAAAATATGCTAAGATACAATATAATAAAATGACAAAATATACGATCAGAAAAAATACCATAAAATATGATACAGTATAATACAAATAGATAACATAAGACAAGATAAGATCTGTTATTTTCCTCACCTCTGTTCAGTAGCCGTTTACAGATGAAAAGAAAGAAAAGTCAACAGAATAAAAGAGAGAATAAAGAACCAAATAAATAAATGTGCATTTGTACAGATATGTGTTGTAAATACATGTATGAAACTATTTCCAAAGTGTTTCAGTGTTTCCACGGTAACTATGATTGTCCAAATGGGTCATATCTGATGACCATAAAAAGATAAAGTTCTGTATTTACGCCAGTGAACCCATAAAGACCCAGTGCTGCTAATGTGGCCAAAATGACTTTGACTAAATTTGTGACTTTGTTTAATTGAGTTATTTTCATTCGCTCATTTATTTCCTCTGTATTTTGCAGTGTTCACTGACAATCTGGTGTTTACCTACATCTATATTTAATTTACTTATGTAGCTGTTCATTAAAAATCTAATTAAAGTTGAGTGTTACTTCATCAGGAACAGAGAAAAACTAAAGAAAAAAAAAGATTTCATCTGCAAAATATATCATGAACTGAACATAAAGTCAGTGTTTTCATCCACTGTCGTTGATCCAACTCCATGAGTTTTGAGAGTGAATCAATGTTGTAGAAAAAAAGGAATGAGCAGCGTAAGTAAATCTGTGACCAAAAAGAAAACATGGAGCTTCTCCTCCTATCATGTTGATGCCATGGTATTAAAACATAAACTGTCTTCTAAACCCCTTTTGACAGTTATGTGTCTTCTGTGATCCTGCTCCTTGATGGTGATGTTGAAATAAATCCAGAGCTGCTACAACAGAATACAAGTCAGCCGGATGCTAGGCTACCTGGGCTACATCCATTGCTAATGGAGCTGCCGTTGTTGCTAGGCTAGACGTCAACCATTACAACCTGGGCTATTTTCACTGTTGCCTGGGCTGCCTCCATTAGCATCTTGGCTCATTCCTGGGTTATCTCCACAGCTAATTGGGCCTCAACTACAGCTAATTGGGCCTCAACCACAGCTAACTGGGCCTCAACCACAGCTAGCTAGGCCTCAACCAAAGCTAACTGGGTCTACCACAGATAACTCTACCTCTACCACACCTAGCTAGGCCTCAACCGCAGCAGGGAGGAAAGGAGCTTGGGTTGGTCTCTGAATTTAAATACCTGGGAGTCGTCATAGATCCAAGACACTCTTTACGGAAGCACATCAAGAAAGTGTGTAACTATCAATTATCTCTTGGCAAACTTCAGACAGATCAGGAACTCACTGACTGATATAGCTAGCCTAGCCGCACTATCCCTATTCATTTCATGTATGGGTCTAGTCTTGTTTCATAGGCAGGGGAGGCGGGGCTCTGTATCCAATAGGACGGTACGATAACCAATCAGTATAATCTTTAGGATGACGTAGTTATGCTACGGCCACACCGAATGCAAATTTTCACGCTTGTAACACGCCGCCTAAGCACTTGTGTTTGGACAATAGATAATTCGCAGTCACTCTAAACACAAAACGTTATACACTTCGAATGCGCAACGCCCGAGTCTGGACGCTGGATAAACACAGATAAACAAAATCTGTCCCTCCATTTCCGTCCATCCTCAACTATGGCTCAGATCAGTTTGATCACTGCTCTGTCCCTGCTCTGGAGGTCCAATATGTCCGAGGGACAGACAGTCGCTTTTGGGTTCACCTGATCCTGCAGAAGAACCTGCAGAGGGAATTCCACCACCTTATCCAGGAACTCCGTCTGGATGAAGTCCACTTTCACCAATATTTCAGTCTCAGTTTTTCTTTCTGTCGCCTTCCAGGTCGGTCCGAGCGTCATACATCGTTCCGTCATGATGTTGGCAGCATCTCAACACTGATTAGCTTTCACAGCATGGCATCATGCGAATTCGTCTGAAAAGTTCAATATTTTCAACTACAGCGTTTACGTGGATTTGCGGCAAAACGCCCGGACGCTCCAACGCACCGCCCCAGGTGAATCTGCGTCTAAATGCGTCTCTCCATTGACTTTACATGTAATCTTGACACACAGATGTGAAAATTCTGTACCGTTAGAGCGAAAGTTCATGGAGGAGTCCGGAGAAAGTTAGGAATGACTGAACAAGATGGTGGATTATGGAGCTTAACGACTGTTGTCGCTTCTGTCAAAATATTTAAAGATCGCTGACGTTTCCTTCCATTCTTCACTAATCTTTGGTAAAATGAAATCACCACCCAGTCGACAGCCATCTACCACCGTTGTTTTTCTTCTTCTATGGTTGTTTCCGGTTGTTTCTCTCTGAATCTTCGCAGCTCTGTCGTCACTTTGTTACGCCCGCCCTCTGACTCTATACTTCACCATGATTCATCGTCCAGTTTCAGGGAAAGAATTATATTGAGCGTAACTACGGTAGCTGCCACTAGCTCTAGTGTGGCTCCTCTATGATGCAGCAGCGTTAATGTATTTTCATTCAATGATTTTATCACACATTGACTTCTACTTACTGGTCCTTGGCATGTTCCACAGCACTCAAAGCTATTGAATCCTTACGTATATGAAAAAGGACAACAAATTTTAGCCAAAAAAACACATTTTAAACAACCGTAAATTTTTGCATCACCGCCACTGAAATAAGTTTTTATTATGTGATCTGTGAGTGGAATGACCCAGACCCCCTATAGAAGACCCTCCTCTGGGTTGAATGTGTTGTCTGTTGTTGGTGGGAACATATGGAACAGCCTTCCCTCCACAGTAAGAGCTAGCCCGTCATACTCCTCTTTTAAGCGTAACCTACTTTATTCTGCATTTTATCTGTAATATATTCATTATTTTATCAGTTTTTTTTCTCTTCTATACTGCATGCTCTCGGTTTCTCCTGGTCCTGTGTTTTGTTAATGTCGTTAACTATTGTGCGTCCATTAATTCTTGTTTGTGATTCTTTGTTGTGTATTTATATCACAGGGGACTGCCAATGCAAATTAGCCTTTTGGCAACAATTGGGTACATTTACAGAAATGTTAATTAATGTTAAGTGTTCCTCTATACCAAATAAAATAAAATAAAATGAAATGAAAGATAATGGTGTTTCCATGGTAACTATGGAGCCTCTGAACGTCCAAATGGGTCATATCTGATGACCATGAATTTATTTATTTATTTATTTAGGCAGGCAAGGCAGGTTTATTTGTGTTAAACATTTCATATACAAGACTATTCAAAGTACTTTCCAAAAAACATAAAAAGTACTACAACAGAGTGTAGTACTTTTGCAGTGATGACCCTGATGATAAATATAGAATAGCAGTATTTTACACCTATTATTGCCATGTATTGATAGAATGAATGGATCAACAGGTATTAAACCATTCAAATCAGTCGAATGTTTTGGTTGATGATGGTTATTTGAGAATCTTTGGGTTAAATTCCATTTTGTGACTTTTCTTATTTCACTTGACAGAGTGTTTGGCAGATCCAATTCTGGTCTAGGGTCAGTGGATGGAGCTGACATTAAGCTCATTAACTAATTGATTTAATGTATGGACAGTGCATATATTAATAACAGGAAACAGTCATATGGAGGATGGAGACTGTAAGGTTATAACAATGACATGGATGATAAAATTTTACCCTCACTGCTTTTTAATCACACACAGTATGAAATTTAATTATGATGTTGAAATGATTTATATGCTGTTGAGAACACCCTGTGGTGTGGAGGAGGGTGTGACGGACTCATCTGTGCATGAACAATGATCAGTGTCTTCAGGAAACAAAAAAAAAAAGAAAAAGGAAAAAAAAATCATATCATTTGTTAGTTCACATGTAACTGTTAAGTCAGTGCTGGTACGATCATGTATTCACAGATTCCTGGAAAATAAACACATGTGTATGTATTATTAAACCTGACGTTCCTATGATTCAACACCCAAGAGGAAGCAGCATTTGTTTCAGTGAACAAACCTTAACAAGAGAAAGCAAAACAGATTAGGGGAACAAATTAGCATGGAATTACACACATACTTAAAGGAGAATTGCACAGAATTTCAGCATCCACATGTTTTATTCAGAATGCCTGGGGGTAATTCAGTTTGTTTATGTAAGCAGGCTTTACGGTTGAGCATAAGAATAGATAATGATGGAGGAACACAGTCGGAGGGACAGCTGTGGAATTACACAGTAATCAAATATGTACAGTTAGAAAATGAATGTTAATTATCTGAAAATTCATCCTTGACAATGAATAATACATTCAACAAATACTTAAATGGACAGTAAAGAAGAATATATAATACTATAACTACTAATTGGGGTTAGAATGTTCCAAAGGTTTCAGGGTGAAGACGCACCAACCACATTTCTGTTGTTCGGATATCGTCGGTCAGTTTGTCGAGGTCGATGACGTGAGTCTGTTTGGTGTGTTATGTTTGTTCTGCTGCTATACAATGAATCAAACACATAATCATACATTGTATTACTGTTTTACACTATGTACTTTCTGTAAATAATACTGTGACAACATTCTTTACTAATTTGCACTCGACAGTTTTTGTATATTGACACTTTAACCTTACTTTGGGTATATATATATATATATATATATATATATATATATATATATGGTAAATGGTCTGCATTTATTTAGTTCTTTTCCACCTTCATGGTGTTCAAAGCTCTTTACATTAGCTTCACATTCACACACACACTCATACATCAATAGGTTTCTAAGGTCAAAGGTCAGTCCTACTGGGGGCCTAAGTCAGGGTTCAGTGTCTTGCCCAAGGACACTTCGACGTGTGGACAGCCAGAGCTGGGACACGAACTGGTAACCTCTCAGTCATTGGGCGACCCACTCTTATATTATATATACTCTTATTATTATATATATATATAATATATTATATATATATATATATATATATATATATATATATATATATATATATATATATATATATATATATATATATATATATATATATATATGTATATATGTATATATATATACTATATTACCAAAAGTATTAGCTCACCTAACATTTCTGTATTCTGCAAGTGTGTGTGTGTGTGTGTGTGTGTGTGTGTGTGTGTGTGTGTGAGAGAGAGACTTTGGATATTTTCATGCAAGTTTGTGGGAACAGTCGTGCATAAAGTAAGGTCCATAAAGACATAAGTGAGAGTTTGATGCAGATGAATGTGACTGTCCTGAACACAGTCCTGACCTCAGCTCCACAGAACACTTTTCGGATGAATTAGACACACACTGAGGCCTTCGGTTCAACGTCAGAGTGTGATCTGACAAATGATTGTGGGACGAAAGGTCCCATAAACACACTCCTAAACCTGGTGGAAAATCTTCCCAGAAGAGTTGAAGCTATTGTAGCTGAAAAGGTGAACCCATATGACTGTATGGGTTAAAAATGGGATGAGTTCATATGCAAACGCAAGAAAGATGCAACAACCAAAAACACAAACACATAAAACAAATGCAACACACGTGTCCTGGAAGAGGAAACGCTGCAGTAACAGAAACTAAACAGAAACAAAAACATACAAATACCAAAACAAATGCAAGACAGAAATGCTGCAAATTCACTCCAAAATAAAATGGGTTCAGCAAAATAAAAACTGAAGAAGAAGACGGTGGATGAAGATGAAGTTGAACTTTATGAATTTAAGATATTATCGTGAAAAGGTGTAGAGCAGCTAATGTAGCTAATGCTAGTGCTGCTCCTCTGTTATAGATTATACAGATTATGGTCGAGGGTTTAAAAAAGACAAAAGGAAATGCTAAATATGCTAATTAATGATTTAATTAACTTCATCCACCATCATCTTCTTTTTCCATTTTATTTTGGTGAACTTTTGTTTTGTTGTGGAGTGAAATTGCGGCATTTTTCTTTCGCATTTGTACGTTTTTGCTTCGTTTCTGTTATTGCAGCATTTTCTCTTTCAGTTTCCCTTGTGTTGTATTTCTTTAATGTGTTTGTGTTTTTGGTTGTTGCATCTTTCTTGTGTTTGCAGCGTTTTGTCGATGCAGTCTATTTGGCCCCGTCGGCCACCGTCATAAATAGCTTAAAGATCGCAACAAAATAACATTCCATAGCGAGTGATAGAATAAAACAGAATAGTGGTAAAAGTGCTTATTTATGTAACACAATGTAAATGTGCAGTTAAGTCTAGTGGAGTCCACACTTATGGAGTGCACTTATGAATAGTATTACTAATACAGATATTTAAATCTATATCCAGAGTCAGACTCTTGACATTACATTATTAATATTTAAGTTAACATTATGGTGAATGTCACTACTTCTAACATGTATACATTTCTTTCAAATAAATAAATAAACAGTGATGCCTAGCCTCGTATTTTAGTGTTCGTACCGTGATATCCTCTACTTGCAAACTTTTAAATGTTACTACCTTTTATACATTTTACTAGTTTATAGTAATATATTTATTATATGTTATTTGTGTTATTTTACACAGTACTTTGAATTATTCTCTTGTCTCTTATATCTGTGTGTTTTTGCACTCGTGGAAGTTATCAGTTAAATCTGGTTGTACATGATGCTGTGTATGATGACAATAAAGATCATTCTATTCTATTTGAAAATGATCTTGTTCACATTTCTTCAATCAGATTACTGTAGTCTTCAAAAATTGCATTGTTGGACAAGGGGAAGATTTTAGAAGCCAAAAAAAAACGGGGATAAAATGGTCCAGTAACTGTATTGTTACCCCCCCCCCCCCCACCATAAAAACGTTCTAGGTATTGACCGAGTGACCCGTGTTGACCTCTTGTGTCAACAATGCAGTCAAAATCTAGTCAAGTCAATTTTTACTTTATTTATTTATTTATTTCATGATTCAACTTGTTTTTCTTTGCTTAATTCAGGAAAAAAAATCTGCCAATGGAACCAGTGAAAGTGATCTGATCAGATTTGTTTTTAAATAATTATGTAAAGACCCTTTACAGTTTTCCAAATGATATTTAGTATTTTTATATTTTTACTACATACATAAAAACATCAATTCCTAAAAAAGAACTTTGTTTTTCTTCTCTTGCTGATATTTTGTATTTAAATCATTATGTGAAAACCCTTGGAAACCATTATTAAAACACCCAATAGAGCCAGAGAAACTTTCTTAATCATAGTTCTTCAGTCTGATTAGTTCAGATCTATTGTTTATAAATCAGTTTTTCTATTTGACTGAAAACTTCCTCTGGAGGTGATTCTGTCTGAGTTTAACTATGATCACATGTTTGGACTAAAAATGAGACAAATTCACTTGGTCAAAGGTATTTATTTTTCCAGTGTAAAAGGTGTGTGTGTGTGTGTGGGGGGGGGGTCAGGGGGGCTCACCCACAGAGCGAACCCTGCGGTCGATGGCGTGTCCTCACTTAAAGGTGGACGCCTCAGTGGGACAGTGCATGTGCAGCGTGTCTCCAGCTCCTTCCAGACACTCGTCAATAACCCATTTTTCTCACCTCTCCGCTGTCGCCACAAACCAATGGGAATCCATTATATCGAGCTCTGCCTTGATTTCAGTTGGACAGTGCTGCTCGCTGGGTGTTGACAGTGACCAATTGAACGCTGAGACACAGTCTGGTGTGTCCAGTGCAGCTGAAGGAGAATGCAGGGGAGGGGGATTCTCAACAACCATCAGACTGAGCTGCTCTTTATCGTCCATCTGTCTGTCCCACCAGCTTGGACTTAAAACGTTAGACGCTTCCTGACTACATACAGTTTTCTTTTCTTTTTGTACAGATGAATACGTTACCCAGTATCCACTTTTATTACACTGGTCCAGCACATCGACACCACATTTCATGTGGTTGTAGTCGGTGATGACATTTGGTTTTCGCCGGAAATCCTTTTGCAAACTCCACTGTCTTATGCAGCGTGCTGAGAAGACACACATTTTTCTTCTTTTTGGCTGCATAAACTGTCAGCAGAGTACTGCTAGAAGTGAACACCTGTGTCGAAAACTGCTCTCGTTCCATGGTGTTTTTCGCCGTCTCTGGAACTTCCCGACAAATTTTGTTGATTGTGCCAAGCAGAGTTGTGTTGTGGTTTAGAAGCCTATTAGACAGAGACAGTGACATGAAAAAGTTGTCTACAGTGACAGTCCTACCTCTGTCCAAAAAGGGTTCCATAAGCCTTGTCACAACATTGTCTGCAAGTCGCTCTCCTATGGCACGGCTGGGGTCTTTTCCCAAGTAAGGCATGGCATTGCACATGCACTTCGTGTCCAAGTCTGCTGCAATCCAAAACTTCATACCAAACTTGTCCAGTTTAGATGGAATGTATTGCAGAAAAGGACATCTGACCTTTGTTGGATGACAGTACACAGTTTTGAACAAAATGCCCCCAAATGTCTGAAATAGCAGCAAATTTGTCTGTCTGCATGCGTTCCAAACGAGTGTCCTTGATGTAAAAGGGTAAATAGCGCATCAGCTCCTGATATCGGTTTCGGGACATTGTGGACATGATCTCAGGGATGCCAAAGCATCTTGACCAACAGTCACGCATGGCACCGGTTCTGCCACTTGCTCCTCTGAAGTATAAAACAGCGATGAAGGCCATCAGCTCATAGACACTTGTGCTCCAGTCAGGGTTTGTTCTGTGGGCTTTGTGTACTGTGCAGTCTCTGATGATCATCAGCATGTTGATATCAAATAGACAGAGGAAGCTTTGCAAATGACTAGTGACCTTGCGTCTTGCAAACTCTGTTGGTCCTGTGGTGCTGAACGGTGTCTGCGTTGGCTGGACAGTACTGAAGTCTGCTGACAGCACTGAAGTTGTCGCTGGACCCAAACAGTGCCATCTTTTGCAAATACCTTGGACTTTTTGTCAGCGTTTCTGGGACTGGAAAGACTTCTCTTCAGTTCGCTTGCACTTCTGTGATAAGGAAGAATTACCTCCAGTGCGCCTGTGTTTCTGGCACTGCAGTTTATCTTCAGCATGCTGCTTGCCCTTCTTGAAATTGGAAGACTTGCCTCTCACAGCTGTAGATGTCTCCTCATCATCCTCTTCTTCGACAATTACTCTCCTTCTTGTCGGCTTACATGTCAGTCTTGTGTGGAGAGGCTGTATAGGCCGCGAGTCCACTGGCACATCCTCATCAGATGAAGAATCAGATGGGATGAACTCTAATTTCCCAAGGAAGGAATCTTCGTCGCTACTCCCCAAGTCCACATTGGGGAGTCCTTGCAAAATGGCTAAGGCTTCCACGGGAGTGTACCTCTTGCTGTACTGTCTTGTTGCCATTGTTGTGTTTGTCTTCTTGACTTGAAGTTGTCTGCTTTTATAGTCAAAATATGACACATACTGATACAGGTGCACCACACCACACCCTAGCACCACAAAACCTGTTTGTCATATGTATGGGGCTAGTGAACATGAAACATAATGTTGCCATGAAGCCTGTGGAATGCAGCTGCATTTAAATATATATGGAGCTAGTGAATGGCACACACACATACAAAATGGAGGTCTTGAAGTAAAGGGGGGGGGGACTTTCCTGAACCTGAGGCTGCGCAAATTTGCGCTGCCTTGTGATTAGAACTGTTAAAAAGAAGTAAAAAAAACAAAATTAATATTATATAATATATATATATATATATATATATATATATATATATATATATATATATATATATATATATATATATAAAAAATATTATTATATAATATATTTTCAATGAATGTAGATTTTTCCTATATTAAGTTAAAATGACAAATATTAGTAGGGACTATTTTGCAATCCCCAAACATTGGTTGTGACATGTCACCACCATCTATATAGAAACCTACGCCCATGGTACTGTCTAAAAAAGAAGCTTCTTATGTCTCAATAAAACGCTTCTCTTTTGAAACACTTGAATTAAATGTTGATTATACAAAAAGAATCTCGAATTATCCCAAAAAAAGCTTGAATTAAGCAAAAGAAAAAGGATTTGTCATGATGGGTGAGGTGAAGGGAAGGACTCCAATGCACAGTCCTGAAGGGAAAAATAATTTAATAACAGACAGAACAAAATCAGGACACAGACGGAGACAAAACCAAAACAAGACCAAACAAAACCTGGGTGTAGGTCAGCCAGAGTCCGTGGTGTGAAAATTGTCCAGGTTATTGTGGCAGGAGTGTCCAGGTTATGGACAAAACTGAATGGTCCCACACTGGCAATGGTATGAATCAGTTCTTATATCTCACTGAAATATATGTCTTTAGAAAAAATGTTGCTTAATATATGTGTATAAATAAATAAATAAATATATATACATATACTGGGTGTGATTTGCCCAGGGGATGCCGGGCCTCTGGTTTTGAACATCACCATTATTGTCTGTTAGGTTACACTCATTTTGCTGCCCCCACACCACACACCACCACAGCCACATCAGCCACCACTTTTATTGTGCCGTGGGGTTTCTGGGAGACCCTCTGACTCACGAGTGCATTACACTGAGTTGGGTGAGTTACCGACATCGCAGCTGACCTGTTGTAGCTACGTGGACCGTTCACTACACGATGCAGTTGGCGCACCGGGGTCCCATCCCTCCTGAGGCCTTCACCCCGGACCCTCCTGGCCAACCCGGAGCCAGTCATGGCGCAGCGTCACAGACGAAGTGCGATCGGTGAAAGCACAAGCCAGACCTTGGGGGAGTTCCCATGAGGGGATCCTCCCAGTGGGCGACCCGGACCTGCTGAGGTTGAATCCTTCAGGCGAACCCCACCCGTTTACCCCTCAACGGTTTCACGTCCTCTTGAACTCTCTCTTCAAAAATATATATTAAGCCAAACAATCTTGAATCAAGCAAAAAAAAAAATAGTACTAATCTTGAATTAAGCAGAAAACAAAAACCTGCCAATGGAACAAGTAAAACATTATCTTAGTCAGGTTTTTTCCATCTTTCCAGATCTATTGTCTCTAGGTGTCACATCCAGGAAATTATAATTGTTTTTGTTTGTCACTTGATTTTCCTTTTGTGTCCAGTCTGATCTTTACTTTTGTTTCCCTATGTGTGTCACCTGTGTCTGGTTGTATCCCCGCCCCTGTCTATATATATATATATATATATATATATATATATATATATATATATATATATATATATATATATAATTTTGTCCTCTGTTAAGTTAATCGTGTCTTACTCATAGTCTTGTTTTTCTTTTTTGAAACCTCGTCTTTTGTCTAGTTTAGTTTTTCCTTTGATATTTTGTCTATTAACAGTTTTTTTTTTCCTGAGTGAGTGAATTTCATTTTACTACTTTGTCATGTTATGGTTTTCCCTCTTTAACAGTGATTTTTGGTTGATATTTCATCATCATTTATATTAAACATGTTTTGAGTTGTGCTTTTGGGTTAAAACCTTAGTCCAGTCCTGACAATAAATCAATTCTTTTATCTGAATGAAACGTTCTTCTTTCGGTGATTCTGTCTGATTTTAAGTGTGATGAGATATTTGGATTAAAAGTGAGATACAGTCTGGTGTGTCCAGTGCAGCTGAAGGGGGAGTGGGATTTTTAATATCCAATAGATTCTGCTTTTTATCTTCCCTCGATCTTTCCTACCAGCTTGGACTTAATGGTTCCTTTTATACATTATACTTTATACAGATACAGTTTCTTTTTTCATTCATTCACTTTTATTAGCAGCTCGTAATGACAGGATCAGTAATCTTTGTATTTTATATTTTATCTGTATTTTTTTTATATATATATTTAAAAAAGAAACTGATAGTGTAATACTGTAATAACTTGATCTGCTTGAGTTCATATGGTGAGTTTTACAGAACATTTAAATGTGTCTGTGGTTGGAACCAGACTCTGCACAGAAAAAATGAAGCAAAATGAAGGAAGAAAAAAACTAATAAAAAATAAATAAATAAATATATATATATATATATACATACATACATATATATTGAATTGATACTTGGACTAGAAGTGATGCATAGCCCGGTCTTAGTAAACAAGTAATAAATATGAATACTTTGATTTGTTAAATAAATGTTATATTAAAAAAAGGGGAAAATGTTAATTAATTTTAATGCATGTATTTATGTTTCTGTTTAAGAAAAGAGTTAAGTTAAGACAGTAAAATAATTGAATTTTGGGGGGGGGGGGGGGGTTATTTATTTTTGTGAATCTTGTCAATTGGTTTGCTACTCAGTTGTCACTTAACTATCATCCAATCATGAGATAAGGGGGGTGTGTGTATATGTATATATATATATATAAACCTTGATATTGTGATATATTTATCTTTCACTTTCTTGGTTTGTCAATAAGGTTTTGTGTGTGAAAAATGATAAGTGAGGTGAATAGATCACAATGATTGTTTTTGAGGTGAAGGAGGGTAGGGTAAAAAAAAACCCACAGCCTCACAGCCCTCTCACAGCCCCCCCCGCCCCCCCCCCCCCCCCCCACACACACACACACACACACACACACACACACACACACACACACACCATTATCTGCAGCACATTCTCACTGGTACGTTTCTTCCATGGCCTCCGACCGGAAACAAAGTTAAAGTCGACTCCTGTGTTAGTGAAGTGCTGTTGTCTAATGAGTCCATGCAGGTCCTTTAGAGCCTGGACACTGTCCCCCAGGCTTCTGCGTTTCCTGTGTCATCTGTGCTGTAAACTGATGACCTTTAACACTCCAGCTGGGCTGAAGAAAACACTGCAAGCACAAAACCAACACTGTGCCAACGATAGTCTTGCCTACACAGTCATTAATGTATTTATAAAAGACGTGGTGAGACGATATTTTCACTTGGCGATTGAATTGGAGAGTAGGAGGTCCTACATATGTTTGGATTTAAATTCTTCTGACCAGTGTTCATGAGGCCTCTGTCATTTGTATTATCTGTGTACACCAACACTTACTGTATTTAGGTGTTTGACAATATTAAAAAGTTGAATTATCATCATTATTATTCAGTTAACGGGCTGCTAATTATGTGTTAATTACATGGTCATTAATGTACTGTAATGGTGGCTTATTACACTTATTACAATTTCCATGCCGTTTCCAGTCCAATTACTCTATAGTTTCTAGGTAATAACAATGTAATCAGCTTTCATTTCATGTATAATAAAATGGTAATTATTTTATATTAATCTGTAGTTATAGAAAATACGTGGTTTACTTATTGTGTTTGTTTAATTACCTGAAAAAATGGAAGTAAAAAAGGAGGTAATTTCCAGTAAATTACACAGCATTACGGTCGTAAAAAGCATTATCACTTATTTCCACTCAATAATAGTTATTACCATCTCTGATCTGAAATCAGCAACACTTGTAGAGCACAACCTTTATTTAAATATTTGAAAAGTTATCTTGTCCAGAGTTGATGCTCTACCCCAGTGGTCCCCAACCCTGATCCTCAAGTACCACTGTCTGCATAGTTTAGATGTTTACGTTTTCCAACACACCTGACCTGCAGAGCTAGATGACAGGTAGAGGGGTACACCTAAAACATGCAGGATAGTGGTACTGGAGGACCAGGGTTTGGAACCACTGCAGCCTCCAGACAGACAGATGGACACATGGGCGGCTGTGGCTCAGTTAGTAGAATGGGTCGCCCAATGACCGAGAGGTTGGCGGTTCGCGTCCCCCCAGTTGGACTGACCTTAGACCTTAGAAATCTACTGGTGTATGAGTGTGTGTGTGTGGGTGAATGAGAGGCTAATGTAAAGCACTTTGAGCACCATGAAGGTGGAAAGGTGATATATAAATGCAGTCCATTTACATCAGAATGTCCACACACACATATATATATATATATATATATATATATACACACACACAACGCAGGGTCGTACAAACACACCCGAACCACAACCCAACCCGACCCTCTGAAACACGACCCACATTCCGACCCGTAACCCAGATTTTAAGTCATTCTTTGGTCATATACTTTCTCTCAACAGTGATCAATGCGTGTCGTCACTGCTAGCAGCTGTGTGCGTTAGCCAACTACTTTCATCAGTTGTTGGGCAGCGTTAGCCTAATGCTAACAGGGATTTGTTGTGACATGAAAAAAAAAAAGCTTGGTTGAAGTCAATAATACGATAAAAGGTGCGACTCATGTGATGTTATGACATATTCACAGTCTGTGTCATCAGGTAAAGGAGTTGACCCTAGCCTGGTGTTCCCACTGCACATCGATCGTAGCCCAGCCCACTGAAGGACGGTCTAACCCATGTCGCTGCTGAGTCATTGGACGTGGTTCGGTGCGTTTTTCCCACTGGCACCAAAAGTTCATTAGTGGGTTTAAAGTGGTTCAGTGTCAGTGGGACCGAGGGTCTGAGTGAGAAAGAGCTGAAATATAAAGAAACTGATACTGAACTAATGCACAGCTTCAACAAAATACTCTTCTGACTCCCCCTACTCCCACCCATTTCTCCTTATCCCCTTCTTTCTCCTCCTCTCCCACCCCCCCCCCCCCCCCAGCTCCTCTCCTCTTCCTCTCTTTTCCTCTCCTCTCTCTTGTCCTCTCACCCCCTCCCCTCCTCCTCTCTCTTGTCCTCCCCCCAGCTCCCCTCCCCCCTTCTCCCCTCTTTTCCTCTCCTCTCCTCCTCTCCCACTCCCTCCCCTCCTCTCCTCCTCTGCCCTGCTGCAGTATGCTAAATCATTTCTCCCTCTCCGTTTCCTCTGCTCCGGTTCTTTTCATTCCTCCTCTTCCTGACTCGACCCCTCTGATCCCAAACCCATAGGGGGCTAACTCAACCTTTGATATCAGCTCCTCTCTGTTTGACACGACTCCTCGGGGGAATGAATGTACCCAGACTGAGGAAGAGAGACAGAAAGAGGAGGAGGAGGAGGAGGAAGGAGAGGGACAAGAACATTTCACAGATCCTTTAAACGTGTCTGTGTTAGAAAGCGATGACTTAAGTGTTGGTATGTGGAGAAGTGGAGCATCCTGACATGACAACAGGTCACAGCACGTCCAGTGGAAACATGTTCAGAGCAGATCAACGACCTTCGTATTCACACTTTCCCTCTCGTATGTAACTTTTTGAAACAGTTTTATTATTCAGGCTGATTATATTGTAGGTCGAGTTATTTCTAATGTGTATTTTTATGACGTTTACACGTTATCCCATGTCTTTGTACGGCACACCCCTTACCCTTTGGCCCTACCCCTTACCCTTTGGCCCTTGAAAATGAGTTTCCAGAGGGAGATTAGATTTGATTCAACATTATTGTCATTGCCCATTTACAAACACAGAGCAACGGAATGCAATTAGCATCCAACACACACACACACACACGATCGCAATTAAGTTTTTTTAAAAATCGTGATTAATCATGATTAGAGTTTTCAAGTATTTGGTCATTTTACAAATCCATATTATTTTACACCACAAGTATCGCTTTATGTTAAAAAAAAGGCAATAAAGTCTTTTGTATCAGCCTATTTTCAGGGGCTGCTTTTGAGCTTTTATTATCTTTTATGCTTTGTCATGTGTTATTATGGCAGATATTAATGTCTAGAACACTGTTTGTTTTTAATAAAAAAAAGGTACAAAAAAAAGCGTATTCATTTTTCTACATTGATAAGATTATGATGAATTTTAATGAGACAAAAATGTGCGATTAAACTATGATTAATCACAACTACATTTATGTGATAACCTGTGATTAGATATTTTAATTGATTGACAGCACTAATATATATATATATATATATATATATATATATATATATATATATATATATATTATAAAATATTTAATCACAGGTTATCACATAAATGTGGTTTTGATTAATCATAGTTTAATCGCACATTTTTGTGTCGCTGAAAATTCATCATGATTGACAGCAATAATATATATATATATATACATAAATATATATATATATACATACATACACACACACACACACACATATATTATATATATATATATACACACACACATATATATGTGTATATATACTGTATGTGTATAATATATATATAATATATATATATATGTGTGTGTGTATATATATATGTATATATATATATATATATATATATATATATATATATATATATATATATATTATATATATATATATATATATATATATATAATTATTGCTGTCAATCATGATGTATTTCAATAACACAAAAATGTGCGATTAAACTATGATTAATCACAAGTAACTACATTTATGTGATAACCTGTGATTAAATATACATTATATATATATATATATATATATATACTGCCAGGGGGGTTGGGGGGGAAATCGCCCCCTGGTTTTGAACCTTACCATTCAGGGTCCGGTGGGGTTCACTAAATTTGTTGCCCACGAGCACCCGTGGGGCTGGGATCCCACCTCAGCCTCGTGCATTGTGCCGTGGGGTCTCAGGGAGACCCTCTAAGTCACACGTGTATTAAACTCCTTTGTTTCCACACAGGTCGGGTGGGTTGCCGACATCACAGCTGAGCCCCTGGCGCCTGTTGTAGCTATGTGGGACAGTCCCCGCCCTGGTGATGTGAGACGGTTGGCACACTGGAGGAGAAGGGGTCCATCCCTCCAAGGCCATGGTTAATAAAATGATGTAATAACTTGCTTAAGCTCAGTGTCGTGCAGGGGCCATGTTTTTGGGGACCCTGGACTACACCATGGTTGGTCAAAGAGATTCTGTCATTGGTGGTTGATGTAAAAATGCAGATGAGGCAACACGAAACAACATGATTGAGTTTATCAGTAAGTCTCAGCAAAACACAGAAGTGCACCACATCGCTATGACGACCAGGTACTGGCTTTTGTTAACATCAGTAAAGTTCAGTGAAAAATAAAAGTAGTGTGTAAATATTTATTAATAGTAAAAGTATTTTCTTCAACCAAAGTCAATTTTGGTTAGCTGAATATTTTCCTTCAAGATGAGTCTGAAAAAGACAGGGGGGGTGTCTTAAAATCATCCTATATATTGGGTCAATACGATCGATTATAGAGAAAATCATCTTTAACCTGCTGTTATCCATGTGCTTAATAGAACACAATCTTTACCTTGTCAGTAGGTTCACCCACATTAATATGTACCCCAACAGATCATGCATCACAGGACTAGGACCAGTGGGCGGGCCATATCAGGCACCCGGGGAGCAGATTGAAGAGGCAGGTTAAGTGCCTTGCTCAAGGGCACATCAGTCGATAACTCTCTGCAAGTCCAGGGAATTGAAACCGGTGACCCCATCGATCAAAGGCGACTCCAGCCGAATGGGCCATGGCTGCCCCCAACTCCCAATGCAGGAAAATGGTCCAGGTGTCCACTGCATACGTCCTCAGTAAGAGCCTCAGACTGGATGAGACAGCCAGGACTATCGGGGCCATGGGGACCACCATGACACAGGACACCATGACACCATGACACCAGGACCATCCCCAGAGGGGCTTCATCCCATGGCCTCCAGAGGACACATGCAGGTAACCCAGCCTTGGTGTTCCTGCAGTGGGACATTATTGGCTTGTTTGTGGTGTTTAGATGAGCAGAGATGATAGAAACCTGTGTGAACCTGCACTAGAGAGTTCAGCTTAATTAAAGGAAGCCCACGTCACTGTCGCCTAATATACAAATACAGTCATGACGCAAGTGAGTGAACTGTCCTTGTGTCAGAAAACACACCTACATGTCAGTCCTTGACACACAAAGAGCTTCCCATCTGAGATAAAATATCACTCAGTGAAAAGAAAAGAAACGATTAAACCAGAACAAATCTATATATTTTTTTAATATGAACACAGATATAAAGATTATGTTTCATTAAAACCTTGGCTTGACAGGTTCAGGCTCGAGAGCAAAAGGGTCATTGGTGTAGGTTACACTGGTCTACAAGTCAAATGCTTCCGGAATCAAACTAAAGAAATGTGTGTTAGTGATAAAGAAAACTCTAGCCTTAAATACTGGGTCTGGGGTCAAAATGTGAAATTTTACTGAATATTATATTATTATATATTATTTTGTTCATTTCTACTCATCTTTAACACTGGTCTACAAGTCAAACGCTTCTGGAATCAAACTAATAAAATGTTCCCACATGTGTGTTAGTGATAAAGAAAACTCTAGTCTTAAATGATGGTTGGATAAAGTTTCCAAGATAAGTCTGGGGTCAGAATGAAGAAAATAGGTTTTAGTCCAAAGGAATATTGGTGTCAGATCTACTATTAAACACTGTCTGCACATTATGATCCATTCACTTTACAGGTTCTTTCTAGTGGAATATTTACTAATCCGTTGTTTACATGTACATATATGTGGAATAACACACCATCATTGTTTTGTGCCCTGACATATTCTTTTTTCCCTCCTTTAGTTTTTGATAATTTTATAAATATATTTTTCCCCATAAATGTTTTTTTGTAGTTGTCATATCCACTGTCTCTCTCTACTCTCCTGTCTCTCTTCCTGGTCTCTGTTCACCTTTCACCTAGTTCTTTCCCTTTGACTCTGATTGGTGATGCACTCCACCTCAGCTGGGCTCATCAGGTGGAGTGTATATGGGTCATTCCATGCTAATGTGTAAATTTTAATAAAAAAATAAATTCTTTTTTTCAGGAATCTTTTTTCCTCTCATTGTAAACAAATTATTAAAGTTTCAGAATATATATCTGAAAAGATAACTTTTGAATAACCAACCTCAAAATTTTGAAATTTTGAATTACCAAATAGTATTGTAACGGACATCATTTGGATGGAATTCCAGAGGAGTTTTAGGAACTTTTTCACCATCATTCCTATATTATTGAACAGAAACACTTCTAAACATCTTTAGAAACAAAGATTCTAGATAATAAAAAGAAAAAAAATACTTCCATATTGACTTTGTCAATAAAAATGTAGAAAATCACCACGCGGTTATAAGCATACACACACATATTATTTTCCTTATTCTGGTAAAATGAAGTGAACAAGCCAAGATAAGAGTTATTATCAAAAATAAACTTTGAAACTTTAATTTCAACACTTAAAAACTTCAAAATTTTCAACAAAGTCTGAAAAATAGACAAGTAAATGCATGAAGTGAGTAATGTAACGGACATCACC
The DNA here is from genome assembly GCA_020466265.1 of Siphamia tubifer. Lineage (NCBI taxonomy): Eukaryota > Metazoa > Chordata > Actinopteri > Kurtiformes > Apogonidae > Siphamia > Siphamia tubifer. The sequence goes on along the minus strand of CM035787.1, from coordinate 7,662,166 downwards.
TTGGACGGAAAATATTGAATTAAGATTAAAACTTTTATGAAAACATTAAAAAACTTCAACAGTTCATAAAAATTGTCCATTAGACTGTCCATTACATGGCATGGGTGGGAGGGGAAAATAAACATTATTTTCTTCGATTACCAGAAATATCTTTTGTTTTTGTTCATATTTTTTCGACTTGAATTGAAATTTCCAAGAATCATACAGGACGTCCTCCCTAAATATAATTCCTACATGTCCTAGATTATTATTGGCATATAGGGGGCAGAAAATTAGGCTATTTTTCTCAAATATTTCATAATTAGTAGGGGTGTGTTTTACACTCCGTCTTTCAGTGACGTCTGTTACCATGGTTACGAAAAACGATGTCAAATCACTTTAAATCTCATTAACATTGCATGTAGATGAAATTTGTACAGTTTTTTAACACTTTGAATTAATTAACTGAAGGAAGTTTACATATTAACAGACATACAATCATATTTTAATAGAATGACGAGCGTTACAGAAAATTTCCGTCTTATTCTGACGTCCGATCATAGATTTTCTGTCCAAAACAGCGGCATTTTGAAAACAAAAACATTGTCGCTGTAGAAATGGAGCTGGCATCGTATCTACGTGAATCCAGCAATCATATGCTATATACCAGAGGAATCCTGACTTATTCATGCACTAAATCACCAAGTATCCTTCATTTATAATGATCGGACGTCATGTAGTAACGGACGTTATTAACCTGGACGGAGCTGGAATATTCAGCTCTCCTCGTCATGTTGCTGGCTTCTCCACAGAGATCGCTGACGTAGTGCGCTGGTTGGAAATACCCAGAATGCTCTATAAACGTCATCACTTCTGGGGCACAACAAATTGGGTTTTCCCACTCTTGTCACGGACGTCAGTGGATGGACGGAAAATGCAGTGGTTGACTTCCGAGTTCGTTTTACAGCCAAAGCCTTTGATTAATACTGATTTATCTGCCCTTATCGTGTCAATATACTAACTAAAATAATTCCTACGTATTTAGTGTGTATTTCACAATGTAAGTTCGTCAGTAGCAGGCTGTGTAACGCCCGTCATTTTTCTGGACGGAATGACTGACATCTGTTACTTGATATTATTTCTTATCTCAAACCACAGAAACTAGTACAAAAACACAACAGTTTTCTCCAGAACATTATTTTTAATTATAACTTCAGGATAAAAAATAAAGACACGAATATTTTCAAAGGAATAGGTTGTTTATACACAATCAAGCATGACTAAAAAAATGAAATTGTACCTACTTTTCCGTCCATCGACCTGGAAATTATTTTTTTTCTAATTCCGTCATTTATTGGACTATTTTTCCAAATTTATCATATTTATGTCAGGACTATGAGAGAAATAGGACTCAATAAAAGTTTTGTCCATATCTATCATAATTAAGGCTGTACGTCTATCAATTGTCGGCACTAAAAAATTGACACATTAGCATGGAATGACCCATATAAACCTTCATTCTCTCCTTTGTCTCTTGACAGAATATCACGATCTAGTTCTCTGATATTCCCGTGTATTATCCTGTTCTCAGTTCTGTGTACCAGGCCTGTTGTGCCTGACCTCCGTTTCCTGCCCCGTATTCGGACCCGTTCCACATGACTCGGCTCTTTCATATTGACTCAGGACTTAATACCTGTTACGAACCACACCGCCTGCCCCGAACCTGGACCAGATTTGACCCCCGACTCAGCCTGCACCCGCGGATGTGAGAAGTTCTACTGATACCAGTCTGTACTAGGAGTACAGAACTCTGAAAGACTTTAAGGGGTTTTCCTTTTAATTTCTTGTGTTGTATTAAATATTTTAAGTTTGAAGACTTGTCTGTGGTTCTGTACTTGGGTTCCCAGCTGTTCGTTACAGTAACCTAGTAGTTTGGATAATTTTCAGATGTTTTCTTTTTTTCAGTAAACCATTCTTAGCTTCCTGTTTTATTGTTTCGTGTTTAAAAGCAGCTGAGAGGCACCTTTTTGTTTTGCTCTCTCCTCAGGTCCTCCTCCCTGACAGTTAGGCTGCAGTTTGGTCCAGGTGTGGTAAACCACCTGCATGCAGGATACCATGAGGAGTTTGTTCCTTTTTGGTTAAGTCCTTTTTGAGGTATTTTTTTGTGTCCTGGGGGATCCGGTGGTCCTGTTTTTGACTTAAGTTATTTTTGGGTTCAGGTACGTTTATCCATTTTTTTTTATTTTTTATTTTTTTATCTCTTAGTTTGGCTGAGTCACTGTCTTCTACAGCTGCATAGCAGTTGTCCCAGCCTTTGGTTTCTTTTTGCTGGTCTCCCAGGTCTAGATTTCATTTGATATTTTTAGGTTTTTTTTGTTTTGTTTTGTTTTTTGCATGGTCTCCTGACTCTTCCTCCCACCAAGTCCACTTGTCTTCAGTTAAATGTGCTAGATATACTTAAATACGATTCTTAACTCCCATCCTTGTGTCCATGTGCCCATAAATGTTTCTTCCTGTGTAGTCGTAAATGTATAGTTTTTTTTGTTTTTTTTTTAAACTGGAACTAATCAGCACTAAAGTAATTTGTTTTCAGATTCATCTGATTAAAGTAAGATTTAGCACATTTAATGTCTGAAGCAGATACTTTCTAAAAGATGTAGATCAGTGTAACCCTAAATGTCAACCAAAGCCTTTTACACTTTGTTCACTCTACATCACCTCAAAAACGGCATTGTTGGACAAGGGGAAGATTTTAGGAGCCAAAAAATGAGGGGAAACATGTTCCAGTAACTGTATTGTTATCCACCCCTCTACCATAAAGTTCTAGGTATTGATAGAGTGACCCCTGTTGACCTCTTGGGTCAAAAATGAAGTAAAAATCTAGTCAAGTTTTTTTTTTTTTCTGTTAAATTTTTATTTATTTGATTCAACTTATTTCTCTCTGCTTAATTCAAGAAAAAAATACATCCACCAATGGAACCAGTGAAAGTGATCTGACTAGTTCAGATCTATTGTCTATAAATCAGTTCTTTGATCCGACTGAAAAGTTCTGTCTGAGTAAAAACACACTTGGAAAGGTTGACATTTTTCCAGTGTGGTTCTACTTTCATCTCTTCAATAAAAACTTCTCTCATGGCCTTAAAAGTTTTTGTTTTGGATAAAAAATTTCTTGAGGTAATTCCAGCTGCTGAAGAATCTTTTCAGATTTTAAAACAGAACATATGTTTATCCAGTTAATCTGGTTCCTGTTGGTATGAAAATGTATTTGAATTAAACTATTTATTGAATGATTCTGCACTGGAAAAAATGGCCTTCTAAAAATAAGTTTGTTCTTTTTTGCTTAATTGAAGATCTGGGTTTTAGGGTTATTTCCCCTCTTTTTTCAGATTAATTTAAGTTTGTTTTGTTTTTGTTTATTTCAAGATTTTTAAATTTTTTTTCCTTGGAGGGGAAAATAGTAATCTGTCAAAGGAACCAGGTAAAATGATCACATTAGTCCAATTAAATTTGTTTTTGTCGAGCCCCAATTCACACCAAGGTCGTCTCACAGAGGACGGAGGTATTTTCGTCAGAGAAAACGATCACAGAAATAGATGCAGTCCCAAAAGTCCAAAATCCAGTGGGAAAGAACAAACCTGGGAACCACAGTGACGGACAGATCCACTCCCATGGACGGACAGAACGTCCATTTGTACAAACCGGATTCGGTTGAAGTTGGGAAATTGTGTAAAATGTAAATAAAAACAAAATACAATGATTTTAAAATCCTTTTCAACCTATATTCAATTGAATACACTACAAAGACAACATATTTAATGTTCAAACTGATAAACTTTATTGTTTTTTGCCAAATAATAATTAACTTAGAATTTCATGGCTGCAACACGTGCAGTAGAAGTTGGGAAAGTTGGCAAAAAATACTGAGAAAGCTGAGAAAAGCTCATCAAACACCTATTTGAAACATCCCACATGTGATCAGGCTAATTGGGAACAGGTGGGGACCATGATTGGGTATAAAAGGAGCCTCCCCAAACATGCTCAGTCATTCACAAGCAAGGATGGGGCGAGGTTCACCACTTTGTCCACAACTGCGTGAGAAAACAGTTGAACAGTTTAAGAACAACATTTCTCAAAGCAAAATTGCAAGGAATTTAGAGATTTCAACATCTACGGTCCATAATATCATCAAAAGGTTCAGAGAATCTGGTGAAATCACTGCACGTAAGCACCACGGCCGGAAACCAAGACTGAATGACCGTGACCTTCGATCCCTCAGACGGCACTGCCTTAAAAACCGACATGAGTGTGTAAAGGATATCACCATATGGGCTCAGGAACACTTCAGAAAATCACTGTCAGTAAATACAGTTCGTCACTACATCAGTAAGTGCGGGTTAAAACTCTACCATGCAAAGCAAAAGCCGTTTATGAACAACATCCAGAAACGCCGCCGGGTTCTCTGGGCCCGAGCTCATGTAAAATGGACTGATGCACAATGGAAAAGTGTTTTGTGGTCTGATGAGTCCACTTTTCAAATTGTTTTTGGAAACACTGGACGTCGTGTCCTCCGGACCAAAGAGGAAGCGGACCATCCGGACTGTTATCAACGCAAAGTTCAAAAGCCAGCATCTGTGATGGTATGGGGGTGCATTAGTTCCCATGGCATGGGTGACTTACATTTCTGTGAAGGCAACATAAATGCTGAAAAGTACATACAGATTTTGGAGCAACATATGCTGCCATCCAAGCGACGTCTTTTTCATGGACGCCGCTGCTTATTTCAGCAAGATAATGCCAAGCCACATTCTGCACGTGTTACAACAGCGTGGCTTCGAAGTAAAAGAGTCCAGGTTCTCCCCTGGCCCGCTTGCAGTCCAGACCTGTCTCCCATTGAAAATGTGTGGCGCATTATGAAGCGTAAAATACGACAGAGAAGACCCCGGACTGTTGAACAACTGAAGCGGTTCATCAAGCAAGAATGGGAAAGAATTCCACATGAGAAGCTAAGAGAATTAGTCTCCTCTCTTCCAAAATGTTTATTGACTGTTATTAAAAGGAAAGGTGATGTAACGAAGTGGTAAACATGCCCTTTCCCAACTTCTACTGCACGTGTTGCAGCCATGAAATTCTAAGTTAATTATTATTTGGCAAAAAACAATAAAGTTTATCAGTTTGAACATTAAATATGTTGTCTTTGTAGTGTATTCAATTGAATATAGGTTGAAAAGGATTTTAAAATCATTGTATTTTGTTTTTATTTACATTTTACACAATTTCCCAACTTCAACCGAATCCGGTTTGTAGATGAAGGGGGGGGGGCATCCATCAGACAGGTGGGCAGGTGGGGGTAGGGGAGGAGGTCTGGGGTCCGAGGTCAACACAGGTCACAGGTGAGTCACTGCAGATCCTGTTGTCTATGGTTCCTTATGCGGATACGACAGAGTTGGAAACAGGACACTGGGTGAATAGTCATGGAAAATAGATTTAACACATTTCCAAATACAGATGAGGGCAGTACGGTGGTGCAGTGGTTAGCACTCCTGCCTCACAGAACACTCTGGTTCGAATCCCACACCAGACCTTTCTGTGTGGAGTTTACATGTTCTCCTCGTGTCTGTGTGGGCTTTCTCCGGGTACTCCAGTTTCCTCCCACCATCCAAACACATGCACTGATAGGTTAACTGGTTAATATAAATTGTCCATAGGTGTGAATGTGACAGTGATTGTTTGTTTATATATGTTCAGCCCTGAGATGAACAGGAGACTCATACAGGGTGTACCCCTCCTTCAGCCACTGTAGTTGGATGAGGCCCCCAGTGACCCCCAAGTGACGAGACAAGACAAATACAGATGAGAGACAGAGAGACAGGTGATAGGACTCAGTGTCTGTACTTCCCCCAGCATTCTATCTTCTAGTGCAGCTTAGACTGAACTGTGACTGTTTTTAACTAAACTGACCATAGTTTTTCTCAAACAGGAATGTTTTCAACCTAATTTTAAATGTAGAGACTGTGTCAACCTCTTTAATATTAAATGGAAGCTGGTTCCATCAGACAGTAACCATGGTAACTAAAGGCTCTAGCTCCTACTGTACTTTTACAGACCCTGGGAACTTTCAATAGACCTGCATTCTGAGAACAAAGGGTTCTATTGGGCTGGTACAGAACTAGATCATCTTTAAGGTAAGAGGGGCCCATACCGTTAATGGTTGTATATGTAAGGAGGAGGATTTTAAATTTAATTCTAAACTCAACTAGAAGCCAGTGAAGGGTTTGGAGCACAGGGGTGATGTGTTCTCTGAATATTTGATCCTGTTAATAATCTTTCTGCTGCATTTTGAACCAGTTGAAAACTTTTTTGCAGCAGTATTTACATGTGTTCTCTCTGGGCCAAATTTAAAAAAGCCGTTCTCTAACCTGTTAATGTATGATATAATAATGCATTTGGTGTTAACCGCAGGAGTAGTGTTACCTCTAAGAATATATCTAGCTTCAATATTATGCTCAGGAAACAACTGTTTGGCTTTAAAAACAAAATTGAATCATATGTCAACACACTGCTTGAGAAAATAATCAGTTCAGATGTATATATTGAATCCAAAATAAAGATATACTGGTACAAGAGCATGTATGTGCAGCAGTTTTATTGTTTTTAAGCGGACTGATAATAATTCTGTGATATATTTTTTATACAATACTTTTTAAACTTGTTTTTACTCTTAATTTTATTTTACATATATGGACATAGACATATGGACTGTATGAAATAAATGAACTGAATTTAATTTAATTTGTAAAGAATTTTTAGCAAAGGAGTAACAATAATCTAATCTAAATGTAATAAATGCATTAATCATTTTTAGACAGAATCTAGTTCCAGATCTATTATCTTTAAATCAGTTCTTCTATTTGACTGAAAAGTTCCTCTGTAGGTGAGTCTGTCTGATTTAAACTATGATCACATGTTTGGACTAAAAATGAGAAAAATACACTTGATCAGAACTAGAATTTTTTTCACTTTCTGACACACACACACACACACACACGCACTTGTAATCATCAATTGTAGATAAAGTAGGTATTGGGTAGTGAGTGTAAACACATCTTTTAAAGAAAAATTATAAAAATGTTTCCAATTAAAAAAAATTTAATTAAAATGTAAATTTAAATAAAATAAATAAAAAATAAGAATAATGAATGGAAAAAATCTATATATTTTTAAATACAGAAATGCAAATTTTATAAAAAAAAAAACAACAACCCCAAAACAAATGAAGTGATAAAATTGAAATGATGAAAACATAATAATGGTAACAATTTTAAAAAGTAATGTTTGCTTTCCACATTTCCCACATAGTTTATGGGGACTTCCAGAAAAACAAGTTAATATGTTTATAGGGAACAACATTTGCATTAATTTGCATACTTCACACAGATTTCAACAATAATTTTATATAATCCTCATGGGGACCTGAATTTTGGTCCCCATTGTGTCAGAGGTCCCCATGTCATAACTGTGTTAAACATATCAATGTCCCCATAAATATACAAAGCACACACACACACATACAGAGTTTACACTAAATGATGCCAGGTCAGGTGCACATATGTGAACTAATGACTCTAGAGTGAAACTAAAGGAAAAGTTACCAGGTGTTGTCAGTGTGGAACAGACTCAGCAGCATGTGTGTGAAGGCAGACGGACACAAACACACCACGGCCCCGAACGGCAGAACTGTGTGTTGGTTTGGCATTCTGCAAATGTCAGAGGGATAGTGTTCACAAATGCACCTGAGAGATTCTATTTAACAACATATAAATGAGCAGAGCTTCATACTACACTGACTGTGTGTGTGTGTGTGTGTGTGTGTGTGTGTGTGTGTGTGTGTGTGTGTGTGTGTGTTGGATGCCAGAGACCATATCTTTGTTTGTGTAACTTTCTGTGAAACTACATGTGTATGTGTGTATATATCTGTACATTTGTGTGTATGTATATTAGTGTATTTGTATACATGAGTGTGTGTGTGTCTATGTACATTTGTATATTTGGGTATGTGTGTGCATGAGTGTGTGTGTATGTATACTTGTGTATGTGTATATATATATATATATATATATATATGTTTATGGGTGTGTATGTGTATGTGTGTATGTGTGTGTATGCGTGTATGTGTGTGTATGTGTGTGTATGCGTGTATACATGTGTATACGTGTATATACATGTGTATACATGTGTATATGTGTATATACATGTGTATATGTGTGTATATGTGTATATACATGTGTGTATGTGTGTATAATAAAGTGTTGTCAGTGCAGCTGAATATAAAGGTGTAAATAATCACAGGTGTAGAAGCTGTCGTCCACCAGTGTGTGTTTTATCTCCAGTTCACAGACTTCAGATGAAGCTCAAATGTTAGGAGACAAACCCACAACACTTCAAATAGACGAGCACAGCGATCTAGCTTTAATAAAACACAGACTTTAAGATGAACAAGAACACACACACACACACACACTGGTTTTCCTCTGACTGGAAGGACTGAGGACAGACGTATGGACATGAAGAATAAAAGAACAGATGAAAACACAAACAAGTGTCAGGAAGACCACCCCTCACACACATTTGATCTCCTCATGCACATCTACCTCTGACAACATGACACTATGGGTTTCACCTTTGAAGGTCACTCAAGGTCAAAGGTCATGTAGACATGTAGTGTCCTATCAACAGTCGTACCTGAGGACGTCTCACCACTGTTGTTGGACTGTCCACACGTTGAAGTGTCCGTGGGTGAGACACTGAACCCTAAGTTGCTCCTGGTGGGGACAGGCTGTGTATTAGCAGCAGGTTCTACTGGTGACAATGTGAGGAATTGGAAAGAACTTTAGGAACCAACTGGTGTAGAAAAAAAAGTATATGTATATATATATATATATATATATATATATATATACATATGCAGTGGTACCTCTACTCACGAAAGACCCAGCTAAAAAATTATTCAAGTAACGAAAAACCTTTGCTTCAATTTTTCGTCTCTGAATACGAAAGTAAATTCTGTTTACAAAAGGAAAGACAAACCTCTGAGACACCAGCCACTGTGTTTTAAAATCTACCAGCCACTCTATATTTTTACCAGCCAATTTATATGCAACTGTTCCATACATTATGATGTATTATATGTATTATAATATGTATATATATATGTATTATGATGTAATGTTACATTTTCCAATACATTTTGTTACAGAACGGATAATTGTGATACCTATACATTAGTGGTGTAAATAAAAATCGATTTGTATCGATTAATCGATCCGACAGTTGACGATCCGATGCATCGACATGTTCGCAAGAGTATCGATCCATGTATGCATTTTACCTCCCGTTTATCTGCTCTAAGGCGTAATTCTCACTCCATGCTGCGGGTGGCGGTATCCTATTTTGTCTCCGCTTACTTCGCTTCCCTTACCCTCTTTCAGCGCACACACCTCTTTGACACAGGTAGTCAGTCACCTAAACATTTGAGAGGCAGATACAGAAATGGCAGAGAAAGATGCAGACTTGCACACTCCCGAAAGTTTAAAGTCGTTCGTGTGGAAGTATTTCGGCTTCCGCAAAACTGGAAAACAATTAATCAAGGATGTGGTGATATGTAAAGAATGTCGGGCTGGACTTAAATACTGTGGCAACACATCAAATTTGTTGGCGCACCTGAAAAGACGGCATGGTATCGTTGAAGGCATGGAAGGTAAAGCACAGCCCCCTGCCCAGCCAAGTACATTTTTCCCACAAACATTACCGAGCTGTTCGAAAAGGGCCAAAAACATATCGAAGGCAATTGCCTTCTTCATATGTAAAGGCGCAAGGCCGTATAGCGTGGTGGAGAACGAGGGATTTAGCTACTTGCTTACCAACTGATTTTTTTTAAAGAAAAATCTGTCAAGAAGCACCATTGAAGGTATAGAAATGTAACAGAGCTGTATTTTCTATTTTGCCTGGTGTTGTTTACGAACTGTTCTTTTTGTTACACCCTTCAGTATCCAACAGAGGCATTATTGGATAATGTTTTATTTTGCAGTGACCTTTTTTTTGTTAAATTTTGCAGGTAGTGCACTTTTGCGGTCATTGCACTGATTTTGTGACATATTTTTACATGTAAGGCTAAAGAAAGGCCCTTCAGTATGTGTGTTTTTTGTTGAATGAGATGTACACTATTTTTTTTTACACCCCTAAGTATCTGCAGAACTTGTGCATTTTATTTTATATTGAAGGAAGTATAGGGCTACTTTTTCTGTCTTATTACACTGACTGAAGTATTTCATTTATATTTATAGTAAAGGAAGCATAGCCCTATGTTTTATTTTTGGTTATAGTTTTTTTTTTTGCACTTTTGTGGCCATTGCCCTGGTTTTGTATATATATTAGAGCTGGGCAAAAAATTTATTTAGATTTAAAATCGAGTTTTATGGCAAAATCGATTCATATTTTTGGAAAATCGTGCAATCCGATTCCCCTCCACACGCACTTTTTTTCCTTGCAAAAAGAAAACCATGAACCAGGCTGCTTTTCGTAGTGTTTCACCCCAGGCCCCGCCTACGATCCCCTTCTTCTGCAGCACAGGGAGCAATATGGTATGTCAAGCCAAAGTGTTCACATAGCCACGCGTTGTCTTTATTATATCACGCGTTACAGAACACGTTACAGAACGCGTTCTAGCACGCGCGCTATCACGCGTTACGGGACGCACTCTGGTACACGCAAGGTTCTAAAGGTTCAGTTGTGTGGAATTGGTTTGGGTTTTTAGGGTCTGACAAAGCCCAGCTACTGCCTGGTTGTCAGCTGTGACTTCAGACTGTTGTTGTTGACGGTAGCGGTACAACCACTCTGTTCACATCTGAAGCGAAAGCATCCAATGCGGGGGCGGGGGGGGGGGAGTATATTAATACTCATATAGTATGAGTATTAATGTATATTGTTTTAGTTAAAATATTTTAAGTTTTCTTTTTTCCAACAAAATGTATCTTTTGCACTGTTTTTCTTGTAACAGTGGTGGATATGTCTGGACTTACTACAGTTCATGTAGGCAAAGTCTCCGGTTGCAGTTGCACCTTTTGCACAACTGATTTATTATTTACAGTATTTTTGTTTTACATGTTATTTAATAAAAAAAAAAAATAAAAAAAAAAAAAACAAGACGAAAGAAACCACGTTTCTAGTGTTTTCATTTTCATTTAGCCCACGTGGGAAAAAAATCGTATCGTGAATCGAGTTTTTTGGGAAAAAATCGGAGATTTTTTAAAAAGAGAAAATCGCCCAGCCCTAATATATATATATATATATATATATATATATATATATATATATATATATATATATATATATATATATATATATATATATATGTATACACATATTCAAATAAAAGTTAATACATAATAACATTACATTAAAAATAAAATGTAAAAACAACTAATAAAAATATAAAAATACATAATATTCATGTGTTTCCCTCATGTTTTATAGAGACTTCTGGAAAAACTAATTACTGACTGTATAGAGCCACATCATTTGTATACATTTACATACTTCACACAAATGTATATTTCACTCATGGGGACCTACATTTATATGTATCCTCATGGGGACCTGAAAATAAATGTCCCCATAAAATACAAATAGAAGCAGACACACACACACACACACACACACACACACACACACACACACACTTGTCTGATTCTCAGCTATTTTTAATGGAACAGAATCTGCTTTAAACTGTTCTTCAATCACTCATACTGTCACACTGAGTGTTCTTGACCTTGTATCTGTGAACAGACGACAGTGTGAATAGACTCTCTCTCTCTCTCTCTCTCTCTCTCTCTCTCTCTCTCTCTCTCTCTCTCTCTCTCTCTCTCTCTCCCTCTCCTTAGCTCCGCCCACTCTCCAGAATCCTTTTGTTCCTGTGGTTTTGTACTGAACTCCTTCTTCTTCCTTGTTGTCAAAGCTTGTTATTATTGACAGTTTCCTTCTGTCATTTACAGTGGGTTTGTTTGTTTGTTTGTTTGTTTGTTTGTTTGTGAAGAGTTCAGCCTCAGTTCTTTTCCATCAGTACTTTGTATTTACTGCCTTAAGGACAAACTGTTCAGTCAATGAATAAGTGACGTACAAGTGTTTTCATGTTCGAGACTGTCAACAGAACCAGTACCACCAGAACCAGTACTACCATTGGTATTGTGTATTTTAGTATATTTAACGTAGTATTGTGAATTCTAGTATATTTAAGGTAGTATTGTATATTCTAGTATATTTAAGGTGGTATTGTGTATTTTGGATTACTTAAGGTGGTATTGTGTATTTTAGCATATTTAAGGTAGCATTGTGTATTCTAGTATATTTAAGGTCGTATTGTATATTCTAGTATATTTAAGGTGGTATTGTGTATTTTAGTATATCTAAGGTGGTTTTGTGTATTTTGGATTACTTAAGGTGGTATTGTGTATTTTGGATTATTTAAGGTGGTATTGTGTGTTTTAGTATATTTAAGGTGGTTTTGTGTATTTTGGATTATTTAAGGTGGTATTGTGTGTTTTAGTATATTTAAGGTGGTTTTGTGTATTTTGGATTATTTAAGGTGGTATTGTGTGTTTTAGTATATTTAAGGTGGTTTTGTGTATTTTGGATTATTTAAGGTGGTATTGTGTATTTTAGTATATCTAAGGTGGTTTTGTGTATTTTGGATTACTTAAGGTGGTATTGTGTGTTTTAGTATATTTAAGGTGGTTTTGTGTATTTTGGATTATTTAAGGTGGTATTGTGTGTTTTAGTATATTTAAGGTGGTATTGTGTGTTTTAGTATATTTAAGGTGGTATTGTGTATTTTGGATTACTTAAGGTGGTATTGCCATCTGTAGAACAGTACAGTGCAGTGGAAAGCTGCCTCCTCAGTCGTTTAAAGTGCTTTTCTTCGTGGGGACATGTGCATAGTGATGGGAACATAAATCGTAAACACAGATATTTGCAGGAACAGAAAAAGAATAAAACATAAATGTTAAAAGTCTTGTCAATATCATCTGCTTCATGAGTCACCCTGGGTTTGTTCGGGGCTTATGGGTAAAGTGTTTCCCTGGGTCTGTAAACATTAATAGATTAACTTTCACACTACATGACCTTCACAGATATTCATTGAGTAAATATTATTAGTCCCTGTTGGTGGGTACAGCCCCTTTATACTGACCCCACCCCTTTGGTTATATTTGTCAGCTACGCCACACAAAAACTACTGTGGAAGTTTCTGGGAAAGGTATACGATGGTCCAGAAAAGATTCTATTCAATTTTGGTGAATACAGGTCAAAGGTCAAAGGCCCCCCCCAAAAAATGTGTTTTCACAACGGTCATAGGTGGAGTCAGTCAGGAAGGTGGTTTTCATGTCTGTATTCTCAGTTTTACATCGAGCTGTTGATGTGCTTTGACCTTAAAGGACACATTTGAAGGAGGTTGAAGGTCAAAGGTCACAATGTAGGTCAAAATTTAATTTCAGCACCAAAATGCTGGTCTTTGAATTTGGCATGTTATCTAAATAGATTTTGAACCATTGTTGACCCAAGAGGTCAGGGGTCACTGGGTCAATACTGAAAAAAATAAAAAGGTTATAACAGAAGAAACAGTTACAATATAGACTTTGTATTATTGACACATATATATATATATATATATATATATATATATATCATCAGTGATGCGTGGGCTGACCTGAAGTGAGCGGGTGCCTGCAGATGCCCGTGGTCATCCACCGTTACGGGTCATTAAAAAATATTTTTAATGATATTCGGGTTGCGGTCAGTCGGGTCGTTTGAGATAAATATTAAAATAACCTTCATTAACTGAATGTCTATGAAGGTGACGTACGTTGTCAGTATCCTACAGTATGGACTAATGACATTTTTAAAGATGATGAGCGGCTCCCAGTGTTTTTCTTTTTTGTGTCTCTGTGGATGTTACAGGTTGTCGACCCCAATTACATTGGAATTTAACACGGAAATAAATGCAGGTATGTGAGTAAGGTCATGTGATGTTCATAAAGACCATTGATTACATTTTTAAAATGGGGGACAAGATGTGGGTCACGTCCGTTCTTTTGTGGTCTGAGCCACAGGTGGGTTAATTAAAAAAGTGGTCGGTTGTGGGTCATTTATACATGAACCCGTGCATTACTGATATTTATATATATATATATATATATATATATATATATATATAATAACTTATAATATAATAAGTATATTAACTTCTTCCTCTACAAATTGAAACAAAAATAAAATGTTATGAAAGTTAAAATAAATAAAATTTGTAGTGTTTTCAATCAAAGTGTTGAAACTGAGTTGAAACACAGACTTAAAGCACCAATGAAGAACCTGGATGAAATTTAGAGTGACACACATGTTCAGTACACCTGATACAAAAACAGTGCAGATCGTTTCCATAAATACACACATTTTAACTGAGTATTATACACATCTTATGTTAAATGTATATATAATAATATAAATGAACTCACGGTATTCCCTGACCGATGATCCACCCTGGATGGCGATGGATTCATAACAGAGTTCAGTTTAAACTGTAATAAAGTCCGTTTACATTCGGTGACAGGAGATCGTAAAACCGGAAGTACTAAGTCCGACCCGGAAGTACAATTAAGCGTAAATATTTAATAAACGATGCCAAATAAACAATGAATTACTTATCTAAACAACTTAGCATTGCTTTTAATACGATAGAAAACCTTTTAATATTATTATTTAAACCTATGAACATATTTATTAGACAAATTACCTTAAAAGAAACATACTCCCCACATGACCAAGTGCAGGCAACTATGAACTTAACCTATCAGTTCATGTGTTTGGATGGTGGGAGGAAACTGGAGTACCTGGAGAAAATCCACAAGGAGAACATGTAAACTCCACACAGAAAGGTCTGGTGTAGGATTAGAACCAGGGACCTTCTGTTGGTGAGGTACGAGTGCTAACCCTAGCATGTGTTTATGAGAAGCTAACTTTTCAGTTTGACACATAAGGACGTGTGTCCACAGGATGTGTTTTCAGCACAGATAAAGAACCTCATCTCCAGAGTTCTTTCTGAGGACACGTATTGTTGCTAAGTTACACAGATGTCACACACTTCCTGTTAGATCCACTGTATGTGTAAACATTAACTGCGGTTGTCCCGCCTCCTCCTTTCTTTTGATTGGTCAGGAAGACAATTGTGACATTGATGAGCACAGCGCTGTTTTGTCAACTATTTCCAGCTCTGACGTTCGACAAACGAACATTGGTAAAGTTACGGTCAGTGTTTTTAGAACAGCTGTGTCGTCTCATCATCGTCTCGTCTTCGAGCTTTGAATTCCTAGTAGATTGCCTTGATTCATTTATTTATTTATTTATTTTTGTACTTCTTGTAGATTTACTAGCCTAGCTTCTTGAGTTTATGTTGCTACTTTGGTTTTTTCCAGCATCGCCCTTTTGGCTGAAGACTTTTCGTATATAGTTTTTGTGTTTTTTGCCTTTTTGATGACCGACTGTTTTTTGGGTTTTGTAAATTTTTTCGACTGCCTCTGTTTTTTCCCCTTGCGTTTTTTGTTCTGCCAGTGATCAATAAAGACTGCAATTGGGTCTCCTCGTCTGTACCATAACAGCCAGGGAAGAACTAAAGTGTTTGAGGTGCTACTGCAGATGACGTCAGTGACAGGACATCCTGCAGGTGCTTTGGTTTGACCATAAGCCGGAGGAAGACAGAGGTCATAGATCAACCCCCACCATCGCCTCAGAACCCTGCAGGTGTCCCACCACCACCAGTGACCAGAGGACAGTCATTGAGTAAAAGTACTTCATTACTGTACTTAAGTAGACTGTTTAAGTATCTGTACTTTACTTAAGTATTTATTTTTCTGGAAACTTTTTACATTTTTGCATAAATATCTGTACGTTATTCTCTTTACATTTATATAAATATATGTACTTTATACTCTTTACATTTATATAAATATCTGTACTTTATACTCCTTACATTTATATAAATATATGTACTTTATACTCCTTACATTTATATAAATATTTGTACTTTATACTCTTTACATTTATATAAATATTTGTACTTTATACTCTTTACATTTATATAAATATATGTACTTTATACTCTTTACATTTATATAAATATATGTACTTTATACTCTTTACATTTATATAAATATATGTACTTTATACTCTTTACATTTATATAAATATCTGTACTTTATACTCTTTACATTTATATAAATATCTGTACTTTATACTCTTTACATTTATATAAATATCTGTACTTTATACTCTTTACATTTATATTTATATAAATATCTGTATTGACTAATTATTTTTTCAAACTAAACAGATGTGACAGTATGAAAATAAATCATCAGTGGAGAGAAACTGACTTTATATATTATAGTTATATGACTAATATGTCACAATTTTGACTTATTTCACAATTTTATCATTTTATCTTAAAATTATGCTTTTTATCTCTGATTTATAACATGAGTCTTTATCTCAATTGTGACTTCTTCTTCTTCTTCTTCTTCTTTTTTTTTTTTTTTTTTTCCTACATTTTCTGCCCATACCCACAAACTGAGTAACTGTGACCTGATCAAACACAATTTCTACGCAGTAACTCACGTTTAAATTGTTTAATTTTGATACTTTTGAAACTTTTCAGATTTTTCCTGGTTAAATAAGTTTCATGGCAAAAAAAGTTTTAATTTTAGTTTTGTACTGTATTAATATTGACAAATTGTACTTTTCTACTTTTACTTAAGTAGGAGTTGAATCAGTACTTCTACTTTTATCAGAGTATTTTTTTCCACATACGTAGCTGTACTTCTACTTAAATACAGAATGTGAGTACTTTTAACACCACCACCAGTGACTCCAGATATATTACAAAGAAAATTGTTGACGCAGCCTTTAACTATGCACCAGAGTTATGGAGTACAATTACAAAAGACAGTAAGTATATTTAAAACTAAATTAAAAACACTTTTACTTTCATCAGCCTTTGAAGGGAGATAAAAATAATAATAATAATAATAATAATAATAATAATAATAATAATAATAATGGAGTCACAATTATATGACTATTCTTTATATTTGTAATCATATCTTAATGTATTTCTGATTTATTCTATTGAAATTGTATAATCAGTTTATCTGTAATCTTGTAATTTTATTATTTATTGAAATTTTATCTTGTACTTTTGTAATTTTATAATTTTGTGATATCAAATTTTAATCTATTTGTTATTTCACCCGGTCTTAAAATTGTATCTTAATTTTTAATCAATGTGAAGCACTTTGGGGGTGGGGGGAGAGAGAGAGAGAGAGAGAGAGAGAGAGAGGTGGGGAGAGAAAGAGAGGGGGAGAGAGGTGGGGAAGGACAAAGAGAAATCACAAAACATTTGAAGGTGTTTTTTCATCCTCATCTTTACTCAGAGTGAACACACACACACACACACACACACACACACACACATAGTTACTGTTTTCCTTCAGTTGTTTTCCTGCAATTTCAGAGGATTTGGTCCTGAGTGTTTTCCATCGACTGGGACCATGTGGAGTGAAGAGGGGGTGTGGGGGTGTGGGGGGGTCTGACCTAGACTAAACTCTGTGGACACGACTGAAGGTGGGTTACCTAAAATACAAAAAAATCTTAATTTAAGGAAAAGGAAAAAAACAATCATGAATTGAGCAAAACAAATAAATAAATATTCAACAAAAACTTAAAAATCTAGAATTCAGCAAAAGAAAAACTGATTATGAAAAAAAGTGCTGAATGAACTAAACTATTATGTTGAATTAAGCAAAAACAATTAGAAAAAAAATCCTGAATTGTGATAAAAAACTTGAATTCAGAAAAAAAAATATTGAACTAAGCGAAAAAAAAAAAATAAAGGAAAAAACATCATTTAAAAAATTGTAAATATTAAGTGTGAAAAAAAATCTCAAATTCTGAAATATTTGTGCTGGGAATAATGGTGTTATACTCTTAACGGTGTTTGATTTTTCAATTCAATTTCAACATGCAGACATGGGTCACAAATGGGTCCGCTCAGCTTTCGGGGAGGACCGATGATGGTCACACACATGCACTAAATAGTATAATATATGACTGGAATATGCACTGATCACAAGCAATGTTGACTCCCCATCTGTGGAGTTAAAAGATATAAAAAATAAGTGAATGAATAAAAAAGTAAGAACAAAATGCAGACAAATTAGAAAAAGGGGAAAAAAAGAAAACAAACAAAAATAAACTATTTGTTACCTACTTTCCTATCTGCTCATTTGTTTTTTTGTATATATGTATATGTTTAGTACTTAAGTTATTTATTATATTTTTTTTGTACTATGCACTATATTGCTATAAGATGAATTTAGGTTATTGGGGAAGTGAAGAAGGGGTAGGATTAAATAAGCTTGTGTTTCATCCTACTCCTTTTCGGACATGTCATTGTTATTATTATTGTTGTATTGATTATTGTTGTATTGATTATTGTTGTATTGATTATTGTTGCACTTTGCACATGTTCGAAATAAATCATTCAAATCAAAGTGCTTCACAGAAAGAACAACCCATTCACACTCATACACCAGCGCTTCCTGACTCTACTGGGACCAACTTAGGGTTCAGTGTCTTACCCAAGGACACATTGACGTGTGGACAGCCAGAGCCGGGACGCGAACCGCTGACCTTCATTAGACGACCCACTGAGCCACAGCCGCCCATATATGTTATATGTTCTATGTTATACTCAAATGGTGTTATTCCCAGCACTGCTTGTAACACTCCCAACTACTAACCAACTACTAACCAACTACTAACCAACTACTAACCAACTACTAAGCAACTACTAACCAACTTAATAGCGCAGCCACATTTACAGTAACAGAGGAATTACTTCATTACTTTATAACTGTGTCACTGTTAGACTGGAAATAATGTGATTGTGTTGTCCTGGGTACACACACACATACACACACACACGCACACATGCACGCACACACACACGCATGCACGCACGCACACACAGGCACACGCACGCACGCACACACACACACGCACACATGCACGCACACACACACGCATGCACACACACAC
>CM035787.1:7617990-7640490 GCA_020466265.1 Siphamia tubifer | reverse complement strand
CACACATCACATGAACGCTCTACTTTTTGTCTTGGATTTTCTGGTTCTGGTCTTGTCTCTGTCCCCTGGACTGTGTCTGTCCTCTACCCCTTGTCTGTTTGTTTGCCTGAGTTCTGTCCCCTGGTACCTGACCTGGACTAACCCCTGCTTGTTATCTGGTCACGGTTTGTGGTTCTCCTCAGCTAATGGACGTGTGTTCTGGTTCTGGTTCTGAACTTTTGTCCCCTGACCGTGGTTTTGTCTTGTCCTCTAGTTACCTCCTAACGATCGCCTCCACAGCTGACCGTCTAAGTCAGAAACAGTCGAATAAAGCCGTTAAAATCATATGTGGGTCTGGGGGTCTTGCGTTGGGGTCCAAATGGTTCTGGTTCTCGTATCAAGGTTTTTGTTTCTGCTTCGTTTCTGTTTTTGCAGCATTTTTCTTTTACAGGACGTGTGTTATATTTGTTTAATGTGTTTTTGGTTGTATAATTTTTCTTGCGTTTGCCCCCTGTCGGCCACCGTAGGTAATTGTGTATGTAAATAATTAAATATGTAAATAATTAAATATGTAAATAAATAAATATGTAAATAAACGTGGTTGTAAAAAACCTTCCGTCTCCTCTTTATCTCCTCGTGTCCTTAAAACTTTAATAAAAAAAACCCTTTGTTCGTTTAAAAAAAAAAAAAACCTGCAGTGATCGCATGGTGTGAAACAGGAAGTTGTAACGCACTGATCCTGTTACCACGGAGACGACTCTATAAATCAGGCAGAAAGCGTCGCAGTGATGGATGAAACCTGTCAGCGTGATCCAAATGATTAGAGCCGAGAAAACGCACGCTCAGCACTTCCAAAAATCTACCCAAATGTACCCTCTGCATTCATATCTGTGTGTGTGTGTGTGTGTTCCTATCCTTATGGGGACATTAATATGTTTACACAGTCACACCATGGGGACCTCTGACACTGTGGGGACCAAAATGCAGGTCCACATGAGGGTTAAATATAAATAGTAAAACAGAAATGATGTGGCCTATAAATATAATTAGGTTTTTTTTCTGGAAGTCCTCATAAGGCAGGTGCAAAGTGAAACGTGCTTTTCAAAGGTTTGTGTTTATTTGTATGTTTTTTTTTTGTTTTTACTTTTTTTCATTTTGGATTAATATATGGTTATGTTTAAAATTATTATTATTGATTTATTCATATTTTATATTTATTTTTATTCATCCATTTAAAAAAAAATGTAATTATCTTTTTTTATTTTATATAAAAAATACGTGTTTACACTCACTACCCAATGGCTATTGATTACAAACTTTGTCCTCATGAGACACACAAACAAACCAGTGTGTGTGTGTGTACTTGTATTTCTATCTTTATGGGGACATTGCTATATTTACAGTCACACCCTGGGGACCTCTGACACTATGGGGACCAAAAATCAGGTCCCCACGAGGATTACATATAAATAAAGGTCCCCACTAGTAAAATATAAATTATGTGGCCCTATAAATACATTATATGTTTTTTTCATGAAGTCCCCATAAAGCACGACTTAAACGGATGCAAAGTGAAACATTACATTTTTTGAAGGTTTAAAGATGTGTTTATAGTATTGTTTAATTTATCTATTTAATTAACTTTTCTTTTTTTAAATTATTTTATTGTATTTGTAGTTTTTTTATTTTCATTTATTTTATTAAAAATGAATATGTTCTGTATTTACACTCACTACCCAATGACGACTGGATTACAAACTTGGTCCTCATAAGACACATAAACGATGTAAACACACACACTCTAAGTCCTCAGAAGGTCTGATGAGAGTTTTCAGCAGAATTTTCTAGTTGAAATATTTGATTAGACTGAAAATTAGTGAAGAACAAGTTAATACATGAAGTTTTATTTGAAGTAGAAACAGATTCATTAACTGAAAATAGATCTGAACGAATCTGAACAAGATCGTTTTTTTTTTACCTGCTTCTACTGGAAGATTTATTTTATTTATTCAGTATTTAATTTCTTTATTTATGTGTAAAGATTTTGTTTTTGCTTAATTCAAGATTTATTAATTTTTTTGTTTAATTATTTTTTTTTTTCATTTAAGTCAAGATTTTTACTTACATTTTTTGTCATTAAGCTTTTGTTTTTGCTTGATTAAATATTTTTGCTGAATTAATTTCTTATTTCTTCCAGATTTGTTGCTTTTTTTTACTTCATTCAAGATTTTTGGGGGGTTTTAAGTCAAGATTTATTTCTCAATTTATGTTTTGCATAACATTTGTGTTTTTGCTTAATTCAAGATTTCTTTTTTTTGTTAAATTAAATTTTTTTGCTTAATTTTTTTTTTTTAATTCAAGATTGTTTTTGGTGTTTGATTCAATATTTTTCTTGCTTCATCCATTCTTACGTATCCAAAATTATGTTTATTTCAAAATGTTCTTTACTTAATTAAAGCCAAAATATCACCTTTTACTTATTTTTTGTTCTTTTTTTCCATCACCTTCCTCTTCTTCTTGGTCAAGTTAAAAACGTTGATAAAACACGAGGTCGTCGTCTTCATCGCAGACCTTCCTCTTCATCGCAGACCTTCCTCTTCATCGCAGACCTTCCTCTTCCTCAGGTGTTGAACACAGATCAATCCTTCATTAATCTTTAACAAGTCGAACATTTGTTTCATCATTTTTCTCAAACACGTCCTGGGAATATGTGTCATTATTTTAATTATTTCTAAATTAAACTATCAGCAGTTGTTTACATACGATCAATATTATAAATAATCTGCATTCATTGTGTGTTTGTGGAACTGTGATCAAATATTTACTCTAATAGAACAGGTGTTTTATAACAAATGTTTAATAAAAAATCCTGCAGATAAACAATAAACTCACATTTATTTTCAATATAATATAATATAATATAATATAATATAATATAATATAATATAATATAATATCATATAAATGTATTTACTTGGTTCAAGGTATTTTTGCTTAATTTAATACTTTTTCACTTGTAATTCCAAATATTTTTCCTTTAAATCCATATATATATATATATATATATATATATATATATATATATATATATATATATATATATATATATATATATATATATATATATATATATATTTACTTAGTTCTAGATATTTTTCTTTTAATTCCAGATATTTTTCTTATATATAATATTCCAATCACAACAAGCCCCGCCCCTCGTAATCATTTTAGCTCTTAATCATCATCTCCCTCTGAAAACATGACACTATGGGTTTGACCTTTCAAGGTCAAAGGTCATGACACAGTTTTGAAGCTCATGCCAGGTTTCCCATCTGTCAATCATAGTCAAGTTCCTGAAAAAGACAAAACTGTCAAAACCCCCTGAACCACAGCAGTACCCTAAGCCCCTCCCCTTTGTGGGCGGGGCTGAAAGTGTGTGTAAAGACAAATGAAGCTGAGCGGTGGTTTAGAGCAGAGCCTTTAAACTGGATTATCCAAGTCAGAATAATTTAGTAGAAAAAGGAGCAGGTCAACTGTCCCCACGTGTCCACAGGACGGACATGTTGACTGGCAGCGAGTCATGAGGGGCGGGACAAACCTCTGTCACTGGTTCATTAATTCAAGGTTAAGTGGGAGCCGTAGAAAAGTGACATGTGGAATAAAAACTATTCCATAAACATGACTGTAAAAACATAAATATGATGATTGTGGTTTTAGTTCAAACATGTGATCGGATTAAATCAGACAGAATCACAGACGGAGGACGTTTACGGAAAAACTGATCTATAGACAATAGATCTGGAATAATCAGATTTAATTTAATTGAACAACATTTTACTTCTTTTTTTGCTTAATTCAAGGTTTTATTTAATTTTTTTGCTTAATTCAAGGTTTTATTGTATTATTTTGAAATTGAACTTTTCCGTCAGATAGAAGAACTCATTTATAGACAATAGATCTGAACTAATCTGATTTAAAGATCATTTTCTTTAATTTTAACCACAAAAAAGTGCAATTAAGCAAAAAAATATCTTGAATGACGTAAAAAACAATATATTAAAACGTTAACAAAAATAATTTGACTTGTAAAACATCTTAAATTGAGCAAAAAAAGGCAAAAAGTAAAAAAAATTTAAATAAAAAAAAAAATACTTTTGACCAAAAATAACTTTAATTTTAAAAAGTCTAATTAATTATGAGGCCGAGTTGTGTAAAAGTTGTGGGAAAAAAATCTTGATTAGAAGATTTTTTTCGCAGATTTTTTTTAAATTTTTTTTTGCTTGAACAAAAAAAAATCTGTGAATGGATCAAGTGAAAATGATCAGATGTCTTTTAAAAAAATTAAGTGAAAAATCTTGACTTAAGCACAATAAAGTTGAATTGAAAAAATTCAGCAAAAACTGCAATAAAGCAAAAAAAAGAAATACAATTAAATTAAGCAAAAAAAATTCAATTATAAAAAATGTAATCCAACATTGAATTAAGCAAAAAAAAAAATCATCAACTAAGCAAAAAATATTAAGAAAAAAACTACAATAAAACCTTGAATTAACCAAAAAACAATTTTTTTTTACCTTGAATTAGGCAAAAAAACAACATTGAATTAAGCAACAAAAAACTACAATAAGGCCTTGAATTAAGAAAAAAAATCTTTAATTAAGGAAAAAAACTGAACAGAACAGATCAATATCAAGCAGGTCAATCATCTTGTTCATCAGTTCAGTTCCATCGTTTCCTTCAGTGATTATGTCTGACTTTAACCTGATCACATATTTAGATTAAAAATAACATGAATCCATTTGACATTTTTTACAGTGTAACGTTTGAGTTCATGTGTGATGAATAAAACAAGAAAAGAAAAAACTGACAGAACAAACACAGACGAGTTAAACCAAGAAGAAAAGTTTGTTTGTTTGTTTGTTTGTTTGTCGTACCAGTTGTTTTATTATGTCAATGCACACGTGATAAAAGCAAAGAAAAGTCTTGGCATCCTGCGAAAAAAAAACAACAATATTATGACAATATAAGTCACTGCTGGAGCCTGCGTCACCCACCTGCATCTGACATTATCATTATTATTATTATTATTATTATTATTATTATTATTGCAAAGGGTCACTTTCAGGTTCAAACTCATCAGCAAAACATAAGAAGGACATAAAAATAAAATTTGTGGATACATAAAATATTTGAACTGTGTAAAGTGGAAGAAACGTTAGTGAAACACACACCGTAAAACTAAAGTATTAAACATGTGACCCATGACAAAAAAAAAAGAAAACAAGTAAAGAAGAGAACAGGTGCATTAGTGATAGACCCATGTAACGGCCCATATTTCAGGCCCATATTTCTTCTTTTTTTCTCGTATCAGTATCGACCTGTCGCCGAAATACTGAGTTTCCCCTGATACGAGTTAGTGACACGTGAAGGAAAAAAGAAAAACAGGACAAAAAAAAACACTTTATAAAATGTAAACACATTCAACTATGTATTAACTGTTTATTACCCATGTGTTAATGTTTATTAATGTATTTCATTAAGTATTTGTTCACGACCCCACATGGTTTGTTCATAGAAAAGAACAAAATCTTTGTTTATGATAAATTGTGTATGAATAAAACATTAACAAATAGGTAATAAATGTGTGTGTGTAGGTTTTATAAAGTGTTTCCAAAAACTTAAAGGACAAAAGGAAAAAATGGGGAAGAAAAATAAAATGTGAGAAAAAAGGTGAATAAACAAAAATACAATCAAATAAAATTAGACCTCCACGAAGTCTGACAAGGTCTGGATCTGGATGTTCAGGACTTATCTGTAAACTAGTGTTCTGTGGTCACTCATGTGGGTCATTAACAGTAGAGCTTTAACCGTGGTCCACGTGGTCCACATGGTCCACATGGTCCTCGTGGTCCTTGTGGTCCATGTCTCAGCTCATTATCAGTTTCTGCTGAACCCTGATAACGACCCACTGCTGTGAACCAGGTGTGAGCAGGGGGACATCTGAGACATGCAGGACAGTGGACCATGAGGACCATGAGGACCATGAGGACCATGAGGACCATGAGGACCACGAGGACCATGAGGACCATATGGACCATGAAGACCATGAGGACCATGAGGACCATCAGGACCACGAGGACCATGAGGACTATGAGGACCATATGGACCATGAAGACCATGAGGACCATGAGGACCATAAGGACCATGAGGACCAGGGTTGAAGACCTCTTCCTTCCAGGGTTAAAAAAAAATTCAAATAAATCCTCGGTCCAGTTTTTCAGATCTGTCCATTTGAATATTCGACCACATATGACGTCACTATGACGACCACATGTCACATGATCTAAAGTTAAATATGAAGCACACGTTATCGTCTGGTTTAACTAAATATGTCAAAAATCCATCCATAACTTTTTCAGTTATTTTGCAAATGTGAGGTAAAAACATAATGTCCTTCGTGGAGGTAAAGAAAAATGGAAAAAAGAAAAAGAAAAGAGGAAGAAAGGAGAAAAAGAAAACCACAAAAAAGAGAAAAAAATGTGATAAAAGAAAAAAGAGGAATTTAACAGAAATGGGAAAATAAGAGGAAAAATGGAGAAAAAAGAGAAGAGGTAAAAGGAAAAAAGGTGAACAAAATAAAAGAAAAAAGGAGAAAAAACCCCAAGAATTTTAAAAGGGAAACAAAAGGAAAAATAGAGAAGTTTTTCATTTGTTCATATTTCTGTGTTTATCAATATATATATATATATATATATATATATATATATATATATATATATATATATATATATATATATATTTAATTAGAATTAAAAAAACATTTTCTCACATTTTTTTCATTTGACAGAGAAAAAAACCCAAAGAAACCCCAGTATCGACTCTAAATATCGGTTTATAGAAATATCGGTGCCTGTATCGGTCGTTGGGGGTCATCGGTGGATCACTAGTGCACACCAGTGAATTACAAATTAAAGGTCAAGGCTAAGGTTTGACAAATCACAGAAGACTAATCATTAATAATTGATCATGTTTTTTCTTTTAATAGTCAAACTATTTGAGGCTGTATCAAAAACTTTGTAAAAAATTAGGACATTTCCCCGTGGACGCCGTCGCAAATTCTGTTAAAGTCAAAGGTTTTGGTTGTTTTTTTTTTGTTTTTTTTCATCCCAAACCTGTTTATAATGTTTGTGTGAAAGGTGAAAATATCTGTCCAGTTACAGTTAGAACCACCTGTGTACCCAAAATATACAAAAATAAAACCACTATCCCTGCTCCAAAAGAAAGTGATGAAACGAACCAACAGAATCTGATTTGAATCTGAACTGAAACTAATGTTTGAGTCTTTAACAGCATTTGTTTTTACAGGACGTTAGTTTTACTGTTGCCTTTTCTGTCGTTACACTGTAAAAAAATAAAAAAATAAAATAAACCTGACCAAGTGTCGTTTTAGTTCAAATATGTGATCAGATTAAAGAGGAAGTGATTATAGACGATAGATCTGAAAAAATATGATTAATGCTTGAATCACGAAAAAAAAAGAAGAAGAAGCTTGAATTAAGTAAAATAAATGAATACAAATTTTTATTTTTAATTATGCATAATGTGATCAATAACAACTTGAATTTAACAAAAACATATCTTTAATAACTTGTATAGACCAAACAAATTGAATTAATCAATAATAGAAGAACTGATTTATTGACCGTCATCATTTTAGATCATTTTACCTGGTTCCTATTTTTGCTTAATTCAAGGTTTTATTAAAAAAATTTTTTAGCTCAATTAAATTACTTCGCTTAGTTTTTTGTGCTTAAGTCAAGATGTTTCACTTAATTCAACGTTTTTTTCAAAAGGTGTTTGATCTGATCATTTTTACTGGTTCAATTGGATGTTTTAGGTTTTAATTCAAGATTTTTTTTTGTTTAATTTCAACAAAAAAATTAATCTGAACAGAGTCATTTTACCTGATTCTACTGGAGATTTTATTCTATTTATTTATGGCTTAATTCAAATGTTTTTCTTAATTCAATACCTTATTTTTGTTAATTCAAGGTTTATGTTGATAAATCTTGAATCAAGATTTTTTTCCTTGATTCAAGGATTTTTTTTAAACGTAAAAAACTGTTTTAATTTAAGATGTTTTTTGTTTAATTCAAGCAAAAAAAAAGCTAATTAACAAGTGTGAACATTTCTTCAATTCAAAAATTGGTTTTGTTTAATTCAGTATTTTTTTTTCTTAATTCAACGTCTTATTTTGTTAATTCAAGACTTTCTTTAAAGTGAACCTAATTCAAGATTTTTTTAAACATAAAAAATATACATGTTTATTAATTCAAGATGTTTTTTTGTTTAATTCATGCAAAAAAATGCTAATGGAACAAGTGAAAATGACTTTGGTCAGATTTCTATAATTTAAAAATTTGTTTACCTTAAATCAAGATTTATTTCTTTGTTTAATTGGACTTTTTTTGTTTTATTTTTTGTTGTTGCATAATTTGAGACTTGTTTTGCTTAGTTCCACTTTCTTTGCTTCGACATGTTTTTTTAAGTCGAGTTTTGGCTTAATTTAATATATTCTTTTTACTTGATCCAAGATTTTTTGATCAATTCAACTTTTTTTTCTCTATTTAATTCAAACAAACAAAAAAATTATCTAGTTCAGATTTCTTCAGATTTGTTCCAGATCTATCTACCAAAAAAAATTTCAATTAAGCAAAAAGATGAAATAAAACCTTGCATTAACGCTTTAAATTTTCACTCAATTTCCCAAAACTGTCTTAAGTCAATTGAATGTTGTTCTTGAACATGTTAATAACATGCAGTTGGTGTTTGATTATATTAGAAATGAAAATATTCAGATGTAAACTAGGATATTAGAGGAAGGTCCTGTTAAATGACGTAATAGATAAAACATTTGTGGATATTTATGGATGTTCTGATGTGTATTGGACGACATATGGACAATTTTTCTTGTTTGTTTTGGATGTTTTTGTTGGACTATGACTGTGTTTGTTAGAAAATGGTTCCTCTGTGGATAATTATGAGACATAAAGGTTCAGATCAGCTGTTTGACATTTGTATTTTGAACAATTATTACATAACGTCTGATGTGTGAGAGTCTCCGTTAGGTCATGTGACATTTGGGACATGTTTGGGTGGTTTGGTTAATATTTTTGAGTGACTACCATTGGAAATTTAAAGGGTTAAGAAAAACAAAACTTCAATTAAGCAAAAAAAAAAAAAAAAAAAAATTAATAAAACCTTGAATTAAGCAAAACAAATAGAATGTCAGTGGAACCAGGTAAAATTATCTTGTTCAGATTTATTCAGATTAGTTCCAGATCTATCTATGTCACAAAAAATTCAATTAAGCAAACAAAAAATAAAATAAAAATATTGAATTAAGAAAAAACAAATTCAATTCAGCAAAGCAAAATGAATCAAACCTTGAATTAAGCAAAAAAAAAAAAAAAAGCGAGTGGAACCAGGTAAAATGATCTTATTCAGATTTATTCAATCAGATTATTTCAGATCTATTGTCTATAAATCAGTTTTTCTATTTGACTGATCAGTTCCTCTGTAGATGATTCTGTCTGAGTTTAACTATGATCATATATTTGGAATAAAAATGACACTAATACACTTTGTAATATTTAGATTTAGATCAATCTCAATCACAAATTCAATTAGTTTACAAAAAAAAAAAACCCCAAAAAAGCTCCTGCAGGTTTATTTTAGCGAGGCAGTCCTCTTCGTCTCCACCACCCAAAAAACAAAAAAGAAAGAAACCAAAAATAGAACACAATCTATCTGAACATCTTCCAGATATACAGTGAATTTTCAAAAACAATGAAACAAACTAAATATTTATTCATCTCTAAATCTTTTTTTAGGCTACCTTTGTTATTCTCATCTTTACTAGACATGTGATAAGGATAGAAACAGACAACTAGTGTTAAAAGGCAAACCGTATTCAATCTGAATAAACACACACTCATTCGTACACACACACACACACACACACACACACACACGCTCTTTTGCGTCGTCTTCAGGAGTTATTCCAGATTCCTGCCAAGTGTTTTCCAGAATCTCACTCTCTCCGTAATAAAAACACCAGTGGTCTGGTTGGCAGTTCACCATCTTCTCGTATTAAAACAAGACAAAAGAACAGTTGTTAGGCAAATGACCAAGTCCGAAAAAAACAAAAAACAAAACTTGGGATACAGATGAGAAAAAAAAAAACAACCCAGAAATAAAACCTGGTATCCAAATTAACTGAAAAAAAAAATGTCAGGAAGGGAGATCGCGTCTCCCGTTTTGTCCGAAAGCTGATGTTTTTGAGAAGTTGTTTGTCTTAGGCCACTGTAGTAGCTAGGCTACCGCTAAAACAGTAGTCTCTCCCAGCTGTTTCGAGCAATCATCCCATCGTTTCTAATGAAAAACCCACCCGGCACCTTCCGTTTTACCCCGTTGACCCCTGACTCTTGACCCCCGACCGTAGTCCCCCTGTAGTTGTTTTGTACTTTAGCACCTCGTGTCATATCCCTCCTTGTAAAAGTCCACGTAGACAAACACCAGAATGGAAACCGTCACAGTTCCTCAGGCGTCCTCTCCCTCCCGCCCTGGGTTGGGGTGAGGGAGGGGCTAAACAAGTCTTAGGGTGGGACGTAAGGGGGCGGAGATCTGTAGGGAGTCATGTTCTTGGGGCGGGAACCTTTGCCTTCCATGGGAGTCGTGAAGGGAGGGGGCGGCTGATAGGGAGGGGCATTGGGGTCCTCATCCCTCAGAGCCGTGTACTCTCCTAACAGTTCCTGGTTGAGGGGCGTGGTCTCAGGTGTGGCTACGTTGGGGTATTCGGGGGGCGGGAGAGGGGGTTTCTCTTCCTGTAGAATCAAGGGCATGCTAGAGGACGGAGGCGGTTTGGAGTCGTCCAGTTCATCGGCGAAAATGATGGGTACGCCCTTCTTAATGAAAGTCGCCTGGTCCTCGATGGTCAGTTTGCCCTTCCGTTTCTTTCGGTAGCATATCATTGCGATGATGCCTGCGATCAGCAAGATGGCAGCGACTACCACAGCGGGAATGACCGTATGGAGGTAAACGTCATCTGTGCTTTGGCGGCTCGATCCCAGACCTGGTGTGACTGCTGCAGGTTCCGGTAGATCAATCTCTTGCGGCGGGATGAAGGAGTATGTTCTGCAACTTGCCCTTCCCTTGACCGTGACATCCAGCGGTCTGAATTCGGGCTCCATTGCGTAACGGAAACTCTGCGAGGGTGTTCCTTCAGCATTGGCTAGTGCTTTGCTCATGACCGCTAGCTGTTCTTTTGGACACGGGTGCATGGGGAGGCTAGTATTTGTCCACTCAACCACAATAGACCCCTTGCTGACGTTTCGTAGACTCACTGTGCTGCTGTTACGGTCTCCGAGAGCGTACGCTAGCTTCTTGACCAGCAGGATCTTTTTGTGAATGTCATTGGTGACGGAACGTGGTTCACCTTCAAATCGAGCTGTGAAGATCACCGGCGTTTTGTCATTCATTGGCCAGCGGTTCACGCGGACCTCAAATGCGTCGATGGCAGTTTGGCCTCCTTTATCAGTCGCCTGCATGAAATATTCGTGTTTTCCCACATGCTGAACATCGGGAAGGCCGTAAAGAAGTTGGCTGGTGGTGTTGAACTGAATCCACGAGCCATCTGCAACCACTTCGTTGTTGTGCTGTCTCAAGGTTAGACGAAGCTTGTCTGTTGTCCCATCCTCTACGTCGAAGAAAGTGTCCAAAGGAATCTTTACCTCAAAATAGGTGCCGACTAATGCATTCACTTGGTCAAGAGGATTACGCAGGATAGGTTTAACGTTGCGCGGATCTGGGACGACACCCGGAGATGATGTGGTGTGTCTGGATGGCTTAGCTGTCGTGGTCTTTGGTTCTCTTGGCACTGGTGTCGTTTTGGGTCTCTTAGGTTTCTTGGTGGGTCTTCTGGTTGGGGTGGGGGGTGTGGCAGTGGCCTCCACATAAGTGGGCCGGGTCATGGTTGGCTGGATCGGTAAGGTGCTGGTGGTCTCCATCACTCTTGTTGGCTGAGGAGGTCCCAAGGTTGGGGTGTGTGCAATAGGGTCACGGACTCTGATTGTGGGTTTGCCCGGCAGGGGGACGGGGCCTCTTACAGGAGGGGCGGAGCTCTCAGTCGGCCCAGCTATGGATGGTGAGGAGAGGGTCGGGATAATTCTGACTGGGGGTTCCACTACGGTTGTCGGGGGAAGCACAGCCAGAACAGGTGTGGGAGTGTTATTTAACTGGCGCCTCACACGTTTGGGGATGTGGGGTTTCTTATTGGCGATGTGCCAGCCCACCACGGGATAACCCAGCTTGGCTGACATCGTCCCCTCCTTCGCAGGACCCTGGACACTGTTGATGTTTGGGACGGTGCTCTGGTCTAGAGAACAGCCCAGTTTCCAGGACAACAGAGCTCCGTTTTCCACCACCTGAAAACACAGACGGACCATTTTAATATTTAAAAATGCAAAGTTTAACATCTCTGTTCTGAAACACTTGTGGAACTTTATTCATGGAGTTATCAATCAATCAATCAATCAATCAATCAATCAATCAACCAATCAATCAATCAATCAATCATTTTCTGAACCTGTTTTATAGACTTGGACTTTAAAGTCTAAAAAGGCATTTCATGTTCATTTTTGGTATACAACATTTTTAGGGGTTTTGAAGGGTGCCCTTCTGTACCCTGGGCTCAAAAATGTCCCATAATGCCTTAAAAATGGAGAAATCCAATATGGCGCTGAGATGCTGCCAACGTCATGATAGAATGATGTATGATGCTCAGACCGACCTGGGAGGCGGCAGAAAGAAAAACTGAGCCTGAAATACGGTTGAACGTCATCCAGACAGAGTTCCTGGAGGAGGTGGTGGAATTCCTCGTGCTGTTGGCACTTCTGCAGGATCGGATGAACCCAAAAGTCCTCTGACCTCCAGAGCAGGTATAGACCAGTAATCCAACTGATCTGAGCCATAGTTGAGGACAGACTAAAATGGCGGGACAAATTTTGTTTATCTGTGTTTCTATGTTTATCCAGCATCCAGACGCCAGTGTTGCACATTCGGAGTCGCCACGAATTGTACAGTGTCCAAACTCGAGTGTTTACGTGGCGCGTCACAGGCCAGGTAGTGTGTGAACGGAAAATGGGATTAGCCTACCACTGCAGCATTAGCATTAGCCTCTCAGTGCAACAGCTGAATTAAAAGCATCCACACATCAACAGCACTTCTGTAAGTGCTAACTGCTAAATACTAGCACCTGTTTGAATGTAGCATTATGTGTTGTAATTATTTTTACCAAGACCTCAGTGAGGCAGTGTAAGAGTTAGTCTACAGCCTTTTCAAACATCCAAGCAACTGTTTTGTTTTGCTTCATGAACCTTTATAATCCAGTGCGTTTTATACAAGACAAACAAAATAACTGACAGTTCGCCTTATAGTGCGGAAAATATATTTAGGTTTAGGAAAAGTATTATTAGGTTGAGAAGGATGTGGAGTGGAGGCTTAGGTATTTATAGAAAGGATTTTCAAATTACAGAAGTAAATTTTGACAGTTTGGAATATTGCAGAAAACTAAAAGTATTTGGTAGATCTGAAAACGATAATGTTTGAGCATCGATATTGCAATAAACATGTTCGCAATAGTCACATCGCAGGTCCTGCAATTACTTTTATTGTATTTTATTAAATTAATTTGTATTTAATTGTATTAATTTATTTTACTTATTTATTCATTTATTATAATTTTTTTAATTATTAATTTTATTTAATTATTTCGGCCACAAGAAGGATGAAACTGAAACGTATGTTTTGTGTCGACCACTAATCTGACTGTTTGCGTTGCAGTGATGCATGGGCGCCTGCAGTTACGGGCCATTGAAAAATATTTTAATGATATTCAGGTTGGGCGGCACGGTTCAAATGTCTCTTTGGGCGTTACAGGTTGTCGACGCCTGGTTTAGATGCTGCGTTAGCATTGATAACTTTTAAATGATGAAGCAGAACAAAAATATTTTCCTTAACATATTAACTTATAAGCAATGACGTCAGATTTTAACAAAAATAAACGCAGGTTTGTGAGTGAGGTCATGTGATGTTCATAAAGACCATTGACCGGGTTGGGTGCGCCCTTTTCAAATCTATTTCTTGAGGTTTGAGTTGCAGTCAGGCTAGTTAAAAAAAGCAGTCGGTTGTGGGTCATTTATACATCGACCCGCGCATCACTGTTGTGTCAGCACCACTCAGCTGTTATATACACCTCAGTATTTTTTTATATCATAGAGTTTAAAAAAAATAAAATAAAAATCGTTAATGTCAACCGTCGTATTTAGACCACCGCTTGTGCACATCCTCACCTTTTTGGCGTTGCCTGGTCCAGCCATGAACGCAGACATGTCGAACAGCCTGTTGTTGACTACAGGCAGGATCTTCATGTGCTGGAGTCCAACCCCAGAAAAACTGCTCATGCTGTCCAGCAGAGACACCCTCTGTTCCGAATTCATTTTGGTCAAATCTGCGTCCAGGATGACGGTTAGCACGGTGACCGGTTCCTCATTGGTGCACGAGAAGGACTGCGCTTCGTCTTCGGCCGAGGCTTGGTTCGACGCCACCTGAGCCGAATCGGCGTCCATGTGATCCTCGGGGTGCACCTCGATGGAAAACACCTCGGACGAAGACGAGGAGTTTTTGTGATCGGAGATGGACACGGTGATGTAGTGGACGCCTTTGTCCTGGTCCAGAGGTAGACCCTGGAGGATTCTGCTGTGGGCGTCCCAGTGCAGCCAGGCAGGAAGTGAGTCTTTACCCATCTCTGTAATCTGAAACACAAACACGAGGAACGCGTTAACGGACAATATTTAACGGCTTAACGAAAGACAGAACAGATGTTACATTGGAACAAAAATCTATTTCTGACCAAGTGTCATTTTAGTCCAAATATGTGATCATACTTAAAATCAGACACAATCAACTTTTCAGACAAAATAGAAGACGACAGATCTGGACCTAATCTGAACCAGATCATTTGACCTGGTTCCATTGGGAGATTTATTAAGTTATTTATTTTTCTTCTTATAATTAAATCAAAAGAAGAAAAAAAATCTGCCAATGGAACAAGTGAAAACCCTCTTGGTTATCGGTCGTTTTTTGCTTGAATTAAGTAAAAAATATATTTAACCATTCAACATAAAAAAACAAACAAAGTTTACATCAGACAGAATCACCTACAGTCAGTTACAAAAACTGATTTATAGACAATAGACACTGAAACATTTTTACTGTGTCATTTCATATATTTGTCAATAATTCATATAGTTATTTTACTGGTGTGTGTGTGTGTGTGTG
This sequence comes from Siphamia tubifer, assembly GCA_020466265.1. NCBI lineage: Eukaryota > Metazoa > Chordata > Actinopteri > Kurtiformes > Apogonidae > Siphamia > Siphamia tubifer. Next base: position 7,625,112 of record CM035787.1, on the reverse strand, counting down.
TGTGTGTGTGTAGGTTTTTAGCTGTTTTTATATAGTTCTGTGTTTGTCTTGTTTTTATGTAATCTGATTCTGGGAGTGACCGCACAAAAGTTCCTATGTGTCCATGTTGACCCGCATTTTGTAATAAACGTCTAAAATGTAATAACTTTTTCATTTCATTTTGTAATAAACTGCCCCAACGCATTTCATAACAAATTTTGCCGCATGATGTAATAATTTATGACATTTTGAGAAGATTATTACAAAATGCAATTTTATTCTCTAGAAAATATAATAACATGGTGCATTATGTAATAACAATTGTAAAGCATAGTTTATTTGTTTGTTAATTGTATTTTACTTTAATGTGGGCATGTATTTTAGGTGGAAAACCTTAAACAACGTAAGTGTCTTCTGCTTGTTAAATAATTTATCATTTATCCACTAACATTCATTTTAAACTAATATGAAATTGCCTGAAAAGGTGAAACAAAAAAAAATTTAATTATTACTATTAGTATTACTATTACTATTATGTCTAATTACAGCCAAGACATAAACCATTTGGACTGTTTCCCAAACAGCTGCTTAAGTTTTAATACCACACCACCAAAGCACCTGCTGCTGCACAATGGAATAAATTATTACATAATGTGTCAGTTTATTACAAAATGAAATGAAAAAAATTATTACATTTTGGACGTTTATTACAAAATGTAGCTCAATATGGCAAATAATATTCTATTCTATTCTAGCTTAATTAGGATGTTTTTAATTCAAGCAAAAATAAATAAAATATTTCTTCAATCAGATTAGTTCAGATTTATTGTCTATAAATCAGTTCCACTGTCGGTGATTTAAACTATGATCACATGTGTGGACTAAAAATGACATTTGGACTTTTGCTGTGAATTACAGATTAAACCCAGTTCAAATTAAAATAAGTCTGTAATTGGAACCACTGGGGACATTCCCATGGTACCAGACTGACGGGGGAAAAACAAAACAAAAAAAACCCCACAGGGGAGTGACGATGCATTCACACACATAAATCCAAAATAAAGAATAAACACATCCTGTGCTCCCCAGTCCCTACAAGTTAATTTTGCGGCTAATAAATCCTGGTTGATAAATTATGTAGAGGCAGCGTTCCCAAGACACATCATTAATGTTCTAACCAGCACACAGGCAACGCTGGGGGAACACACACACACACACACACACACACACACACACACACACACACACACTTACTGTATGCAGACATATAGACAGTGTGGTCAGATATAAACTAAACATCTAATACACAAACACACACCTGATACTGGTTTAATAGAGTATCTGCTTCAGACGTTAAATGTGTTAAATCTTACTTTAATCAAATGAATCAGAAAACAAATAACTTTAGTGTTGGTTAGTTCATATTTTTAATATATATGATGGTCTGTTATTCCACATATATGCTGCTTTATGTACATGTAGAAAATGGATTAATAAATATTCCACTAGAAACAACCTGTAACATGAATGGATCATAATGTGCAGACAGTGTTTGAAGTAGATCTGACACTAATATTCATTTGGACTAAAACCTATTCCAGGGTTCCTACAACTCACTTAAGACTTTTTTATTGCAGTTTGAAATTTAGGGCCTATTCACATAGCACTCAGAAAATCCGGACTTTCGGACTTTCCAGGAAAGTTCGAACCTTATTGACAAGTGTGAAACCTCCCCCGAACCTTGGTCCGGACTAAAGACCGAGTCTTTGGTCTGAGCTGAGGAGGTAGTCTCGGACCATGGTTCGCTGGTGCACAGTGTGAAACATCTGTTTAGGAAAGTTCGGACTATCGGACCAATTACGTCACAGTCACGTGCGCGGAATCTAGTCAACGTCCAAGCATGAGTCGCAGCAATACATGGGGAGACGAGGAAAGCAGGTATTTGGTCGGATGATACTATAAAGACTGAATTGGAGACAAGCCACTGGTGGGAACACTGGTACGAGAGTTGGCAACATTGGCAAAATAGGGCAAAAATTATGAAACTAGTAACTGGGTCCATTTCCTGCAACAGTGTAGCGCGCTCATCTACTAACCAATCAGGGTCGAGTATAGAGAGACGCACGCTGTACACGCATTGACGACATGACGTTCTAAAGTCCGTTGGTCCACTTGATTTAATACAGTGTGAATGAAGACTGTAAATAAAGTCTGGATTATAAGTGCAGTGTGAAAAGGCAAAAAAAAAGGTTCTGGTCCGAACCTTGGTCCGGACTTTACTATGTGAATATGCCCTAAATTTAAGACCGAGCCGACAATGAACCAAAGTTAAAAAGGGGAAAAAAAAGCAGATGAATTAACTGGGGGCAGTTTTACCAACTGTTTATTTTAAATAGAACAGGACTTTTTGGTCCAGTTGATGCTACATTCATGAACCATAACTTTAAAAATTTGAATATATCACACACACACACACACACACACACACACACACACACACACACACACACACACACACACACACACACATTAACTCCGTATAGTTAAATTAATACTCCACCCACAGAATGATATGCCCTCATTTTCTACTCACACTAAATTATTTCTGTAATATTTTATATAAACAGCCTAAATGTTACCAAATACTTTATATTTCAAACCAACATAAATCTTACTAATGTGTCCATATTTTTAAGAAATTTTATTTAAGACATTTTTAATGACAATAAAGGCGTTATTTTTAGAACAATGAATTCACTGCCTTTTAAGGCTTTTCAAGGATCCTTGGGAACCTTGAATTCTCTTGTTAACTGTAAGAATTAAAAAAAAAACAGTTCCCATGTCCCTGTGCTCATCCAGACCTCACAGCTGTGGTGTCTTCCTATCAATGAAAGCAGTCATTCAATAGATGATCAAATCAATCCCACTGTGTGTTTTTATCAACAAATAACAAAACAGTGTGAATGGTGTAGGAAGCCCCTCAAGCTCTTCTGGGGAAACATGTGACTGAACTAAAGTAGGGAACTGGGTAATGACGGATTATTACTGTGGTTAAACATGTTAAATGATACACAGGAAAACTAATAGTGGGTCAATTACTTTATTTGTTTTGGATTGAAAGTGAACTCAGTGAATTAATCAATCTGTGACAAGTGAGGGAAGAGTAGTGATGTTAGTGACAGACTGGAAAAATAAGGAACATTTTGACAAACGAGTGATAAGTTCTGTGCCCAGTGATCAGATCTATAGAATGAATCAACCTGAATTTACATCTGTTAACAAATGAAGCATGATGGCCCTGGATGAGCTAAATAATAATAATAATAATAATAATAATAATAATAATAATAATAATAATAATAATAATAATAATAATAATAATAATAATAATAATAAAAAGGCCCTTTTTCTTCAGTTTTCAGTGTTTAATATTAACGACCTCAACTTTAATCTGAACTTTTATCAACATCTACATGATCAGTAAATTAAATATAGGAAAATACCTGATCTTTATTTAACAAATGCAAAATAAAGAGGAAATTATTTTCTAATAAATGCTGATAAATCACTTAAGAAAGGCTAAAAACAAATAAAAAAATTCATTTGGGAGGTGCCACTAAAGTTATTTTGGGTCTTTATGGGTTAAACCTTCATATGGACTCGATATACAGTAGAACATTAGCTTCCTCTCTCTCTCTCTCTCTCTCAAAAGTGCATGAAAAATACATCAATACCCCCCCCTAAAAAAAAAAAAATGTCAGGAAATATATTTGAAATTCCTGGCATAAAGCTTCAGAGTAAAAGCTCTTGATGTTTGGCCCTAAAGGTCATGGTGTGCTCTCCCAGACTCCTCTGGTCTCTCTTTCACCCTCAGAACAACACACACTACTGGCAAGGTTACAGACTGAGCCCCTGCCAAACGGACTGGGAAAACCCGCCTGTTTGGAACATCTATTTAAAACAACAATAGCCCTGTTTACATTGGAGTTTTTATTCCTGTTTAATTAATTCCTCTTTAAAGTCGACCTATTGTACTCAGTTTAACTCTTATTATGTCAGTTTTCAGCTCCTACACAGAAGCTTTGTATCATTTCCCGCTCAAAAAACTCCATAGTTATCTCACCCCAGCGTTCACAATAGTCCAGATAAAGCTGAAATGCTCAGTTTGACTTCTGGTCAGCCTCGCTGTTCTCTGATTGGCCAGCTCAGTGGAGGCTTTGGGGGGTAGTGGGGGCAGGACCAAGAAGCAGACTGAGGTTTTTGGCCCCCCCCCCATGTGTATTTATTTACTGTGTGATAGCGGTATGCTAACATAGGCTACTGTACACAGAGCTATCAGGTCACACTCTTTTCAGTCTTTATTCTACGTCCCTCTAGAATGTTGCGACAGCTTCCGTTCACTTTGAATGGACGTTACCAGCGTTCAGCGGGTGGATTTTCTTCGATAACCGCCCGCTGCACCATTAACGCCCGCTGCACCATTAACGCCCGCTGCCCATGGCAACAAGTACTGTCACTTCAGATTCACGGTACCATATCACTCCGCAGGTACTTCAGCCACTTGAAAGTAAATATTCGCTACGTTATAACGTCTATTTTATCCAGTCTGTTAGAGTAGTGACAGTAATAACCTGTAGAATAAGCGGGATAATGTATTGCCCATGTGTTACTATCGAAAAATATGTTCCTAATAGTAACGTGTGGGCAATACATTATCCCTTGGTAATTTCTCTGGCGCCATTCTTACTATTGAACCATGTGGAATCAAGCACGTTATTATTTTGGACTATTCGCACTTTACATTATGTTACAGCGCTATAAACATGTCCAACTTTGATGTGCGTCCGTACGTGTCAGACCCCGAGTCTGACCTGGACAATGAAAGACAAGATGAAAACCCACCACAGCCGAAGACAATGGACCAAGAAGTGTCAGTTTGGTGAGTGTTACCACGGATACTTTGCTACGTAACTCCTGGGAATGTTTTAATTATATGCCATGTGGGCGTGTTTTGGGGCCCGGGTCCACCCTGTTGGAGCATTTGTCCCGATTGGACGCTTCAACCGGGGCGTCAGGTTTTGTACACATCCTGCGAACATCTTGCAAAGAACTGTTTGCAGTGACAGGAAACCACGGTGCAGGATTATAGCATAAACACTACAGCTCATGTTTTGTAACTTTGCTGAGTTTTGCATCTGACATTATTATAACATTGTACGTGTGTAGAAAAAAAGAATATGACTGCGTTAAGATGACTGTGTAAACAACTAAGTACAGGTGAACATGATAAAACTTCATTTCTAATAAAGTCTTATTCTGATTTTAATTCTAAATTCAGTCATTCTTCTGCCATTCACTCTGGAGTATAAGTCGCACTAATCCAAAAATGCAAAAATAAATAATAAAAAAAAAAACATATATAAGTTTGCACCCACACCTGGATATAGTTTGTTTTTAGTTTGATGTGAAAAAAAATAATGTCTTTGTTATAAGATTAAACTCTCAAAATCTTTCCATTTACAAATTATTCTGTGACAATAAAATGTGAATAATCAGGAAAAAAGGACTATTTTAAATTATTTCTTCCTTTTATGGTTAAGTTTGTTAGTAGATGTGATCCATGATGCGTACTATGTAGAAATGATCAGTTGGATGAAAATATTATTAATATTGCATTTATTGACATATATTTTGTTTGGATATTTTATTACAGGAAGCATTTTCATAATTTATTTTTTTTACATGAAAACAACGAAAAATTTGGATTCATCATTCATATGTTGATGAATAATTATAAAGATTCTTGAAATCTCGAAAGAAAATGAAGCATAATTTTTACTATTTTGTTCCTTTAACTGTTTAGTGTCTTTGTAGATGTGATAATACACATGTAGAAATGATCAGTTGAAGAAGAATATTATTAAAATTGCATTGATTTTCCTCAAAAAATGTCATTTTTGGAGAGTTATTTCACCTTTTTTCGTTCAGATAGTTTATGAACGTCAACATTTTCCCACAATTTTTTTTTTTTTTTTAAAACTAAAACAAAGACGGACATTTTTAGTTGTCATTATTTATAGGCTTTGACTTTTACTGGCCCCGTCCACTTGAGATCAAATCTGAATGTGGAACCTGAAAGAAAATGAGTTTGAGAGCTCTGCTTTAGGGCATTTGGTGAATAGTGTGATAACCTTTCAATGCACCACTTAAAAGCTTTGTGCGCTGACGTTTTGACAGGAAATCACCTTTCATAGGCAAGGAGAGGGAGAAAAAAAAAAAAAAAAAAAGATTTCGGCCATGTTGGCAGTTGCTGAGATGACACGAATTTTTGTTTTTTTTACTTTCCAACATTAAAAGAGGATGCAATTAGTTTAAACAGCATGCACAATGAATGTTAATGCGGACGGCATTAAAAAGCCAGACCCAAGACACCCGCAGATAAGAGTCTTGTGGAAGATTTAAAGAATAAATCAGTGGCATCGATAAAGAGGTCTAAGCGTAGCTGTCACCCCAGTGTGCACTCAAACATTTGTTTCCTCCCTCTGAGCCCAGACTTAAAAGAGCGCTAATTAAAACACAATAAATGATAATCTCTTCATAGTTCGCCTCTGTTTGATCATCTTTTTTCCCCCCCAGTGACACACCCACATGTCAGCCCTAACCCGCTGTGACTATCGCACTATAAGCTTCTGTGATGGGGCGCAAACCAGGATGAGAACGTATTTCTGAGCGACAGGCGTGAAATATTATTTGACGCTATCGCATATCGCTGGCATCATCCTTATTTTCCTCTGCATCACTGCTCTCTCTGCCCTCTCAGCTGTTTTGTTTCCAGTTACAGTCCTCACTTGCTCAACTCTGAAGGATCACAGATCAGGCAAAAAAAAAAAAAAAGGCAAAAGAAAAGAAAGATAACCACATTTAACGCTGACGGTTAATGATGAAAAATACAAACCAGTAGAATTAGAACAGGGGTCAAACATAAGGCCCTAAGGGTGAAAAACCATGGATATATTCATTATTTTAATTCAGGTTCTACATAAGAGGATAAAAAGTGTTGATTCCAGTTGAGTCAGAGCAGTAAAATATGATCAGAATTACATAGAAATAATGAAAACTGCAGATTTTAATGTAAAGAGGAAA
>CM035787.1:7460490-7612990 GCA_020466265.1 Siphamia tubifer | reverse complement strand
AATGAAAGTGAGAGGTTGAAGGAGGAAGCGCTGGCATAGTCAAGTGTTTCCAGTGGAAAATGTGAGCTGAAAAAGAGGGACGGATAGATGGACGAGCGAGAGAGCGAGAGGGGTGGGGGGGCTTATGTGTGGCCAACAGGCAGGCAGGCGGATGTTTACGAGGGGAAATCCATCTTACAGCCCATTTTCTACCGTTAAAAATTCATTCGTGGTCCAGCCCCACAGCAGCCACATTCACACTCTTTAACAGTGCAATCTAAGAACGGGAAATATATGAGCGGCACGGTCTGCAAGGCTGGCAACTCTGAAATGTCAAAGTGTGTGTGTGTGTGTGGGGGGGGGGGGGGGCAACAACTACCTCCTGTTAAAAGGGAAAATGTTTTCTTTTGAAAGAAATGTGAATGTCAACGAAATCCTCATGTTACAGTCCTGATGGAGAGTGAAGGGACAATTAACGGTTAGAACCACTGTAGGGTCATTACAAGCAACAAACTAAATATGTTTAACTGACATTTAAGCCTGTTATTACACTAAACTATACCACGCTATAGTAAAAAAAAAACTATTACATTAAGTCTGAAATGGCCAATAAAAGCTCCTAAGCACATCTGTGACGAGTGAACACAGCAGTTTAAAAAAAAAACAGATCTGCACATGCAATACAAATGACTAGGATCACAACACATCATTATATATTATAATACTGCCAACAAAGTCATATATATATATATATATATATATATATATATATATATATATATATATATATATATATATATATATATATATATATATATATATATATATATATATATATATATATATATATATATATATAGATTACTTTCCCGGAAAAATACATTTACATCATAAATACTAACCACATTTTTTATTTGGTGAGAATATGACCTAATGGACACAATTTCCTTGTGTAAAAACTTAAAGTGCACGATAAAGCAGCTTTACCTGTGCAAAACACACACACACACACACACACAGGAAATAACTAAATAAACAAATAAATAGAATTATGTTTTACAGAGTTTACACTCGAAGAACCTACACTGTACACAATTAATTGGCCAGTTTTACCTCAATAACCATAAATCTATGACAAACTGGGGGTATGAGGGGCAATTAGTTCATCTAAATTATCCATAGGTGTGAATGTGAGGGTAATTGTTTGTTTATATATGTTCAGCCCTGAGATGAACTGGAGACTCATACAGGGTGTACCCCGCCTTCACCCACTGTAGCTGGATTAGGCCCCCAACAATCCCCACTAACACACACACACACACACACATATATATATATATATATATATATATATATATATATATATATATATATATATATATATATATATATATATATTATACATATTTGGTGGCAGCAGCTCCATGGTAAAGATGTCACATTTATTTTCAGAATAAACAACAGGATCAACTTGGACTAACGTTACTATGGTTACGTCTGTTTCAGCTGCTTCTGTATTTGAACCATCAGTCATTTCCTCATTGTCCGTTTTCCTTCTGTCCAGACTGGATGGGTGGAGTCATGTGACTGCACATGCTCCACACATCTTAAAGGGGAATGAACATGGCGTACTTGCACACACAGTCAAAATGTTAAAAAATTGTGACATGGGCGAAATGACGGAAGTTATCATAGTAAGCTTCAGTATCAGAACATTTTCAGTTTCTTACACAGGCAGACCCAAAAAGTACCAATACATAATATTTTAATATTCATGCAGTATTCTCAAATGATATATGGTGATAAACTGTGCAACAGATATTTCCCTGCAGCCCCAGCGTTAACTGTGAACACAACAGTAAGTGTATTCAGACATTCATGAGACACTAAAGCAAAAGCACATTTACAGAAATGAGCACAGACCGAAGGCTCCAGTGTAGGGCAGTGCAATGTCACAAATCCACAGGCATCAGTTGCATAAGGAAGACATTATGAGCTGTGGGACTTGTGGGAAAAAAGTCATTACAATGTTTGCAACATATGCAGCAGAAGACAAGTTAGTGCACGAACACAGATGTTCGCACAGAGATGATGCTCGACACGTAGAGGGTCAAACTAACGTGCATGTGCATGTGCATGCGCTCGTGCACGGACACTTCTCGTGCACGGACACTTCTCGTGCACTCCTCTATTACATGGTCATTAAAAGGATATGATGGACATGGTCAGTAGCTCTTCTTCTGTTGCAGTAAAACTTCCTCTTTCTGCCCTCCCCCCCTCCCCCCCCTCTCTCTCTCCCCGTCTCTTTTACTTGTTATTTTCAACAATGGGTTTGTACTTAGTAGCCGGCAGAAGCTGTCCATTGTTTGATTCCAGCTGTGTGGGTGAGAGAGAGCGAATAAAACATGAGTTAGTGTGTGTGTGCTGATGATAGTGAGTAATTGTGGATGGAGCTGCAGCATTAGTCAGAGCTAAAGCCCAGAGTCTGCGGAAAAACAAAAAGAGCCACACGCTGAGATAAAGATAACGCACGCACTCACACACTTACTATTCCAATCAGGCTTTTATACAAATACTAGTGTGTGTGTGTGTGTGTGTATGTGTGTGTGTGTGTGGACCTAGTGTACACTGTAGTGTGTGTGTGTGTGTGTGTTTGGCTTTCACCTTCGTATTTCGTTATTTCTCGGTGCCCTTTCAGCTCAATTTCTCATCTCCCCCATAGTGCTCTCTCTCTCTCTCTCTCTCTCTCTCTCTCTCTCTCTCTCTCTCTCTCTCTCTCTCTCTCTCTCTTTTATATACTCATACATAACTTCTGTCTCCCAGAGGGTTTTATTTCTTCTGTCCTATTTGTTCTTGCAGTCCATGTCCAGTGTGTCCAGTGTGTCTTCAGGTAACATTATATTTACATGTCCATGTGTAGGTTAGAGCTGCACAATACATTGTTTGAGCATCGCCATCGCAGTGTACGTGTGCACAATAGTCACATGACAGGTCCTGCAATGTAGGAGACAAATGAGCTCAATGCTTTCTGATCTAATTTCAATAGAACCTGACACACACTGAGCACATCACAATCATTCTGAAGAGAAAAATCACCCGAAATGAAGGTTTGGTGCCAGAAAGAAAAGAAAAATCAGTAATATGAAATTATTATTTTTTTATTTCTTCATTATTATTTTTTATTTATTTGTGTTCTTTTAAAAAAAAATTATACATTTTTAGCAAATTATTTTTAAATAATTCATTAATTTTTAAATTATACATTTTATTTCATTATTTCAGGTGCAAGAAGGATGATACTAAACTGTATGTTCTGCATCGACCACTAACCTGACTGTTTGCGTCTGCACCACACAGCTGTTATATTTTTTTCATTCATTGCAATATATATATATATATATATATATATATATACACATATATACACTACCCATCCCCCCAAAAAAACATATACACAATGTGCAATATTCATATTACAAATAATTTCTTTTCTTTTTTTATCATTAAATTTCTGTTTCACACACCACAGGGTACCACAGTGGTTTGTTCTATCACTCCAATATATAATATTTTTCTGGTAAATATACTGTAGTGATGCTACTGCTGCTGCTGAATGCAAGCTAAGTTATTAATGTTGAAATGATGGGAATATTTTCAGAGCAGAGAGACTTTGTGCAAGGGTTGAGCACTTATATTTAAATATTTTAGTTTTATATACAGTATTAACCCTTTGGGCGCCCCATTTTTTTTCAATGTTGACATATTTTTTACATGAATATTTCAAAGAGCTGTTGCACAAAAGTGGTAAGAGATAGAGCTTTGCTCCAAATTACAAATTTGTAGGGCAGGACCTAAAGTATATTTTTAAGATATTTTTGTAGATCTAATTTGCATATTATGACATCATCATGACGTCATCAGTAGGCGGACAGCTGAAATTAAGGAATTTCACAGTGGGAGAGACTCTGGATCAATCAAATTGGGATGTTTTGCTTAAAAATTTAATGTTTTGTCATCTACTGAGTGTCTGTGACATTGTTGTTGCTTAAAATACTGTTATTTACTTTAGATGCATCCGTAGTGAGCGTCCAAGAAAACATTGATGACATATGTTGACTGCTCGGAATTCTGTTGAAATTTCTCTTGTGTGTCTGGCCATAAAATAAGGTAATTTTAGACAATATGCATGGAAAAAAGAGAAAATACTTCATATATTATCAAGAGGGTTGAAATATCATATTTGAGTATCAATAACTCTAGCTAAGAATCCTTTTTAGCTTTTGAGCAAATTTGATAAGCTCAACGAACTGATTGAGGATATTTATATTTCAGGAACTGATTTTATATTTCAAAGAACTGATTCAAAATACAATTCAAAATATTATTTACATGGCAAAGAACTGATTCAAAATATTATTCAAAACAATGAAACATGTAGGCCTAAGAACTACACAAACATGCCAAATATTCATCCATACACATGCCTCAGGGGGTCACTGAGAAATCAGTTCTATTCTATCTGTCCAAATGACACTGTACGCAATAGTTTCCCTGGTCAGATTCCTCACTATCACTGCTACTACTTCGGTCAAAATCATCAAATGTTGGATCTTCAGGTTCAGAATCCGAGTCAGCTAAGACCTGACACAATGCCTCATGAACCGTGAACCTCTTTTTTGCCATTTCGTGTGTTTGATGAATAACTTTAGTCAGCAATGCGAGAGCAGCCGCCTCCGTAATACTCCGGAATAGCTCTGAGCGAGCGCTTCGAGGTGCGGTCATTTACCAAGGCATTTCCTGGAAAACTTTTCATGGGGGCAGGGCCTAAATTTGTGCTCGGGAGACAGATTTGCATGTCTGCCACCTAATAGTATGGAGTATGAACTGCATTCAAATCGCAGTTAGATGAGAGAGTGGATTAAACAGAGCACCGCCGCTTGTCGCAAATTTGCGACTTGGGCGCCCAGAGGGTTAACTAAACTAGACAAACACTTGAATATAGTTTTATTAATGGTGTCATTCAGCTGAAAACCACTTTTCTTTTTGGAATCTGATGGCTCACCCAGACTTACCAACACATGCTCCTTTGACACTGGTTCATCACTTCCACTGGCTCCATACCACATTTACACAAAACAACAATAGGAACCAGGGACCCAAAAAAGCCGGTCCATCTTTAACATCTTTAACATCACCCATGTGGGGTTAGGCCTGTCCACGATTGCAGTGAATATGAAGCACATTAGCATTAGCATCTACAAGAGAAGACGCCACCACAATAGCTGCTGCACAAACTGGAAAAAACTGTGTGTGGAAATAAAGCCTGTTTTTTTCCTGCACATTTTCAGAACAAGCAACAGCACGAAACCTAGCTGGATGATACTCTGGTAAAGGTAAACAAATACAAAGAGCGAGAGGGGAGGAGGGAATGTTCTGAGCCAATCAGAGACGCCTCATCAGTGCGTCATGAGGAAGTACCAGTAAACTCTGTTGTTCGACCTCAAGTAATTTTTCTACCGTGAAAAAACAGCTGGAAACAAAACAATTTGGGTGTTTTTTTAAATAGAACCAACACAAAATGAATTCAATAACAATAGAGAACACAACGATAGACGAAAGAATCATGGAATAACACCTTTAAAGGTTTGAGGTCAATGGTGGAACTTCCTTTTGTCATTATGAAATACATCCATGTCATTTACACAGTAATATATGTGAATAAAATGACTAAATATTTGATGATGTTTTGTGTGTGAAGGTTTAGGGTTGAAGGTCTACAGTTGAAGGTCTAGAGATGAGGGTCTACAGTTGAAGGTCTACAGTTGAAGGTTTAGGGTTGGAGGTCTACAGTTGAAGGTCTACAGTTGCAGCATTTCCATGTTCTTGGACAGAAGTGGATTTTGATTATAGTATTTTATAATCAATAGTATTTTATAGTATTTTGTCTTAAATTATAAATAATTGACATGTAAACAATTGGCTCATTTCAACACTGTTGAACATTTTTAAATTAAATTGGTTTAGGTGAACTGTAAATAATGCAACATTATCGTTATCGCAACACTGTGCACCTATATTGCGACTTTGGCCAATATTGTGCAGCCCTACTTAGAACACGTTCATTTCTTAAACTGACTGAACTCAAAATACAGTGTTATAATTGGTGCTGCCAAAGGGTCACAATTTTTAATCAGATTAATCACAAGGTTGCTTTGAATTAATTTTGACTACTCGTGATTAAATTAGAAGAAAAAAGAAAAGAAAAACAAATATCGGCCGGCAAATATATCGGTCTATTAATACTGTGCGTTGTAAAAGAGCTTATTAGCATAACGTGACAAAGCTACAACTGGTGAAACAAAAGCCCCATTAATCTGATTTTTGTCCATTTAGTTTCCTATCATTCTTCTGCTGTGCAAAAAAAAAAGCTGCTCTAATGCTCCTTAATGATTCCATTTATGGTCGACCGTCGACATCGCAGGAACTTTACAGAGTAAGCGCATCCTCAAACAATCATTACTCCTGTGAGATGCCTGATGAACAACACGTCCAAGCCCTTACTTGTCCCTATGTCAGCAATTATCCTCCTTTTCTTTGATGCCCTGTGAATAAAACATGAGCTATCTTTACCCAGATAACTAGCTATAGAGTCGACACAAACCATTAAAGCTTAAACACATTGCTCAGGGATAATGAGGGACATGATATTGTGGAGTGTTGTTTGAAGTGGAGTTGCAGGGTGCTACACTGCCTGAAGATAAGATGGAGGCTGGTCACTTAGAAAAAAAAAAGAGAGTGAAATGAAAAGAAATGCAGCTTGAGATGAGTGGAATAATATGTCGAGTTTTGTTCTAAAAATCATATTGTGAGTCTTTGAACTGTACAGAAAACTACACTGGAAATAATCTAACACTGACCGAGTGTATTTTTTTTTTTTTAGCATTTCTAGTCCAAATATCTCATCACACTTAAATAAACAAAATAAAACAAAATAAAATAATATTAATAATAATAGTAACAACAAGTGGTGCCCGGCACAACAAACCCCGCCCCCCTTGTACACATTTGATCTGTTTTGCCCTATCTCTTATTGCGAAAACACATTTTTGGTGACACTGACCTTTGACCTACATTCACCAAAATTTAAACACACAGGTGTTAAACATAAGTCCTGGGGGCCAAACCCAGCCCACAAAAGAGTCCAACTTGGCCCCTAGGATGAATAACAATGAAGATATTAAAAGTGTAAAAATTATTTTAATTCAGGTTCTACATACAGAATAATTAGATCTCAGTTGGCTTTCAAAGTTTTATTTATAGATTATTAACAGGATCAAATATTCAGAGAACACATCACCCCTGTGTTCCAAACCCTTCAGTGGCTACCAGTTGATTTTAGAATTAAGTTTAAAATCCTCCTCCTTACATATAAAATGGTATGGGCCCCTCTTATCTTAAAGATGATCTAGTTCCGTACCAGCCCAATAGAACCCTTTGTTCTCAGAATGCAGGTCTACTGGAAGTTCCCAGGATCTGTAAAAGTACAGTAGGAGCTAGAGCCTTTAGTTACCATGGCTACTGTCTGATGGAATCAGCTTCCAGTTAATATTAAAGAGGTCAACACCGTCTCTACATTTAAAATTAGGTTGAAAACATTCCTGTTTGAGAAGTCTATGGTCAGGTTAGTTAAAAACAGACTTAAGTCACAGTTCAGTCTAAGCTGCAACAGGACATAGAATGCTGGGGGAAGTACAGACACTGAGTCCTATCACCTCTCTCTCTCTCTCATCTGTATAAGTAAGTTTTTAAACCTATCCTCCTTATCAAGTCTGCTCATGACTATTCACCCTGTGTCCCCTTTCACCACTCTCTCAGTAGTATCCACATATGGATCCATGGACAACAGGATCTGCAGTGACTCCCTTGTGTCCTGTGGTGACCTGTGACCCCAGACCTCCTCCCTCACCTGTCTGATGGACCTGCCCCCATCCCCCCTCCATCTACAAATAGTCTGTCCGTCCATGGGAGTGGATCTGTCCTTCAATGTGGTTCTCCCCAAGATTTATTCTTTTTCCAACTGGGTTTTGGAATTTTTTCTTGCTGAGAAGGAGGGTCTAAGGACAGGGGATGCTTGGGACTTTATCTATTTCTGTAGTTGATTGTTCTCTCCTGTGAAGGCCTGTGAGACAATGTTGTTGTGATTTGGGGCTCTATAAATAAAATTTAATTGGGTCAGAGCAGTAAAATATGATCAGAATTACCTATAAATAATGAAAACTGCAGATTTTAATGTCAAAAAGTCAAACTATATGAAACTAGAAAAGCACTCAGAGAGCGCAGACCTCCGCCAAGATATAGACCCCCCCCCACCCCCGGATCACCACCAAAATCTAATCATTTCCAGATCTCTCCATTAACAACCTACCCTGAAATGTTCATCAAAATCCATCCATAGGTTTTCGAGTTATATTGAACACAGTCAAACAGACAAACGCCGGCAAAAACATAACGTCCTATAAGGTAAATATTTATGTTAAACCATCCTTTTACAAAAAGCTGAATAAATATGAACCACCTGACATATCTGTAGTGAAGTAAGTGTTGTTTTATAACTATTTTGCCTGTTACTAAATGTTTAGTGTATTTGTTATTGAAATGTCAGTTGTTCTGCACATGTGCAAATGACCAACTAATAAAGTGAGGCAGAAAACTGTTAAAATGTCACTTGTTTTTCTTAAAACATGTCAAGTTGTTGATATTATTCACATTTTGAGGGAAACATTATACACATTATTATGATGTAATATGAGTCTTTTCATTGTTATTTTACTGTTCTGGTCCTTTTCAGATCATATTGAACTGAATGTGGAACTGAACTAAAATGACTTTGACACCCCTGATTTAACAGGATCTACTCTGGACCATCTCACACCTTTCCTGAAAGTCTAAGTGAAATTGCTCCAGTAGTTTTTTCGTAAAGCTGCTTTAACAAACAAACACAAACTGACAAAAAAAAACAACACCCCTCTCCCTTTTGATGCTTTTCTTTGACCACATACTCAAAGTGTGTACAGTTGATCCATTTCTGTGGAAACATCTACCTCTGCCTGTTGCAGTGGATTTGAGTTTATTTGGGTGTATTTATTATTTATTATGTATTTATTATCTCATGTGTTTTCAAACTGTTTTTGTGGGGTTCTTATATATGTTTTATGCAGTTATTTTACAAGTATGTAGGTTTTTTTAATATACTTCTAGGGGCAGTTGGTAGAGCGAGTCATCCAGTAACTGAAGGGTTGGTAGTTCGAATCCTGGTCTGTCCTAGTGTCCTTGAGCAAGACACTTCACCCTCCTTGCCTCCAGTGTCACTCACACTGGTGTATGAATGTTTGGTGGTAGTCAGCTGTATATAGTTTACCACCACCAGAGGGTACATGCGAGAGCGAATGAATAATGGGTCACTAATGTGAAGTGCTTTGAGTGGCCAAAAAGGTGTTATATACATCCAATCCATTATTAATATTCTACATTTGTCTTGTGTTCTTGTTTTATGCAGTTTGATTCTGAGTGCGACCACACAAAGGTGACGTGCACAAATGTTAAATAAAAGTCTATTCTATTCAATTCTATTGTATTCTCTACTCTATTCTATGCTATTCTTCATTCACTCACATGCACACAGAACCACCTACAGAAGAACTTGTCAGTGCGGATATCAGAACTGACAATAGATCTAGAAAATCTGATTGAAGAAATCTAACTTGCACGGGATTAGTATTATCTGTGGACCACTGGTAATTCGCAATTATCCCCGTACCTCTGTTATTATGTGGCACATTCAGACTGGATAAACAAAAGTCTGTAATTCACTCAAATTACAAACATTATGACCAGATATGTTGTAAGTTCACAACATCCTGTTTCAGGAGGAACATGCCATTGATCAGGATCCAGTCTGTAAATTTGCTCCACGCCTTCAAAATAAGAGCGGGGTCAGTGCAGATGAACAGTCTCCAGATTACAATGGAAGTGAATGGACAGTTCTTAGCAGAGCTTTTCCCTCTGGTAAATGACCGACTAGATCTATAGACACAACTGCAGATAGTTAGAAATATTACTGTGAACATGTGGGTTAGCATGACCGCATGTTTCTACACAATTTTGGCCACTTCCTCCATTATTCACTCCAGCAAAAGACAATTGAAATCACAAACACACAGGACTTGGATTGTCACTGGACATTCTGGATGGTCTTTTTCGCCCAAACAGCAGGTAATGTGCAGTAGAATTATTACTGAACAAATCACGAACATGGCACATTTGCACAGGACTAAGAACGCAGACGTTCTCTGTAATTATTCCAAATTACCAGTGGACCATACATGTAGGTAATACTTATCCCGTCCGAATAAGGCAAAAGATAATTTTCACTTGGTTCCATTTGACAGATTTTTTTGCTTAATTCAAGTAAAACTATCCTGTATTATAATTGTTTTCTCCACTTTCCATGTTTTTTGTCCAGTGCATCATTAGGTTGAGTGTATTTCTCTGCCTTTAGCCGTACTGTCTACGGGCTAAACCCACCATAATCATCCATGTGCTCTGTGTACTATCTTAATAGCTCTGTGTAATTACAGTGTGTTGATTCTAAATATAATCTGCTACTGTAACGTTCACACACCAAATATGGCTTGGCTCACAAAGGCTGGAAAAGCCATGAAAGCAGGCCAGGCCACGGTAACTCCACTTCCCCTTTGGGTGACAACCAAGCATGCTAGGGCTAAGTTAGCGCTCCAGAAGCTCTGTTGCTAGGATACACACGGACACACCATCATAACATGAAGGACACGCTGTGGACGGACAGAGCGTTTCTACTTCTACTCTGTTCCCTTAATCTGTGTCAAAGGTCAAATGGAAAACTGAGGTTTTGAACTTTAACCTGGACACAAACTTTTAAGGCTTTAACTGATTGAACTGAAAAATAACTGATCATTAAAATGACAGCTGTTCTAAAACCAACTGGATTTTGGATGGGTTTTCAAGGGGCTGATACTGTTTGTTTTGTTTGTTTGTTTTTAACATCAGCTGATCTTTATAAACCAATATTTAGAGTTTTTTGTCAAATCATAAAAAATGTCCTAAAATCTTCTTTAATTACAATTAGAAAATAAAAATAGTGACAGTTAAACTAATAAATATGACAAAATATACATATTATTTTTCCTTTTTTGTTTTCTCCCCTTTTTGTTTTATTTTTTTCCCTAATTTTCCCCCTTTTTTCTTCTTCTGTTACTTCACCCCTCTCCCTTTATATCACCCTTTTTACATTTTTCTTTTCTTTCCCCCCTTTTCCTCTACTTTTTTGTTCTCCCCTCCCTTTCCCTTTCCCCTTTTTTCTTCCTTTCTATCCCCTCCTCTTCTTTCTTTTTTTCATTTTTTGTTTCATTTTCACCCTTCTTTCTCTTCTTTATTCCTCATCTTTTTTCTACTTTTTTCTTTCCTTTTCTTATCTTCTCACCCAAATTATCTTCCTATTTTTCCTTCACCTGTCTCTAAATCATGGCAGGGAAAAAAAGAGCATATCAGCCAATAATATCAATAAAAAATATTAAATATTGACCCAATATGCAGTAGAATCTGTCTGTCTCTTTGTTGACACTTGTTTGTGTCTTTTTGTTCATTTTCTAGCCTATTATGTTCAGTTTTTCATTGATTCTATCTAATTTCTTTACTTTTATTCAAATGCTACTGGATTTTCTTTGTCTTTGCTCATTTTAATACTTATGCTGGTCCATTTTTTTTTGTTATTTCCCCCAAAAGTAAATGTAATCTAAACAAAATCTGCAAGAAAATTGAGAAAAAATATGTCCCTGTACTCATCCAGACCTCACATCTATCTATCTATCTATCTATCTATCTATCTATCTATCTATCTATCTATCTATCTATCTATCTATCTATCTATCTATCTATTATAATAAAGTCATCTACATGCTGGACGTGGACATAACTTTAGGACAAAGTGAATGAACAGAAACATGACGGTGAAATCACCTTCAGAATAATCTTCAAACGTCCTTCAGCTCAAACATGTGAGAGGACGTTCAGGTCAAAGTAAGAAGCAGTGAATTATGAATGAATTTGTAGGAGCGTATAATTTGGAACATATGAATGTGAGGGCTGGCCTGCTGTATGTTTAATTACATAGCAACATGGCCACCACACTCTGGGGCCTGTGGAGCCACGGCCACATGCTAGCTTACAGCCAGAGTGACTCATATGTTCTGCTGGGTGTTTTTATCTGTGCTAGCCTCCTCCCTCCTGCTCTCTAATACCACTTTTCCACTGCCATCCTGCCAGCTAACAGCTATGGAGCTGGATGGGCTTAGAGGGCCAGTCGACATGTACAAAAAAAAATTAAAAAAATCATCCAGGACAGAAGGGAGGGGGTGGGAGATGTCATCACCCGCCCTGGAAGAGAACACACTCCCTTCAGAAGTTTGAAAAGAAACAACTACAAGTCAAAATAATAAGAATTAGTTTGGATTATATGGAAAAAAAAGTCAGACAAAATAAAGGACTGGAGTTTTTTCAATATTATTTTGAGTTTTTCAAAATATAAAAAAACACTATTATTAAGATACACAATTTTTTAAAAGATGTTTTTACTTAAATCAATTAATTTAGGCCAAAACAACTAAATGTGTCCATGCTCAACAGTTCTTTAAAATCTTACTTCATTAAATCTGACCTTCATTATTTCCATTTGCTCCAGCGACAGACTTTTAGCTTAATTACCTCCACCAAGGGGGTTATGTCTGTCTGTCTGTCTGTCTGTCTGTCTGTCTGTCTGTAGGTAAGATAACTCAAAGTTATGGCTGGATCTTGATGAAATGATCAGGATAAGTTAGTAATGAGGAGATCTGGAAATGATTAGATTTTGGTGGTGCTCTTGGGGGGGGGGTCTACGTTGGTGGAGGTCTGTGTTCTCCGAGTGCTTTTCTAGTTCAGGATTTTTTGTTTGTTTGTTTATTTCAAGTTCAAATAAAATCTGCCAATGGAACCAAGTAAAATTATCTTGTTCAGATTTACAAAAAAATATCTTGAATTAAGCAAATAAAACATTAAATTACCTCAAATTAAGCAAGAAAGAGTCTTAAAATCTTGAATTAAGCCAATAAATAAATAAACCAATAAACAAATAAACAAATAAATAAATACATCTAGAATTAAGTACGTTCTTGTATCTGACTGAAAAGATTCTCTGTAGGTGATTCTGTCTGATTTTAACTATAATCACATATTTAGACTAAAAATAAAACTATTCCAGTATAGGTGAGAAATGGAGAAAACTGGAGATTTAACAAAAAACAACCTGAAAGACAACAAGAGCCAAAGAAGAGAGAGAGAGAGAGAGAGAGAGGGACGAAGAGAGAGAGAGAGAGAGAAAGAGAGACAGAGAGAGAGAGAAAGAGAGAGAGGCAGAGAGAGAGAGAGAGAGAGACAGACAGACAGACATAGAGAGAGAGAGGGACGAAGAGAGAGAGAGAGAGAGAGAGACACAGAGAGAGAGAGAGGGACGAAGAGAGAGAGAGAGAGAAAGAGAGACAGAGAGAGAGACAGACAAAGAGAGAGAGAGAGAAACAGAGAGAGAGAGAGACAGACAGACAAAGAGAGAGAGAGAGAGAGAGAGAGAGAGAGAGAGAGAGAGAGAGAGAGAGAGAGAGAGAGAGAGAGAGAGAGGACAGAAGAGGAAGATAATGAAGTGAGAGGAAAAGAAAAGAAAGTTTTTTTCCCACCCAAAATCCCCCAGAGGGACGGGCCATTTCCAACACAAAGCTAGTGTGAGTGTTCATCCACAGTGTGATGGTCACAGCCAGTCAATGTGTTCTGACAGTCATCCTCACACACTGACAGGCTCTGTTCACTTAACAACCACTATAGACCACAAACACACTGTGTGTGTGTGTGTGTGTGTGTGTGTGTGTGTGTGTGTGTGTGTGTGTGTGTGTGTGTGTGTGTGTGTGTGTTCAACACACACATTAGATCTGTGTTTGTCACTGCAGCTCAACATCTGACTTTAAAAACAAACAAACATTTACTTTAATTCAGTAAAAAAAAGGAAAATCTGCCAATGGAACAAGTGAAAATGATCATGGTAAGATTCTTAAAATCACATTTTCACATCTGTCTATAATTCAGTTATTATCACATCTCACAAAAACTGACTTTTTAGGTGAACGTCTTATTTTAAATGTGATGAGATATTTAATATGAGATGTTTTTTGTTTTTGTTTTTGCTCAAATCTATATATGTTTGGCTTAATTCAGGATAAGTTGGTTTTTTTGCTCAATTCAAGATGGATTTGTTTAATTCAAGCTAAAAAAATCTGCCAATGAAACAACTGAAAATTATTATATAAAAAGTGTATTTATATATATATATATATATATATATATATATATATATATATATATATATATATATATACATATATATGTGTGTGTTTGTATAGACACACACACACATGTTTTTGCATTAATTTAAGTTTTTTTTTTCTTAATTCAAAATTGTTTTGCATTAATTCAAGATACTTTTTTGCTTAATTATTATTTTTTGCTTAATTCAATTTTTTCTTGATTCAAGATATTTTGGTTTTAATTCATATTATGTTTTTGTCTTTTTTCGCTTAATTCAAGATGTTTTTGCTTGAATGAAGAAAAAACATCTGCCAATAAACCAAGTAAAAATTATCTTAATAATAATATATAATACATTTCTTTAACTCGTCTACAAATCAGCTCTTGTATCGGATTTTAACGATGATCGCATATTTAAATCTAGTTATTATTGCTTTAATCAAGGTATTATTTCCTTAATTTAAGATGGTTTTGCATTAATTCAAGATACCTTTTTTGCTTCATTTAAGATATTTTTTGTTCATTTAATATTTAGTTTTTGGCTTTTTCTTTTCTTTTTTTTTTGCTTAATTCAAGATGGGGGTTTTTTTGCTCTTTTTTTTTGCTTAATTTGAAATATTTTTGCATGAATTAAGACAAAAACATCTGCCAATGAAACAAGTGAAAATGATCTCAGTAAGATTTATTGAAACATTCTAAACCTATATCGTCCTCTGCAGGTGGTTCTGTGTGATGTTAAGTCTGATCACACATTTGGACTAAAAATCAAAACAAAGCCACACTTTGGTCAGACGTATATTTTCCCAGTGTTCCATCTGTCTTTTCCTTATCTCTCCGTCAAACACACACTGGTCTGGTCCACAGCGGTGCTTAGTCTGTTCGCAGCAGAAACAGACCAGTGTTTTACCAAATAAACACTCTGTTATCCTGGCATTGGCTTTGGGGTGTTTTTACATGGAAACACAAACAGACACGCAGAGTTAAAGGGCGCTAACAGAGAATAATTACAAAACTGTTAGCTGCTAGTCTCTCTCTCTCTCTCTCTCTCTCTCTCCATGTCAACATTTATCAGAACATTCACAATGGAATACACAACATGTGCTTGTAGGTGCAGAAACACACACACACATGTATGACACATTTTGTTGCTCACACACTAAACCCCACACCGCTGGTCTTTCTGTTTTCTCTGCTTTTTCTTTTTTTTCTCTCAGAACAAAGTACAAGTGAATTTTCAGCTAGCGTCAGTTATTTTCTGGAATAAAACCCGTGAAAAAAAAAAAAAAAAAAAAAAAAGAAAAGAAAGGGAGAGAATAAGCTTGCCTGCCAGCCAGTCCATCAGCCAATCATCTAATTATGCTGGTAATTGTGGTAATGAGGCTATGGAGAGTACTCATGTGTTGGCCAGAAAGCCTGTTCTTGCGGCCACTTTCATTAATAACAGTAGATGATACAAGCAGCGCAGGGCATTGGAGTCCCAGCAGCACCTGCATACAGATGATGCACTTATACAGGTCCCACCTTTTCACCTGCACTGAATTATCACTGCGCTGTTGTAGCCCCGCCCACAGACAAGACTGGTTTAGGATAGGGCTGAACAATCTATCGTTTTGGATCAAAACATCTACAATTTTTGGGAATCGTTAAATCCTTTTTTTTTTTTTTTTTTTTTTTTGTGCAATGCTCCAAACTTTATTTAACTATTTTAGTCATGATCAATTGATATGGGCATTACAGGTTGACTGATATGGGTTTTTCTAAAGATGGCCCAATATGAGCAGTAGATATTTTGGGCCGATGTGCTATCGTATGGACCTTTTTCACAATAAGCGGACACACGTCAGAGGAGCGTTACTGAACTTCCTGTTAAACGCCAAGACAGTAGAAAGCCGGTAATATTGAAAGAGTCTTTTCAAGTTCCTGAAGAAATTTGCCACTTTTAACATTTGCAGATATTGGGAGAATCGTGGAGGAAAATTCACTAACAAAAAAAAATAAAACTTGATAAAGGCTGCGATTTTTTCAGTGAAGAAAAAGTATCAAAGCGAGGAGAGAGAGCCCTGGAGCTAAGTGCTACTGAACTGATAACTATGTCCACAAATCATTACTATATCCACTTATACCTAGGACTATGGTTCTAGGGTTATGTATGGATAGTATAGAGCCACGGTTCTCAAACTGGGGTCCGCGGACCCCTAGGGGATGTCCAGGGGGTACGCGAAATTATTCACAGTTTTGTTTTGTTTTTTTGCTGTTTTATTTTGAAATGCGGAAGTTTCATTTTGTAGCGAGCGGGTGGAAGTAACAGCGCTGTTTGACGCTAGCTTGACTAAATTGAGACAGAGCGAGTCACAGGCTATTTTTAGCCACCCTGCAGCGAACATGGATCGATTTTTGTGTCCGCCAAGTTCCTCAAGAAGTGGTAAAAGAAATGACAATGAAAATGACAAAAACAAACGCCCTAACCCTAAAAAGAGAAAGTACATTGATAGTTATATTGAGTTTGACAAGCTCACCCCTCTCATTAAGTCTCTGTCTGTCTGTTACACACACACACACACACACACACGGTTTTATGTGTCTTTTGTTCCATTTATTATTTTAAAATTATTAAAAATTTTTGTTTCTGAAGTGTTCATTTATATTATAATACCTGAAAATGTCGCTGGTTTGCACAAAAGCACTATTAAAAAAGGTTATCATTGTTTCATAATAATCATTGTTGAAGTGGTTTTTTATCATTTTCAGTATCGCGAGGATGAGGGGGGACATGGAAAAATGTCACCCCTCCAAGGGGGACCTGGGCCAAAAAAGTTTGAGAACCCCTGGTATAGAGGACATGGACTATTTCACTATTTTATATTTGTTCTGTCTATGGCTCAAGTCAACATCTTGTTAGCATCATGTTAACGTTAGCCAAATGCTATCATAATCCGTTCACATTTTCTCTGGCAGTGTGTGTTTATGTTGGTGTTTGTCATAATATCAAATGTAGTCAAATATAAAACTCCATCTCCCAGCATGCTGTGCAGGAAACCGGAAACAGGAACTAGAGAGTTTCCGCCTGGACAATTTAGATTAACCAGTTAACCTATCACTGCATGTGTTTGGATGGTGGGAGGAAACTGGAGTACCTGGAGAAAACCCACACAGACATGAGGAGAACATGCAAACTCCACACAGAAAGGCCTGGTGTGGGAATTGAACCGGAGACCTTCTGTCTGTGAGGCACGAGTGCTAACCACTGCACCACCGTGTTGCTCAATAGGTTAACTGGTTAATCTAAATTGTCCATAGGTGTGAATGTGACAGTGATTGTTTGTCTATATATGTTCAGCCCTGAGATGAACTGGAGACTCATACAGGGTGTACCCCGCCTTCACCCACTGTAGCTGGATCAGACCCCCAGTGACCCCCATGACCCTAGTGAGGATAAAGTGGGTTTAGACGAGAAGAGTGTTTTGTTACAACTCAACAGTTATTGTGAATATGTTCAGTAACAGTTGAACAAAGGTGAGTGATTGAACATGTTGAATAAAGTTTGATTGATTGATTTTTCCGACTGTTTTGTTTTTTTAATGTGCCTTATAGTCCAGTGCGCCTCCTTGCTCAGCATTTCTGGGGACAGCCCTCTATATACATTTGCTTGAAAGAAATAAACCTCTTATTATTTTAGGTCATTTAAGTTTAAAACATCTCTGTAAATTAAAACGACAGCTGCTCTTCACTCAATTTTTTTTACAGTTTGTTTGACAGGTAAAACATACAGTGATACATGCTACAACAGAGTTCAGCTTTCATGGACTTGCTATTTCAGACTTGTTCTTTTTGTCCCCCCACCTTATCTACACAACCATTGTGTGAAATATCAGGGACAGGGATGGTGTCTCTCCTTGTGTTTTCCTCAGACAGACCAACAGATAGGTAAGGGTTAGTCGTCCTCTGGAAAACCCATTGGAACTTGGACATGGTTCGCAGTACCAGTGTGTGAACACAACATCTGTGGGGATAAGGTTCAGTCGGCAAATTAGTGAGAGGGCGCTCACCGACTGCACGAGGGCACGGCGCCCTTGCTCCCCGGTTCAGAAAAAAGCCCTTTACGGAATAAATGAATGTTGGATTTGCTCCATAAAGGAGGAGGAAAATAACGCAAGGACGACAGCAGCAATAATTTTG
The DNA here is from genome assembly GCA_020466265.1 of Siphamia tubifer. Classification (NCBI taxonomy): domain Eukaryota; kingdom Metazoa; phylum Chordata; class Actinopteri; order Kurtiformes; family Apogonidae; genus Siphamia; species Siphamia tubifer. The sequence continues at coordinate 7,594,414 of CM035787.1, read as the reverse complement.
AACAAGGACGTAAAAAGTGTCTGTGACCAGACCATGGGCTCGGGTAAGGACGGACTGTGACTGAAGGGAAAACATTTCACTGGATAAAGGGTAGGAGTAAAAAAAATAGAATCACATATGTATCGTATATTTTGTTTCATGATTTTTAAATAAATTTTTTTGTTCAAATATCCACCCCCCCCCAATATTTAAGTGATTAATTTTAAGCCGGGTGGAAAAAAAATACCGCTTGTAAAGACCGTAGACGACTGTATGAGTAACTCAGATGTATAATATGTGTCATAGAATACACAGAAATCACCTCAGTGAAGGCACACAGATGACAGCTAGCTTATTATCGTATTAGCTTCAACAACACACCAGCGTTAAACAGCATTAAACAATACACTATGATAATATCTCTTCCAACTGTATTGTGTTATTAATCTGACCTTGTGTCATTTACACACAGTAATAAACCAGGAATGAATGAAATAGAGTTGGAAAAAAGAGGGTGATTCTAAACACAGAGGTGGTGCGTTCAGGACCACCGTAACATATCTGGTGTGTTCAACAACATGGGATATCTCAAAACTTAGAGAAAATTAGTTGTTCCTGAATAAATATAGTTAAATAATCAACATTAATTAAAGTGTGTGGTGTTTGTAACAGAAGGGAAGAACAGAGCTGGACATGTACACTTTAAAGTTCATTTTATTATAAAGTATGTTCATTTAAAGGCTCTTATTTGTGTTGTGTGCAGATAAATGTAGCAGTTTACTTCCCAAAGTCTGGTTCAATATATTACTGCTGAATAAATCTGAACTGACTCACATATGATCTGTATTTTTTGGGGAAATATGGCTCCTGACAAATTGGGAATATCGAAGAATCGCAATTTAAATCGAATCGGTACCCAAAAAAATCATAAAGAATCTAATCGGCATAAAAGCATATCGTACCAGCCGTAGTATAAAGGGTGTATTTGTCTGCATTTGGTACTGCAGGTATTTACCATCAGACCAATGTCTGTCACCTTTACGGTTCAAATTTCTCAACTTTATTTGTAAAAATATCAGTTTTAGAGCATTTTTTTCTATTGTTATGTTTATACCTTCTACAGAGGGAACATTTGGAGAATTATCTAGTTTTCCAATACTTATATGTAGACACATTTTGAAATTTTATTTTATTTTTTTGCGAATATTGTTACTTTGCTCATGTTTGATGACTAATTCTGTTGATTATTTTATTCAGTTCATTGATTATTTTGTCATTTTTGTAGATTTTTCTGTTAACTTTTGGTCATTTTCTGGGTAATTTGTTCATCTTTGTTAGTTTCGTTAATTATTTTAGTAAATTTATTGGTTACGTCGCTCATTTTCTAACATTTACAACCTGTACTTGTGCACTTTACAGTTCAAAGTTGAGAATTTGTTTGTAAAAATGTCACTTTTAGATAATTTTTTCTATACATTTTACAGGGGTGGGGTGGGGGGAGATGGACCATCCATTTGGATTCAAGGAAAACAGGTCGTCATTCAATGCCTGACACCAGTGTCGTTCTAATAGACATTAAAAGTGCTGTCATGTATAATGACTGTGCTTTTATCAAATGATAAGGTGCTTTCTATGCTTTTTCAGCTTTGTTAAATCATCCCGCAGCCTCTTTTAAAAGCTTGTCTTCGTAGGTTGATGTCCTGCCCACCCAGCGCCGCACAGAATCCTCCGCTCTACGCCAACTGAATGAATAAAAGGCGACGTATTCACTGCCGGGGCCCAGACTGCTCAGTAAAAGGTGAATGGGCCGGCCGGCTGTCACGGAGCTGGAGACCTCTCCAACTCTGGCAGATTTTCATAAGAAAAGGCTATTAGTATGAGTGCAACGCCAAGCACAAAAATTGATTTGGCCTTTCGCTCCACAACCTTGAGCAGCGACCTTCGAAATACCTGTGGGGTGGGGTGGGGTGGGGTGGGGGGGACCGGCATTGGAAAGAGAAGGGGAGGAAAGCACATGAAGACTTGAAATGTTGTAATAGAGGCTGTAGAGCAGCAGACGGAGGAGGGAAATGGAGAGGAGTGTTGAAATTAGAAAAGGAAGTTGTGTTTGTGTCTGCGTCTGACAGCAGGGGGGGGGGGTTATCAGGGGTACACTTCAGCAGGATGACGTACAGACATATTGTATGGATCTGATCTATGACCTTTCATTCAGACAACTGCCAAGTTCTTCAACACATACACACACACACACACACACACACACACAGTCCTATTCTCGGCCTTTGTTTGTTTGTTGGTTTATTTGTTTGTGTTCAATTTCTACTAACATGATTATTATCAAACATACATATACAAACATATGTATATGTATATGAGGTCATGTTAATCAAACACATTCAAAATGTCCCAATTCTCCTTCAGTTCAAACTGAAAACAAAACTAAGACACAATCAACTCAAAATGTCCACTTTGCCTTTTTCTTGTGATATTAAAAAAATTTTTAAATGTTTTTTTAAAAAAATCCCATGTTACTACGGCTGCACATTTCTTTAAGACAATGCACAGGGAACATTAAGCTCACATAGACAGAGATGTATTGTACTAGATTATAGTTAAATAGTTTCCATCCATAGTCCCTGGTAACATAATAAATACATTTAAAATGAACAATCACTAAGAACTGTACAATAAGAATGTTAAGAAAACTTTGAAAAATTAACCCAAATAAAGAGCATGATGAAGAAATTTACAATATTTACATCTATCCATCCATCTTTTCACTGTGACCTTTAACAGTTTTCAAATCAACAGTCACAGCATAAATATGCTAACCTGAGTATACAGGAATGAAGAGGAAATTCCTGATTCGTTCTATCTCTGATCATTGTGACCTTTGACCTACATTCACCAACATTTAATAGGATCTATTCATGACCACCTCGTATCCTTCCTGAAAATTTAATGGAAATTGGTCCAGTAGTTTTTGTGTAAAGTTGTTGACAAGAGGACAGATGGAAAAACAGAAGGGGAGCAGAGTGATTCATTATTGCACGTCTTTGTGATATAAATGTTCTATAACGAGGATGACATTTTTTCCATATATTGTGCAGCTCTACATCTTGCTTAATCTCTATCTGCTTTGGTGTTTCCTTAGAATGTAGGACGTTTTGGCCTAGGACATTCCAGACTGCACTTTTTGGACAAATCATATTTTCTTATAACCCTAATGCTAACAATATGAGTTTATTATATATATTTATAATGTGTGATCATATGTAAAATTCTTATGAACGGTTTCAAATAATGTGAGGTTATATACTTGTAAATTAATTTGTATAATTTCGATACTTTAATTCGAGTATATTGTATACATTTTTAATATGTGTTCGAGTGAATAATGAAATTATATACAAATAAACATACATTTATGGTGTTTGGTTTGAAAATACGATTTGTCCAAAAAGTCCTACTCTGCAAAAAGTGCAGTCCCAAACGCCCCAGGCCCAAACACCACTGTCCCAAACGTCCTCACCCCAAATGCCGTCCAGTGTTTCCTTGTTCCTTTCCTTGAACTCCTTCTGCTCATGCTGTCAACTCCTATCGTCTTTAATGTGGGGCCCCAGGCTTACAGTGCCACAGATATAATCAGGTTTAGAAGAATAGTTTTAGCCTGTGGGGCTAATGGACAAAAAAGAGCAAAGAAAAGAGGTGGGAATGATGACAGAGAGGCTGAGGATGAGACGAAGATGTGGGATAAATAAAAATAGACTGTGCCAGATGGTAGGACAGATGAAACTAAAAAGTCCAGACCAGGAAGGAATCATCAAAACAAAGGAAAAGGAGACTCTCGTAAAACGGACAGGGAGGATTTGTAGAAAATCACGATAAGACACTGACACGAGTCAATGAATCAACACTAACTGCCGCGAAGAAGAAAGAGATGTCGACAATGTGGGGAGAGAAGAGAGAAAAAATTAAAGCAAAGCCAAAAGCAGACGCACAGACCCAGTAGACAATTACAACACAAACAAACATCGCAATCTTCTATCGTTCATTACAAGGCTCGTAACAAATCCCAGCAAGTTTAGTATTAGGCCGAGGTGTCGCATGAAATATACATCATATCGCTTTCATTTCACAAACAAAAACACACATACAAACATTATTAGACCTCCAAACATCATTAAAAACAATGGTTCTACAATCCACTACTAACTGCTGTGTGAAACATGTGACGAAAAGAGACATTTTTGTTTGTATCGTTATCATTAGGATAGTAAGCCTCCTCTGAAAGAACTCAACCCCCCCCCATGTCCCCATGTCCAGGGGACGACAGATGAAATCTTGTCTTCTGGCTAAGTCCGGCTTTTTTAACCATGTGTAATAATGTGTTTTATGAAATTGCATTGTCCCTTTTAAATACACTAAAATAAAACCAAAATAAATAAAGGAACAAATTAATGAATTAATATTAAAACAAATTAAAAAAGCTACAATAAAAATTAATGAATAAGTAGGACAAATAAATATAAGTAAATGAATAAAAGTAAATAAATTCAACAAATATTAAATAAATAAAGACGTAAAAAAATAGAAAATATATACAAATAAAAAAATTTTAAATTAGAATTGCAGGACCTGCGATGTGACAATTGTGCACACGTACCATTGTGATGTTGATGCTGATATTGTGCAGCTCTAGTTTTATTATTTCTAGTTTATTTTTCCTCACTCCAGACCTCCCTTGAAGTCCTCTAGCACCCCCCAGGGGAGGCCCACCTCACCTTTTGGAAACCACTGGTCTACATCAAACCTAAATTCTGTCAACAGCCTTGTTTTAATCATCTGTACGTCGTAAAAACATTGGAGTTAATCAACAACAATGAAGAGCGGTTCTTCCTTCCATGCACTAACAAGGACTGCAGCGAAATATGACAAAAAGCACAACTTTCTTTAAGGCTTTTCTGTTCATATTTGAGTTTCTTTGTGTGAGACGTGACCTCTTTTGTCCATGGAGCATTTTCCCATTGGCTTTGGCTGTGTAAATGAGCAAAATTTTATTACGGCGATAAAAAGATTCGAGTACATTTCGTTGTCACCCACCCCTGGGGAACAAGATTGATACGATCTAACGTGATTTGACAGGGATGGAAGGAGGAAAGATAGGACTTAAAAGAAAAAAAAAAAAGAAAAGGAAGGGAGAGAGAGAGAGAGAGAGAGAGAGAGAGAGAGAGAGCGACGGCAGCGGGAAGGAGTAAAAAAAAGTCCAAGGTAGAAGATTTGATTGAGGGAGATACAAGAAGAGAGAAAAGTGGTCAGGAATAAAAGAAGGGAGAGATGAATAGTGTCATAATTAATGAGATGTAAGAATAGAAGAGTGAAGAGTGAGAGGGATGGATGAAAAGAAGGATGGATGGACAGGGAGATGAGAGTGATGAACAACTGAAGGATGGAGATGAGCTGATGTAGGGTGGGGGGGGGGGGCCTGGAGGAGTGGCTGAGGAGTGGGGCAGAACAGACACTGACCTGGGGATGTGATAGATGACACCCACTGAGAGAAGTTCAGCAAATTAAGAGGAAAAAAGAAAAGAAAAAATAGGTAAAAAAAAAAAAAAGACTTGTGCAGTGTCAAATACCCTCACTGTCATGAGTACACTTACACACAGGATACTATCTGTACTTACTAAGTATACACTTTTAACCAGGTACGTGTTGTTCCAATACTGCTGCTGCACTCACCGGAAATGCCGTCAGAAACTGCGAAAAATACATATTCTTTTTCGACCAAAATGTATATTATTGTAAAATGTATTATCCACACAACTTTCACTACAAACTACGGTGGCCCGGAGGTGCAAAACCAATTTTACAAAATGTCAAACACTTTTACAAAGCTTGAGACAAATTTACATAGTAAAAAACATTTGTACATATTGTAAAAGAAAATAACATTACCATAACAGACAAATTTACATTAGAGAAAACTAATTTAAAAAAACCTGACACTTTTAGAAATGCCAAAACAAATTTACAAGTAACTCCAACCAGAAAGGGAACGTACCAACTCCAGGTTTGAACCCGAATGATAACGGGGATTTGTTGTTGATCTGGCTGATGAGACGCCAACTGTGTGGCTGCTGCTTCTGTCTGGTCTGAGCATTTTAAAAAACGCTAACAAAATGTAAAAAAAAAAAAAAAAATGAACGTATAATTGTATATTAGTGCAAATAATGGAAGTACAATAGAGAAGAAATAGTTAAAATAGAATGCAAATAATAGAATAAAAAAGGGTAAACGCAATGAACAATGTAAAAATCCGATAAAAAATATTGCACAGAACCCTGGATAATTGTACAGAAAAAAAATGTATATTTTATGAAAGAAAAGGTCATTCAGAGAAAGAATAACGTCCATATTCTGCAAGATATTCTGATGTAAAACGGAAAAAAAGGAAAGAAAAGGTAAAAACAAAAAGGAAAGGAAAAAATGGGTATTAAAAAAAGATGAAATACAGATGAAATCTAGTCTTCTGGTTAATACTGACTTTTTTAAACATGTGTAATCATGTGTTTTATGAAACTGCATTGTCCCCTTTCAAATAAACTAAAATAGAACAGAAAAAGGTAAACAGATGTGAGTAAATGGGGGAAGTAACATAAAAGGAGGAAGAAAAGAAAAGGTGGAACAAAAGAGAACATGTATGTTTGGACATTTGACAGAGAGGAAAAAGAAAAACTATCAGAGCTCTGTGTTGGTCATCGACTAAGGCAAATATAAAATAAATAAATAAATAAAATAAAAATCAATTTCAGTATCAGCCCCAAAAAATCCATATGGGTCGATCAATAGTATGTGTAAGAGGTAGTGAGTGGAAGGACCAGGGATGGAAGGATGAAGAAGGAAGACGATGAATGAAATGAACAGAAGAACAGAAGTACGAAAAGAGAAGTGAAGAATAGAAGAAAATACACAGAAAGAAGAAGAAGAAGAGGGTGAGCGACACAGACTGGGCCAATGTTACTAAAGTCTCCATATATTATAGAGAAGTGGCCATTGTGGAGAATGTAGTGCAATTACCAAAGGCCATGATGCTCTGGATGGTTTCAAATATGATTTTTCAGGACACATGCAGGATTTATTTATACATATTTATAGGGAAATCACTCTATTCACATTGTTCTTGGAGTTCAATTGAAGCCGACTTATTCATTTATTCAGGCTAAAACACTTGCACTCTGTTCCCAGTTTGTAAAGTTAAGCTAAAGCCACAGTTTCAATTTTAATTTTTTTAGATTTCTCTAAAGTTGGGCTATTATTGCAGAAGTTTGTGACCAGTCCAAGCCTTTATTTAAAAACACTCGTCACTTTTCCATCAACCCTCAAATTGTAGAAAAACAATGTGTGCATAAAAATTTACCTTATGGATAAATTAGAATTTCAACAAAACCCTCGTTTTTCCATTAAATGTTTTTGTGTTGAAAAGAGGTGGTGTGTCAGCTATGTAATTAATATTACTACACACAGTATAAAATGATGAATATACCAGGAACAGGTACCTGCTAGCTTAGCCACGCTATCCCCATTCATTACATGTATGGGTCTACTGGTGCTTCATAGGCAGGGGAGGCGGGGCTAAAAGTTCATCTAGGACGGTACTACAACCAATCAACGTAATCTTTAGGATGATGCAGTTAGATGCTGGAAAGTTTGCAGAGGAGTCCGGAGAATTTAAAGATTGTTGTCGTTTTCTCACATTCTTCACTCATCTTTGATAAAAGGAAAATCACCACCTGTTGTTGTTCTTCTTCTATGGTTGTTTCTGGTTGTTTCTCTCTGAATCGTTGCTGCGTCACTTTGTGATGCCCACCCTCTGACTCTATACTCCACTGTGATTGGTCGGCCAGTTTCAGCCCGTGTCGGGCTTTCATTGGTTTCCTTCATCCCAGATGTGTTTGTGTGGTGTTTAGAGTTTCTGCTGGCTCCCCAGTTCCTCCAGTCCCCAAAACACTGTGTTTTCCCCGTCTCTATTTGTCCTTGTACCAAGGCCAAAGACTGTCTTGTCTCCTTTCTGACCCAAACACTGACTCTGTGTCCTCCTTCTATTATCCTTGGCCCAGCTAAATCATAGTTTATCCCCCATAAATAACAAACTATCAGTAACTAGACTACTACGGTAGCACATCAGATTTGCTGCCGGTTGGGGCGTCTAGGCTAGGTGCCTGGGTTAAGTTTATTTATTTATTTGACAGGGACATTGCAAAACAAATGTGTTGCACAGACCAGATATAGCTACAAGCCAGATCACAGGGTAGTTGTGATATGAATAAATGCTAACATTAGCTAATGTAAGGAAGTTACTTCACTTTTATGAACGTGTCCCTGAGCAGTGATTTGTTGTGCAACAGAGGACATAGTTCACAAACACACATTTGTGGACATGGACATAAAACTAAAAACACAGTAAAAGGCTAAAAATGTAAAACAATGAGAGCAGTAACATAAAATGTTAAATGTGCTAAATGTTGTTGGTGCAACCAACAGAACGATATTAGTCTTTTAATTTTTAAAATCTAATTTAAAAAAATCTCTGATAAAAATACATGCATATGATAAATGTTACTGGTTACCTGTAAAATCCATGACACCATCCATTGACCATCTTATAAATTACAATACTAGAAATAATAGACAAGTGTATGTCAGTCACTAAACAAGGGCATCAAATATTTGGTTTGACAACTGAGCCACTGCTAGCAAAGCCCACATAGCATGGCGACCCACTTAATCTTACACATAAGCAGCACTGGATACTCTAACCCAGGGGTGTCCAAATCCAGTCCTCGAGGGCCGGTGTCCTACATGTTTTAGATATTTCCCTCTTCCACATGATTCAGTTTAACCCTTTAACTCCCAAAATTTTAGCAGTTTCACAGTAAAAAGAATGAAAATAAGCAACAAAATTAACAAAAATGATTAATAAACTGACAAAATAATTAGCAACATGAAGAAAGTGACACTTTTAAAAATTTAAGAAAAAATAAACTAAAAAGTAGAATTTAGAAAAATAAACAATGAGCAACAAAATTAACAAAAACTTTGTGTCTTACTTTGTATTTTGTCAGTTTATTATTTATTTTATTGATGACTTTGGCCATTTTTTTCATTTTGTTGCTTATTTTCATTCTTTTTACTTAAAGTTAAAGGGTTAAAGGGTTAAAATGAATCATGTTGAAGAGGGAAATATCTAAAACATGTAGGACACCGGCCCTCAAGGACTGGATTTGGACACCCCTGCTCTAACCAGACAGAATCTTTTGTACAGATTCCACAGAAGGAGAATGGACTGTAGGAACCAAACGTGCTATGTACACTAGTGTGTTTTGGCGCACACCCCCAGTGATCTTTAAAGTTACTGTAGACTTCAGCACTTGTGATTTCATTTCATGTTTCTGCCACATACGTTGACACTTGCTAAGAATAAATGCCCTCACACCACAACTGTGAAAAGCTCATCATACCGATCACACCCAAGACAAAACCTTATGAACAAGTGTTTCCAGGAACAACCACCCCCACCCGTCACAAATACTGTAGCTCTTAATGGACATGTCCCTCTCAAAATGTCAAAACACTATAGGTTTGGCCTTTCAAGGTCACTCAAGGTCATGATGCCATGTTGCAGCCTACATGTTTTTATCACCACACTTTTTGGCGTTACGGCCATTTTAAATCGCGTGACCTTAATTTTGATCTTTGAAGGTCACTCAAGGTCAAAGGTCATGATGTTATTTTGAAGCCCATGTCAGGTTTCCTATCTGTCAATAATAGTCTATCTCCCACTTTTTCTTTTTCTGCTGTAGTCAATTTTATGCAGAATTAAAAGACCAGAATTGTGGCGCTCATTCTGTAAAGTGTTCAAAGGTTATATCCAAAACTTGATTTTGACCTTTATTGTGTCTTTGACCTTGTGTCTTCAAATTTTCAATGTTTTTTCTTCAGATGTCAGTGCTCATCAACAGTGACAGGAAAAAGAAGCTACATACAAAAGTGAGTCCACAGGAATGAAGAGGAAATCCCTAATGTGCCGTATTTCTGATCATTGTAAAAACACAATTATGGTGACCTTTGACCTACATTCACCAACATTTAATGGGATCTATTCTGGACCACCTTGTACCTGTCTTGAAAATGTCATGAGAATTGGACCAGTAGTTTGCCGACAAACTAAAAAGAACTAACACCAAAGCCCCCCCCCCCCCCCCCTTCTTACAAAACAAATGATGTTGTGACTCACCTTGACAATGTCGCCTAGGTACACATCCTCCATCTTGTTTGGCACCTTCATTCTGAAGATCCGACCCACTACAGCTGAGGAGTCTGGGAAGGCGGTGGGAGCGGCCGTGCTGCGCTCAACAGCTGCCGTCACACCCGCCTCCACAGTCCTGACTTCTTCCGTCACCTCCTGGAAGTCCCGAAGGAGCGAGGAGTGCATTGAGGCCTCCAGCTCACTTCCTAGCCTCTCGCTTTCTCCACCTCCATCCATTATCACCATATCACCCAGCACATCGATCTCCACCTCTGCATAGACCGGCGGAGTCAACCATCCCGTCACGGCAACAATCAAGGCCAGTGCCAAGGCTCTAGTCCTGGTTAGTCTCACATCCAGGCCCCTGCTCGCCCCGAGGCAATCCAAACTTAGTTTATTGTGCATTCTTCTGCTTTTGTCAGCCCGTCACTAATGTAGAAACACAAAACAAAGAAAAAGTCGATGTCCAAGTAGGGGGGGAGACTTAAGAGGGAGCATGCACCCCCGACAGATAGGAGCAAATCCTTCTTTTCAAAACTCCCTCCCGCCTTTTCCTTCTCCACCCACTCCCGCGTTGAAAAGCTCTCCTGCTTGCCTAGCGCCGAGCAAGACTGGTTCCTCCTTCTTCTGTTCCACCTTCTCCTCCTCCTTTGTCCTCCTTTCCCCTCCTTCGGCTTTATTCTTCCTCTTCCCCTTGGTCTTTTGTGCTCGCCCCTCAGAGGCTCAGGGGTCCCATTGTGCCGAACACCTTTGAGATCTGTGAGGAGACAGAAAATAAGACGAAGACAGAAGCCACGGTTAGCTCAGTTGATCTCCAATCAAAAAGACTTCTAACCACTCAATACTTTGTCCTGTCACAACCTCAGCACCTCAACTTAAACTCCTTCACTCAATCCAAAGTCAATCCTCTCCATAAGTACAGCTGCTTAAACTGATTCACGCCACACAAATCTTATTGTCGATAGAGTATCCATCATCAGGGGGCTGAGCGGGGGGATAATATTATCAATAGTGTGGAGTAATCTGATTAGTTGTTACACACATTCCAGCTGCCTTTCACCCTTTCGCCTCACAGTGCTCGCTCAGAAGCTCCCACATCGTTCTCTAATTGCTCATTGGTGAGATAGTCACCAACTTCAGACCATTGAATGAAAGCCAAAGGGAAAGGCAAAAGAGAGAGAGAGACAGACAGAGAGAGACAGAGACACACACACAAACACTCAGGACATTTAACATGCAGTTGGAGAAATTTCATTTATTGCCTGATGCAGCCTTTCCACTACATGGTATCGGCTGTCTTCAATTCTATTCCAGTCACCTCAGGGATCATGTACTATTCCTTGAGAGCATTTCTATTACAGATACTATCATACCTGGATGTCATCGTGAGACTCCATCAACCTCACACTGATTTGTTTTTTTCATCAGGAACCAAAGACAGAAATGTCTCAACCTCAATGACCGACCCCAGTGTGAACTGCATTTAACTTACTTTTCTATTTACTGGAACTCTGAATCTAGGTTTGTTTTTTTTCTTTTAAATGGCAGGTTGCACGTTAACGCAATGACGCAGAGACAACTCCCCCAATCAGTGTTTAGGTTATTTACACATCACGTTATACAGTATCGCTTGGAACCTTAGTGGACTTGATACTAGAAATCTAGCACCAGGTCATTTTTCATAGTGGAAATGCACCAAAGAAAGTAGAATTGGGTAGAGTCGATACTAGTGGAAACATGGTTTTAGGCTAAAATCTAAGTTTTCAAAGTTTTTTTACACAAAGTTTTTTACACATTAGTCAGATTATAATCTAATCATCACATAATGTGATTCCAATTGAGCTCCTCCGTGTAAATGCTGGACACGCCCCCTTCACAAAGTCACCATGACATTATGTATGTTACTGTAGTAAATCAGAGTTTACAGTATGTACAAAATATAGTGAGCTGTTGCATTTCTGCTCAGTGTTATAGAATAGAATAGAATAGAATAGAATAGAACAGAATGCTTTATTGTCTTTCCCAAATGGGGACCTGGCTCACAACGCATCCACATATTTCCAGATCATGATAAAAGTGAATAGATGTATTTAAAATAGCTTAACTCCTTAAGACCTGAATTTAAATATAAGTGTGTAAAAAATGCTAAATTAAGTAGAGATAATTCATTTGACTATCGCATATTTTTGCTGTGTTGCATATTTGCAACGGTAGGCATTAAGGGGTTAATGTATATATTTGTCCTCCCATTATGTCCGTTTCAAATCTGACGCCGCCATTTATTTACAATTGTTCTTCATCTATGGCGTCAACCGGAAGGGCGTGTAGCAGTGGTGGAACATACCTCAGGCAATAATTGAATTCTCTTGCTGCCCATGTAAACTGGGATTCTTGATTAGTGTTAATAGCTGGACTGAGATGTGCATGTAAACGTACCAGGTGACCAGAGACCAATGAATGAAAGGCAGAGGGAAAGACAAAAGAGAGAGAGAGACAGACACTGAAAGAGATGTGAAAGCAAGACTACGATGGATAGATGATGGAGGAAGAGAGTGAAGGTGATATACGGTGGGACCTTGGATTAGCTAACAATGCTGAACCAGTGAAAGCCTTCTTGGAAGCGATAATGAATGGAAGCCTTCGCTATTGTGAGAGGGGTCAAACTGAGTGTGTGTGTGTGTGTGTGTGTGTGTGTGTGTGTGTGTGTGTATATGTGTGTCCATTGTCAGTGTTGAGGACTGATCTCAGGGGTTTGTTATTCATACAGCTCGTCCATGAAAGGGAGGATCCCCTCCTGTGTGTGTGTGTGTGTGTGTGTGTGTGTGTGTCATAAATGATTTCCCTTGAGGGATTTTGTTAGAGAGAATGAGATAGACAGAAAGCGGAAAAAGAATGAAAGAGAAAGAAAAGAGAAGGAGAGAGAGAACCCCACTGTGACTCCATTTGCCCTGTAGCAGATGCCCGCTGGAGAAAGTGAAATCACTCTCGGAATTCCCTGGCAACAACAACACCAGGCCTCCCAGGTAGCTTTTTTTTGTTTTTGTATTTTTGTCCAGCTAAAAGACTTGTGTTGTTATTACTACCTCACCCTTGGACAAAACGTAATCATGAGTCGTACTGTGTGGCTTCAATGCCGTTAATCGTTTTTTTATGCAAACAGTCGACTTGAGGAAGAAGGAAAACGCTTCGACTCCAATACATGTTTAGCTGTTCTGTAGGTTGTTTACATGACTTTTTATTCAATTTCCTTTTTTTTTTTATTTAGTACAATACAATGCAAATGTTTACATACAGTTCAATTACATTCTTCTTCTATTTCACAGTCATATGACCTTTCCCACAAACTTCCACAAGTAGCAGAGTGGAAATACCCCCCCCAATTTAAAAAACAAATGCCTGTCCACTTTAGCATTCTTTTATAGCACCACATTTCAAAGGCATATAAGGGGTCTTTTACTTTCTTGGATGTTGCAACATCTAAGAGTAATATATATATATATATATATATATATATATATATATATATATATATATATATATATATATATGAGATATTAATCTGCCTTTCTACTACTTCTAGTACTTCTCACTATGAAGTTTTGTGGAATGTTCATTTTAAAAAGCACCTTCAGGGTGTTGAAAACCACTCTCCAGAACACATTTAAACCCAGGACAAAGCCAAATGCTCTATATGTTTTGAGTTCTTACCTTCACAGTGTTGTGAAAGTCAAAATTCTTACTCTTTGAAATGTATATTTTCCTGCGCTCCTGTTTCAAATTGTCTCTGTGCACTATATTCAGCGTTAAAGTTTTACCAAGGCTTCTCCAAAGCAACCCAAGATGGCTGCCAGGGATAAAATGTGTTCCTTTCATGTCGACTACGTTCAACTGGATAGCCGGGAGCAACATTCCTCCTATTTCCCCTTATGGATTTTTTTTTTCCTGTTGTTCAATCTGTCATCTCTTCTTTCAGTAAAGCTTTGGCTCATTTCTTTATTACTTTTCCCTGTCTTGGGATTCTTCTTTTTAAACCAGCATTTCTCCTCAGTTTTCCTGTCCTCTCCTTTTTCCTTGTAAGTCCTTAAGCTTAAAGTAGACCACATCTTCTTTTTCTGTCAAATCTCAAAAACCTTCAAGGCCATTTTTCCTCATCTCCTTGCACTCGCTCACCTATAAAAAAAAAAAAACACAACCTGTCTATTCATCCAGCGACAATAGGCTTGACGATGGCAGGGGAGTGTCGCTATGAAAGGGCCCGCTGAGCTGTCGACGGCGGCGGATAAAAAAAGCTCTGCCGATGCAGAGAATGAGGGACAGATACAGATGGAGAGGTAAAGAGAGGCTGAAAGAGACAAGAAATCTTCTTCTCAGAATGGACTGAAAACTGTCATTACCTCTACACCTGCGATGCCACCCCTCAAACTTGTTCTACCCCACCTACCGTACTGATCACTTTGATGAACACGGGGACATTTCGGGGAAGGAGCCCAGAATGTTTTTGTACCAGAACAGCGGTAATGATAGAGAAACTGTTGAAACAGAGAAAAGATGTTCCTGACACGACGATGGGATTGAATTTAAGAAGCAGGATGAGTAATAAAAGATATGACAGGTGAACATGTGCACTAATTACAGGCCTGTTGTTGAGACGCATTTTGTAACAAACGTCCAAAATGTCAGAATTTTTCATTTCATTTTGTAAATAAACTGCCACATTATGTAATAATTTATTAGATTTTGCAGCAGCAGGTGTTTTGGTGGTGTGGCATTAAAACATTCAGAATGGTTTATGTCTTGGCTGGTAATTAGACATATTAGACATTAGGACAATTTGAAATTACGGATATAATTGGAAATAGAGACATTTTGTTGTTTGTTTAACCTTTTAAGGCAATGTCATATTTTGGATGTTTATTACAAAATGTGGCTCAACATGTTCCCTGATCCAAGTCAGACTGAAGCCCAATCCCAATTCACCCCTTGGCCCAACTATTACAAAATTAGTTCCAAAGGGTAAGGGTTGAAATGTCCCCTTAAAGCAGGGGTCTCAAAGTCATTTTATTTCAGGGGCCACATTCAACCCGATTTGATCTCCAGTGGGTCAAACCAGTAAAATAATAGCATAATAACATATGAAGAATGACAACACCAAGCTTTTGTCTTTGTTTTAGTGTGAAAACACGCCTACATTTGGAAAAAAAAGTGTACTTTTATAAAATATCTAAATGCACAATAAATTAATAACCTGAAAAAAAAATTTAATTTAACAATATTCTGCCGGAACCTATCATTTGTCCATGTGCATTATGGATCACATCTACAAAGACAAACAGAAGCAAAAAATGCTTAAAGTTGTGCTTCATTTTCTTTAGACTCTTAATTATTGACATTTTATTGTTACAAGATCATTTGTAAATGTAAATATTTTCAGAATTCAATGTCAGTTTTTCCACTAAAACAAATGTTAAGTTATCATCCTTTATAGACGGGAAAAAAACTGAGGAGAAAATATAGTCAGGGCCGCATTGGAACATGTGGTGGGCCACATTTGGTCCCCCGGGCCGCATGTTTGAGGCCCCCACCTTAAAGAAATGGGACATTTTGCGACCGTCCTGCACCCGTTTTACCAAATACAGATGTGTGAGATGATAGTAAATATGATGACAGTAGGTCTGGGTGACATATCAAATTAGCGATTAATTCCAGGTTTTTTGTTGCAGCTGATTTAAAAAAACTTTTTATTTTTCTCGTCTTCTTACAGCACTTGGGAACTTCAGGAAATTCTGGGATAAAAAGTGACAGCCATGACATAAAAGTCATAATTATGAAGTAGAAAGTCACAATTTAATATTGTAGCGTTCTGTTTAGTTACCAATTTAAATACCATTTTGAAAGTATATGATTTGATATTGGTATCGAATTAAACCCTTTTAGTACCCAACCCCAACTGCAACACCACCACGTATCCCGTACCTAGGACGACCTTCTCAGGGCAGTTTCACACAGTCCATATCAGAGTACATTGGACCCAAAGTTAAAGTTCAACAAACATTCCGTGCTGGAGTCTCGTACCCGGGTCGAGCTGAGAAGGCGGTCCTGGGTACGGACTGTGTGGACTCAGTACGAAAGCGCTCTTATCCTAATCAAGGCTTAGATGTACGGTCTTTGAGAAACTTCCTACATGCTGATTACATTCGTCCTTTGTGGAGCATTGGATGGATGGAGAAAATTAAAGCTGCTCAGAAGTGAGATTTGCATATTTTAGGATTTTTTTTTTGTTTTCTTTTTTTTTAACTGCTCTACACAAACTCCCAATTTTCCTTTTCAAACGCCGGTTTTAACTGTAACACCAACGCTTTTACAAAGAGAAACGAGCACAAACTGTGATGAGAAACAAGCTGGCGAGTCCTCCACGGCTGTTGCGTTTGCGCCGACGCCAATAATAAAAGGTAGGTCTTTGAAAAGCAGCACGCCCACAGGAAGGTCTGAAAGAACCTGGAGTTTAAAAACGGAGCCACTTCTCGTACTCATAAAGTCAACGATTTACTAAAGCCTCGTGTCTCGCTGGGTTTTTTAAAGCCAGCTGATGTGTGTGTTTTTTGTTTTTGTATTTTCTTCCTCCTCCCCTGGGGTAAAAATGCCAGGTTAATTCTAAAGCCACAGCAGCTGCGCTACTAAAGGAAATGAGGCGACGCTGTGGAATCCGACCTAAAAATAATCAAAGTGTAATGACTTCAGACTTGTAAAGAAGAATGAGCATTTACAAGTGAGGCATTACATCAAATAAAGCGTCGCGTAACACCACTTGTTGTCTTTATGGACACTAAGTTTTATGTGTGACATATTAAATGGGGTGTATACCCTTCCAATGTGTGTAATGTACAATTGTCCTACATTAGATCCACTGGTGTCATGAACATAACACGTGTTTCGACTGTAAACCAGCTACTGCTCAGCGATATAAATACATTTAAAGACACGGTGCAGACATCCCTCAGTCCCATCACAGCGATCGGGTTGCCAGGACATCCTTAAAAATAAACATTTAACCGGACACTTAGCATGCTGTTACCGCTTGTCTTCCTCTGCGGAGTATTAAATAGGACTTGGGAGAGAGAAATAGAGGGGGGGGGTTTGGAAGGAGAGTAAAGGTGAAAGAGGTCTGGGGATTTCAGGATGAGGTTTGGTGCTAAATGGGGAGACGGAGTGGGAGGTCTGAGATCTGATCATTTGTTATCGGTTACAGAACACAATGTGAAAACTGCTGTGTTGAATCTATACTTAGACGAGTGCAGATGCTTTTCCTATTTGGTTTTCATCACAGGATGGATCTATGCTCTTTCATCCTTAAATTGCAGTTGGTCCACAAATAGTGAAGCGTGTGTTATCTCTATTCATCGGTAATAAGATCAATTATTGACTTAACACCGTTACTACTTGGCTAAATAGAAATGAATAAATTTATATACGAGTCTGTTTGTTGGACAAAACTAAATAAAGAACAATTTATTTATGATTTTTTTTTAGACAGTATCTGCATCAGACATTAACTGTGTTAAATATTACAGATAATAATGTGTCATGAACCTGTCAGTCAAGATGACAGATAAAAGTGTCTGGTCACCAGGTGCCCCCCTACCTCCAGCCTCATGACCCCTCCTCTGCCCACCTTGTTCAGCCACATTATGTAATAAGGTTTTACATTTTGCAACAGCAGGTGCTTTGGTGGTGTGGTATGAAAACTCAAGGAGCTGTTTGGGAAACATACCAAGTGGTTTATGTTTGGTAATTAGACATATAAGACAATATGGACAAATGGAAATGACAAATATATTTTGGAAATACAAATGTGGCAAAATCTATTACAAAATGCATTGGGGCAGTTTATTACAAAATTAAATGAAGAGGTTTTTTTAGAAAAACAAAATGCGGGTCATCTCACCCCCCCCCCCCCCCCCCCCCCCCCCCCCCCTTCTCATTCCATGCCTTAGCTTGCCGTTGCTTTGCTCTTCTTCTCCTGTTGTCCTTCGTTCACCTTTCACTCCCAAAGTCACAGCTGATACGTCTATTATTGGCATTTCTATTAATCTATTATAGGAGAGAGAGAGTGTGTGGGGGGGCCGCAAAATGGTGACATTCCTGAGGAAGTTTTGCAGACTGACAGGTGACACTGACGCCACCCAAGACGCATATAGAGGGTATGAACAGACGTCACTTCCCACAGGCCACGCCCCTTCAGTCCAACCCAGTGACACAACACAGCGTCTCAACATAGAGGTTTGAATAAGGAGGGGGGGAGAGAGAGAGAGAGAGAGAGAGAGAGTAGAGAGAGAGAGAGAGAGAGACAGAGAGAGAGAGAGAGAGAGAGAATAGAACATGAAACTAAGATGAGAACTGGACCTGTTTATATGAGTTATTATTCCTGATTAAACTGAATTGTGATACCACAGTCACACACACAAATCCCCCCCCCCCCCCCACACACACACACACACACAGTTGTTTATATGTCTCATGGGGACAAAGTTTGTAATCTAGTAGCTATTGGGTAGTGAACGTAAACACATTTTTATAATAAAATAAAAAAAATAGATAAAGAAATTTTTTTTATTTATATATATATATATATATTATATATATATATATATATATATTATATATATTATATATATATATATATATATATAAATGATAAATACAAATAGAACATTTTGAATACATAAAAATACAGTAGTATACACTTGAAGATATGTTCACTTTAAAAAAATGTTTCTCTTTGCAGCTGTTTCCCTCATGCTTTATAATGTCATCCACAAAAAAAAAAATTATTTGTAGGACCACATCATTTCTATTTTACTAATGGGGACCTAACATTTATATTAAACCCTCGTGGGGACCTGGAATTGGTCCCCATGGTGTCACTGTGTAAACATATCAATGTCCCCATAAAGACAGGAATATAAGCACACACACACCTCGATCAACACTGAAATATAATCAGTTGTTTCTTGTGCTCGTATCAACATTTCCTAAAAATTTCAGCCAAATCTGTCCATAACTGTTTGAGTTATCTTACTAACAAACAAACAAATAAACAAACTAGAAAAGCACTCTGAGAGCGCAGACCTCTACCAAGGAAAAAGCATTTAATTTATGTGTTTATTTAAAACATATACATATATATATATATATATATATATTTTTTTTTTTTTTTTTTTTTTTTTTTTTCCCCCTTGTTTTATTTACTTAAAAAAAGAAGTAAAGGGAGCCATCTAAAACACTGGGCCATGACGACCACTGGGTTAAACTAAGACGTCAGTGAAGGAATTCAACACAGATGAAGGTAAAAAAAATTCAGCTGCATTCAGATTCACATTAGCTCTGAGCCAGAGAAGGAACATAAACCAGAAATGATTAGAAGACGTGACTGTTCAGATGTTAGATGCCAGTGAGGACAGGGGAGGGGACAAATGTGTGCGTCCAACCACCCAGTGAATTATGAAGCACCCTCTGAGAAGACAAAGGAGCAGAGAAGAACACTGATGAAATGATAATTGCATGTTAAGTGGAGCGCTATTTTCAGCCAAACCGTGGAGTCGACAGGAGAAAAGATCGGCTGCAGATGATTATCATCCATGACACAGGTCGTCCATATCATTCTGAATATAAGGCGCACTGGAGGATAAGGCGCATAACTACACACATAAGTACAGGTGGTAATAGGACCCGTTTACATGACAGGTTTTATTCCTGCTTAATGCAGAATAAAGGTTTATTCCTCTTTCAGGTGAACTATGTCAAAACTTAATTAGAGTTAAAAATGATCATTCTGAATAAACTCACTGGTTTATTCTGATCTTAATTCTGAATTCAATAATTCTCTGACATGTAAACAGTTCATTCGTCTTTAACATTATTCCTGTCGTTCTGCACATGCTCCTGGTGATGTCGCACATATTCTGCTGTTGTTTCAGTCGAGGTGATGCTTCAGAATTATTACAAAAATAAATGTAAAAATCACATGTAGTATCTGCTCTAACATGGTGAGAGTTAAAACAAACAGAAACAAAACAGGAAGTGGACGCTATCGTTTTCTTACGTTAAGCGGCCGTTCTGTCCAATCAGAACCCTCTGTACCTGCAGCTGTGAAACACCAATTAACTAGAGCAGGATACACCCGTTTACCATAGAAACCTTTAGTCAGAATTAACATGTCCATGTGAACACAAAATAAATAGTTACTTTAGTGCACATAAATAAATTGCAATAATAATAATAATTAACATAATAGTACAGCTACGTGTGTATAAAAATACTCTGGTAAAAGTACTGATTCAACTACTTTACTTAAGTAAAAGTAAAAAAAAAAAGGACCATTTCTCAATTGTAATAAAGTAAAAAAGTGAAACTGGATTTTTTTTTTTTTTGCTGTAGCTGAAATACTTATTTAACGAGGAAAAATCTGAAATGTTTCAAAAGTATTTAAAAACAAAGCCTTTAAAAGTGAGTCACTGAGTAGATTAGGTTTGGGCAATGAACCCAAAATTTACTGTTACTGACATTTACTACCATACACACCTGATTTTTCCCTCGTAAGCTTCATTTTTTTTAAGCAATGTGTACCACATAAAATGGTTCCAGGGTCAACCCCCCCCCCCCCCCCCCCCCCACACACACACACACACACCAAATTTTAATGGGATCTATTCTGGAATACCTCACACCTTTCCTGACAATGTTACAGACATTAGGTCGGTGGTTTTTGTTACTAGAAAAACAAAGAAATGCACCAAAACTAAATCTTTTACCCTTTTAGGGGGTGGGGTAATTAATAAATAAGGCACACCCCATTAAAAGGTGCACTGCTGCTTTTTGAGAAAACTAAAGGACGTTAAGGACGCCTTATAGAGCAAGAGACATGATAGAAAATACAGAATATGGGAAGAATACTGTGGAGGAGTAAAAGTGACAAAATTAAATACATAAATACACCATTAAATAATTAATTAAATGTGTCATTAACTCATTAAAATTGGAATTCATTTGAGGTAAAAAAAAAACAAAACAAACAAAACAAAACCATATTTCACTAATTAATTATTTCCTGGTCTTTGTGTTACAGTGGATCATTAATTATTTTGGTCAAAGTCAGTGGGCGGGGCTAACGTGAAACTAGTCAAATCCACTAGAGTGTCAAAGCGAGCGTAGTTTTTTTTTTTTATCAGTTGCCAATAAAGTTTAGTTTTCTAAAGTATCCAAACAAACGGAGGTAGAGGTTAAAGGTCACATCAATCTTTTATCTGGAACCCATGTGACTGGACTGGATCAATCAGCTGTTAGGATCCGCCCACTCACTTTGATGGTTGAGGTTGACAGATAAAATAAATTAATGATCCACTGTAACACAAGGACCAGGAAATAATTAATTAATTAGTGAAATAATAATATAAGTTTTATTTTTTTTTATTTTTACCTAAATTGAATGAGTGATTTAATGAATTAGTGACACATTTAACAACACATTTATGTTATTGTAATTAATTAATATTTTATTTAATTATTTAATGATGTATTTATTTAATTGTGGCACTTCTAGGCCTCCCTAGATAACGGGCAGGACTACAAACCCAGCTGTCAGGGAAAACAAGCCCCAGTGGAAAGTTCCGGCCACTCCTCAGTCACTGCTTTGATATGAAGTCAGTCAAACATGGATGTGAGCGACAGCAGATGGGAACAAAAAACACCAACAAACCAAGAGGAGTGGATTTAAAAACACACATCTGAAAACAAGGACATGAACCAACACTGACACACACACGCTTTTTACATTAGCTGATATTTGGAGCCAATATTGAGGGGTTTTTTTCTGTTAAATAAAAGCAAATGTCAGAAAATTGTCTTTAAATACAGTTAAGAAAAACAAATAATGACATTTAAACTAATAAATATAACCAAAAGTACATCTTTTTAGTTTTCTTTTCTCTACTACTCTACCTTTTTGTCTTTTTTCCTCTTTTCTACTTTTTCTGTTATTTCCTTCTTTTTTTCTCTAATATTCTTTTCATTTTTCCTTCTTTTCGGTCCCCCCTCTATTTTCCTTCTCTTCTTTCACTTTTTCTTCTTTTCCGTTCTCCCTTTTTTTCTTTTTTCTCTTCTTTTTTCCTTCTTTTCTTTCCCATTATTTTGTTGCTTCCCTTTTCCCCCTTTGTTTTTCTTTTCTTTTTGTTTTCTCTTCTTTTCCTTCACCTGTACTAAATCATGATAGTGTAATAATAGAGCATATTGGTCAACACAACACATAAAAAACAATAAAAGGTAAATATTGCCGCATATATCAGTGTACTGTTCCTCCAGACTCACATCTGCAGTGACATTAATCGTCCACATCAGGACATAATGTCCACGGTAGACGTACAGATGTCCATTCATGCATTTGTACATGTAGAAGAAATCTGAGACGGCCACGCGGCACACATGAAATTTATGTGCAATTTGTGTTTTGTTGTGGATTTCCAGGCTAAAATTTACATACAAATGAGTTTCAAAGACTCAGACAGTTGTTGCATCGTCCTACATCATCGCATATGTGTAAACAAAAGATAAAGAAGGAAGAGCTTGTGTTTTCTGATCAAACGGCACAAGGAAAGAGACACAATGTGCAGCACTTTAAGGTGTGGAGCAGGGGTGTCACAAACATGTGGCCTGGGGGTCAAATGAGCCCCCCCCCCCCCCTGAAAAAAAAAAAAAAAGGTTCCAATCTGGAATGAATTTATAAAGTGAAAATGTTCCACAGTTAAAGCTGTGGAACTGATTTTAGTTCAGGTTCCACATACACACAATGACACAAAATAATGACTATTGTCTTTTTCAGCAACATTTTCACTATGACTATAAATAATAATTATTTTAAATTTAGTTTTTTGTTTTAGTGCAAAAACTAGAATTAAATGCTGAAAATATTAACAGAACGGTAAATAATATAAATAATATTGACACCAAAAGCTGGGATAAAATATCCAAAACATATGCACAAGTATGAATATATATATATATATATATATATATATATATATATATATATATATATATATATATATTAAAATGTAAGTACAGAGACTGAAAAAAATCTATTTAATGTAATGGAGTATGACCACTTAGTTACTTCCTATCTCTGACTAAAATACCTATAAATAACTCTTACCAAATACATAACACCAAAAACATAAAATAAAATAAAATGAAAATGTACGAATATATATAAATATAAGTACATATACTTAAAAATATATATTTAAGTACAGTAATGGAATACTTATACTTAGTTACTTCCCATCTCTGACTAAAATACCTATAAATAACTAATGAAATACACACAAAACACCAAAAAACGGTGATAAATTATTCAAAACATGTTAAAATTTGAGTATACTGTATACGCAAGTACAGATACGTAAAGCAATCCATTTAAGTACAGAAATGGAGTATTTTTCCTTTGTTACTTCTCATCTCTGACTCAAATATGTATAAATAACTCTAACCAAATACAGAAAAAAAACACCAAAAACTGTGATAAAATGTCCAAAACATTTAAAAATAAATAAATAAATAAAAAATAATATATATATATATACTGTATATGCAAGTACAGATACTTAAAAAAACTATTTAAGTACAGTAATGGTTCGGCTCAGTGTAGTGTGAGAGTCCTGGTGTGGACAATATTGTGAACTCCAGATGTACAGAACAAATACAAAACAGAAAAACGGTGATGTGACATAACGTAGGCGGGGGTGGGGGGTGGGGGGCTGTTCCGGACCTCCTACGGCTCCTAAAACACAACGGGACGGTTTGTATTCTGGAAGCAGATAGAGTTACTCGGGCAACCTGCAGCGACTGGGATGCCATTTATTATCTCCAAAAACAAGATTCTTATCCATCAAATAATCCTTTCATCAACAAGAAAATGATTTCAACATAAAACAGGACGATCCGCCACCTCGTCAGTGTGGGACATAAACAATGGAACAACTCCTCCCTTTGTTGTTCCAACTGTGATATTAGAAAAGAAATCAAACCAAAAGGTGAACTTCACTGGGATGAAAGAAGCTGAACAACATCCTGCCGTTTGAAAAATATTGTGGAAAATGAGGTTGGAAGTTTGAGTTTCCTAAAAGTGTCAAACTCTGGAATTTATTTATAAAGCTGTTATGGCGCTGCAGAACTCCGTATGTTTGAACCCTTTTAACGTCCTGGGGACATTTGTGTAGATTAACCTGAAAAATACCTTTTCAAAATAAATGTTACATGTCATTAATGTGGGAGCTGTATATAATAATGTGGGAGCTGCATATAATAATGTGGGAGCTGTATATATTAATGTGGGAGCTGTATATAATAATGTGGGAGCTGTATACAATAATGTGGGAGCTGTATACAATAATGTGGGAGCTGTATATAATAATGTGGGAGCTGTATATAATAATGTGGGAGCTGTATATAATAATGTGGGAGCTGTATATAATAATGTGGGAGCTGTATAAAATAATGTGGGAGCTGTATATATTAATGTGGGAGCTGTATATATTAATGTGGGAGCTGTATATAATAATGTGGGAGCTGTATATATTAATGTGGGAGCTGTATATAATAAATATAATAATGTCATGTACGTACCAGGGCCACGTCCATGAGGCTTAATTTCCTCAAAATGAGAATTTAATTTGAGGCAAAGCAAAAAAAAAAAAAAAAAAACTAGAATAAATAGAAGAGAAAGAAAAAACAAACCAATGGGGCAGAAACATGGGAATTGCGGTTGTTTTGCGAACGCAGCCAAACACGTGTCCACTTTGATTAGAGTTGTGTTTTGGAACATGGAAACGTCAGCGCTTTGGCTCAGCGGCTGATGAAGCTCATAGTACGGACGTGTGCATGTGTGTTAGCATCCATTTATGTGAAGGCTAACCGCTCATGAGGGGCAAGTACTTGTGCATCTCAGTAGGCTAATTATAACACTGCAACCACTGCAAAAATAAAACATGAAAGAAAGAACCATCAGAGGCAGACTGAGGAAAGAACACGGAAATACATTTATTTACATTAGTTTAATTCAAAATAAAACTTCATTCCACTTTAAGATCAACTATATAAACTCGGGATGGGACATGATTTTCGAATATTTGTGACACGCTCGAATACCCAATACTAATTTCGAATGCTGCATTAATTGGATTGCGTTTCACTTGGACAGAATGTGGTATCGACTTACACAGTACGGTGGCCGACAGGGGCAAAGGCCCCACAGCGACAAAACACAACAAACACAAAAAGATGTACGACCAAAAACACAAACGCATGAAGAAGAGAAACATGTTGTAATAATAGAAACAAAGTAGAGTGTGCCTTAAATGTAACGTCTATGCTGTCAGAACGCGCCTCCACCAGAACCATGTGGACATGTTCTTTTTTTTTTTTTTTTTAAATAAACACCTGCCGTAGATTCATGTGAAGATTATTGTTAATTCCGTTCAACACCTGGTTCTGCCTGGACAGTTCAATGTTTGCTATGGTTATTGTGATTTACAAATTAAAAGCCTCAATTGTTTCATGCAGAAAATGAGATGAATTGTTCATTGAAGATCGACATGTTGTTGTGTGATTTATAAGGGTGTGACGAGACACTCAGCTCATGAGACGAGACACGAGATTGGGTTCACGAGATCGAGATGAGATTTTAATAAAAGTAAATTACGAATTATACGAATGGACAACAGACTTATTTTATTGAGTTACTCTGGAAGTGTTAACGTTTAATGAATGTCTTCCTCTACAAATCGAAACAAAAAGAAAATGTTATAAAACTTAAAATAAAATTATATAAATCTCCTTTTTTCAAGTGCAGACAAAATGTGCAAAACTAAAACTTCTTCTCTGTCAATATAAACAGAGCCTGAACGTGTCACTTCTTCCTCTACAAATTTTAACTAAAATAAAATGTTATAAAAGTTCATATAAAATTATAGATTTTTCCTTTTTTCAAAATCATTATCTGGCACTTGACTGTGGAAGTTGTGGGTTCTGGAAACGCGTTACATTTTTGAATAATATTCTAATAGTTTCCAGTGAATTTCAAATTGTGTTTTGGACCAAAAGTCACACCCCTAATGTAAACATGTAATTCCAGTTGAAAAACAGAATTCCAAATCAAACTTCCGTTCTTATTTCCTTATTCCATCATTCCTCTGACATGTAAACAGTTCATTCCTCTTTAACATTATTCATGCTCCTGGTCTTGGTCGTGACGTCGCACATATTCCACTGTTGGCATTAGTTTGTTGATTCCTATGGTTGATTCGGTCGAGCTGCTGTTTTGTAATTATAAAAAAATTCAGTCAAACATCACATGTATCTGGTCTAACATGGTGATAGTTGAAACAAAACAAAACAGGAAGTGGACGCCATTGTTTTCTTCCAGTAAACATCCAGACTGTTCTGTCCAATCAGAATCCTCTGTACCTCCAGCTCTGAAAGACCAGTTACTACCAGTTAACTAGAGCAGAATACACCCGTTGCCATGGAAACCTTTATTCATAATGAACATGTCCGTGTAAACATGAAGGAAATGGATGTAATTCTGAATTCTTTTAAGACAAATAAATAATTTGGAATTAAAAAACATCATGTAAATGTAGCTACTCTTAAAGAATGTCGTCGTGTTTGTTGTATTTGTTGTGTTTGATGTGCTTCAAACGAAGCGCATGGTTAACGAAAGCGGGAAAATTAGACTGTCAAAGTGTCACAGTTTTTGTTTTGTAATTGAAATTGAAGAAGATTGTCTGATATAACTTATCTGACAGAGAAAACAAAAAGCATCAGCTTCAAATATCAACAACCACGTAACCTAAGAAATATGACGAAACATTCACCTTCTTTTTTCTGTTTTTTTCTATTTTTCCCTTTTTTTCTTCTCTTCTTTTTTCCTGCTTTTATTACTTTTCCCCGTTTTCTTCCTCATCTCTTGTTTTTTTTCCTCCCCATCTTTTTCCTTTACTTTTTTCCTTCACTTGTCAGTAAATCATGGCAGGGAAAAAAAAACAGCATATGCCCAAAGCAACAGGAAGATACTGATACAAGGAAAGAAATACGTAAATATCAGCCCAGTCCATATTTATCATTAATTAAAATGAACAACAAACTGAAAAACACATGGTCTGATCTAAGGATGTTTTTGTCCAGTGACTGTATTTACCTGTTCTATATGATATGTGCTGTCAAAGTGTGTGTGTGTGTGTGTGTGTGTTCCTGGTCCAGACCACCAGCTAACACTTGAAATACATTGACAGCTGGAGGCAAGTGGTCATGTGTTTGACTGTGAGATGGAGACAGTTTGACTGTGACAGAAAACGACAGCCGGGAAACACTAGACCTCCTATATGCGCGCACACACACACACACACACACACACACACACACACACACACACACACACACACACACACACACACACACACACACACACACACACACACACACACACACACACACACACACACACACACACACACACACACACACACACACACACACACACACACACACACACACACACACACACACACACACACACACACACACACACACCATTACCCCTCTTTAACTCCCAAACCCTTCACAGAGCACTGCAGACTGTAGTTAATCTGTGCCCTTTAATCCACAGTGATGCTTCCATTCTTAAATGTGGTGCCCTGGGTGTCATCTGGGTGTCATCTGGGTGTCATCCAAATGCACCCTCTTTTCACTCTTCTTCATAGCTCTTACAGGGATAAATAGCTTACTTCTGGCTATTTATAGGCTTTATCTTAAATACAAGTGATAGATCAAACTGCTTTATTTCAACAGAGTGAATGTTCTGGAACAGCAGCATTCACATAGAACCAAACAAAGAACAACATAATAAAGTATAAATACAGATAAGTGTAGAGTACAAGGTAAAGTATTTGTGTCAAAACTAAATAAAATTTGCAATTATGATTTATTATACAATGTGATGGTGTGTGGGAGGGAGGACTTCCTGTGTCTGTTCAACAGCAGAGCTGCAGCAAACATGTGGCCTGGGGGCCAAATCTGGCCCCTGGAAGGGTCCAGTCTGGACCCGTAATGAATGAATGAATTAATGTGTGTGTGTGTGTGTGTGTGTGTGTGTGTGTGTGCTATTAAAATAATGTCATTAATCCGGGAGCTGTATATATAAGTGTTATTAAAATAATGTCATCTACGCACTAGAATTAGGATGTGAGGCTGATAAGAGGTTAAAAACATGAAACAAGTGACAGAAAACAACAATAATAATAATAATGATAATAATAATAATAATAATAATAATAATAATAATAATAATAATAATAATAATAATAATAATAATAATAATAATAATAATAATAATGATAATAAAATGATTAACAGATAATCAGTTTTTGTGAGTGGAAATAATATTTTGATACCCCACATTATAATAATCTACATTCTGGTGTTAGCGGTGGGTTCATAAATGGAAAGCAGATATCTCATTTTACATTAAACTTGGTGTGAAGAAGTATCATGGTTCTTTCAAAAACGCAGCATTCATTAAGTGCTGCATTACATTTGACACACTGATTATTGAACTTGAAGATATGCCGGAACTAATTTAATAGCACGGCTCAGAATGACAATGACATTTGCCTCTACATTGCGATAATGTAAATTAACTTCCGCCTATACTTTTGTTGTACAAACCAACGGGAAGATTTTCTTCCCATGTATTATTCCTTAAATTGGCGGGGCGGTTATTTTATTAAAAATGATGAGGTTTCTGCATAGAACATTTAGTCTGTTCAGCCATTAGCCAGGAGTTTGATCAACTATTCAGTACAAATCTGGAGTCGTTTTTAGCGTGAACTCACAAACAACGTCCAAAAGTCAAAAGTGCAGAGTTACTACTAGTGATAAGAGCGATATATCAGGCCGATACTTCTGACTGGGGGGGGGGGGGGTGTACTGATAGATTGGCTGATATGCTCTGTTCCCTGCCATGATTTACTGACAGACAGAGGGCAAACTGGGAAAAAAAGAGAAAGGGGTGGGGTCTGGATGACCAGTCACCAGTTTGTTGATCTCCACATTGCCATCACACACTGAAAATGTTATCAAAATCCATCCATAGGTTTAGAGTTATGTTGGACACAATCCAACAAACAAAACAACACTGGTAAAAACATAACCTCATTGACCGACGTAAAAAGGACAAAAGGCGAAAGGGAAAAAAAGGGGAAAGCAAAAAAGCCAAAAAAAGAAGAAAAAAGGGAGAAAAAAACAAGGAGTGAAAAGGAAAAAGACACAGGGAAGTAGAAAAGAAGACAAACAGAAAATAGGAGGAAAAAAAACAAAAAGGTAAAAAAGAAGGAAAAAAGAAAGAGGGGAAGTAGCAGAAAAAAAGAGCAAAGCAGAAAAAATAAAAAAGTGAAAAGGGGGAAAGGAGAGAAAAACAAAGGGAAAAAAGGAAAAAGAAAAAAGTGGGAAAGAAAACAAAAAAGTAAAAAAGGCAGAAAAGAAAGAACAGAAAAAAGGAGAGAAAATGAAAAAAGAAACTGGGAAGCAGGAAAAGAAAAAAGAGAAAATGGGAGACAAGAAAACAAAAAGGGAAAAAAAGAAGAGAAAAATGGAGGGAAAAATGAAAAAAAGGGTTAAACAAAAAAGAAAAAAGGGATGAAGTAAGAAAAAAGTGGAAAAATAAAAAAAGGAAGAAAGAAAGAGAAGCAGAAAAGAAAAGAAAAAAGGGAAAATATGAGGAACTAGACCAGTCCCAGAGCAGCACCAGACTGGTTTGGATCTAAATGTTCAGACCTTATTTGTAAACTAAGTGTTCTGTGTTCACTAATGATTTATTTTATGGGTCATTAACAATCCCTGAGAGGGTTTAAAAAAAATGAAAAGAAATCCTGGGTCGTTTTTCAGATCTGTCCATTTCAATATTCGACCACGTACGACGTCACTGTCGTTATGACAACGACCACATGTCACATGTTAGATCACTTTATTGTCTGATTTAACTAAATATGTCAATAAGTGCTTTAAGGTAAAGGTCATACATTCACCAAATATACCATTGGCTTAACGTCATATGATGTAAAAACATGTCGTCATGGAGCCTGTCGGTGTTAAGTCATCTGATGTCTGAAGGTGAATGGAAAAAAAAAAACACCTGATACTATCTGGTCTGGATTCTGAGATATCACCACTGATGTGTTTTAGCTGTTGACCTTCACTGTGACCTTCGACCTTTACAGCTCCAAATTCAATGGTTTCTTCCTTGACACATTATCAATCATCTCTAAAAGTTTCATCAAAATCCATCCGTAACTTTTCGAGTTATCTTACTGAAAAACAAAAACTAACTCAAAAAAACAAAACAAAAAAAAAGAAAAGAAAAAAAATAATAAACAGAGGTGCTGTACATGTGTTCATATTTATTAGTTTAACCAAGTCACTATTTTTTTATTTTCAATTGTAATTAAAAAACATTTCCTGACATTTGTTTACATTTGACAGAAAAAAATGAACAAATAAATAAAGTAAATATCGGCTGAAAAAACAAAACGGTATTGTCCCCACAGCCCATCCATATGGGTCTGTCAGTAGTTACTATGCAGAAGCAGCAGTCGTGCATATTTAGCAGAAATTGGATTGGAAATCTATGCTCCGGTAACAACTCCTAAAAACGGTGGCTGAAATGTATTCCATGAACCCTCAGGTGTTCCCAGTATGATTTACCTCCCTACTGCCTCGGCAAGCTCCATTTAACTGCACAGTGCAAACACAGCCCGTCTCCTTCTGGAAGATAAACATGACTAATCTGGGTCAGCCATGTGTAGGTAACTCTTCTGATCATATAGATCATGTTGGCATATGCTGCACCGACCTGAATACTGACACAAACACGTGGAAACGCTGCACACACTTACCATCCACCAGTCACAATTTTTTATTTTCTCCTAGTTCTGCTGCTTTCAGTTAGCCTAGCCTCGCTATCCCTATTCACTACATGTATAGGTCTAGGAAAGCTTCATAGGCAGGGGAGGCGGGGCTAAAAGGTCGTCTTTCTGGGGCGGCTGTGGCTCAGTTGGTAGAGCGGGTCTTCCAATGACTGAAGGGTTGGTGGTTCGCATCCCGGCTCTGACTGTCCATGTGTGGAAGTGTCCTTGGGGCAAAGACACTGAACCCTTTGTTAGTCTCCCAGTAGGACTGACAGAACCTTAGAGACATACTGGTGTGTGAATGTGTGTGAATGGGTGAATGTGAGGCTAATGTAAAGAGCTTCGAGCACCATGAAGGTGGAAAAGAACTACAGAAGTGCAGAACATTTACAACCAATCAGTGTAATCTTTAGGATGATGTAGTTTGAAGCCGGGAAAGTTCACAGACGAGTCCGGAGAAAGTTAGGAATGACTAAACAAAATGGTGGATTATGGAGCTGAACGACTGTTATTGTTTCTGTAAAAAGAATTTAAAGATGGCTGATGTTTTCTCACATTCTTCACTCATCTTTGATAAAAGGATATTACCACCTGTTGTTCTTCTTCTATGGTTGTTTCCGGTTGTTTCTCTCTGAATCGTTACAGTGTCACTTTGTTAGGCCCGCCCTCTGACTCTATACTTCACTGTGATTCGTCGGCCAGTTTCAGGGAAATCTAGCCAAAAGTTACGTTGAGCGAAACTAGACTACTACTGTAGAACATTAGATTTGCTGCCGCTAGAAGCATCTAGCGTGGCTAGGCTAATAAAGATCCTCTCTGGGAAAGAGAGCCACATTTCAAACAAGTTTTTGGATATCAGCAAATGTCAAAACATTTTCCAGAGCACGTAAGAATTTTTAAGTCTTTAAGCTCTTAAGAAGGAAGGAAAGTCTTTTTCAGAATGAAGGTGAAAACTGAATACTCTGTTCATGTAAATGTAGTAACACATTAATGACTTATTTATTACATTTTTTAATAAATAGTGTTGTCAAATGATGACAATTTGTAATCACATTAATCACACGGTTGCTATGGATACGGGGGCGGCTGTGGCTCAGATGGTCGAGCAGGTCGTCCAATGACCTAATGGTTCACATCCTGGCTCTGGCTGTCCACATGTCGATGTGTCCTTGGGCAAACACACTGAACCCCAGAACCTTAGAAACCTACTGGTGTATGAGTGTGTGTGAATGGGTGAATGTGAGGCTAATTTGAACCATGAAGGTGGAACAGAACTATAGAAGAGCAGAACATTTACCAACAATTGTTTACAGTTGGTTTGTTGAAACTATTGGTGTTGAATAAACATGTTAATTGTATATATATTCATATTTTTGCATGTTTTATCACAGTTTTTGTATAACTATTTTCTGAATTTGAAAAGACATTTTGAATAGATTTTGGATCTGTGATTGATTTTGTGTTAGTTTATGGGTTTTTTTTGTTAACTTTAGTGGATTTTAGCATCTTTTATTCAGGTTATTTTACTAAATGTGGCTGAACACTACCATTTCTTTCCACCTGGTTTATTGCGGAGCATTAAGCATTTGTGTGGTCACCGGTGTTTGTGTTTAGGTCTGCACATCTGTGTCCCTGCATTTATGTGATGAGCCTGCAGTGATGGCCATTTCCTCCCATCCCCAGGTGATGCAGGTCATCAATTTTCATCTGTGCGCCTGTCGGACCGGGCCGACGCCACCAGGTTTAAACTAACAGGAAGTCAAACAACCAGTCAGCACGCCACGCTTTTACACAGACAGCACGACAGGAAAGACACAAGTCGCTTTTCCATTGAATCTCATATTATGCAAATATAGACGTATAAGCTAAAATTTACCCAAAGCTAAATGATGTAATGCTTTACATCTGAAAAAATAAGTAAAACACAGGATAAAACAACCTCATTAAATATAATTAAAACATTTAAAAAGACAATAACACACAGATAAAAAGACCAATTTAGTGCTAATGCTTAAAAGCCAGTCTAAAAATTCATTCATTTTTCTATTATAACATTTTTGGGGTGGTAAGAGGTAGTTTTTTGTACTTTTTTAAAACGTTTTCAGGCAAATTGTGTACAGCATTTAATTTGATTTATTTACTTTGAACATGTAAATAATAAATTAAAAAACAAGGCAAAATGAGATAAAAACAGAACATTCAAATGAACAGAATCTATCGTACCAGTCTGAATGTTGGACGATGGAAAAGGAGTAGGAAGAAAAATAAACTAAGGCTGCAACGATCCAACATGTTTGTAATCCAGTATTCTGCTGATTTATTCAAAGATTAATCAAGGAATCACATAAATTCCTTTTTTAAATTAGATTCATCAATAAATGTGATTGGAGAAGGCTGTGTGTGTGTGTGCTTGTATTCCTATCTTTATGGGGACAGTGATATATTGACACAGTCACACCATGGGGACCAAAATTCAGGTCCCCACAAGGGTTAAATATAAATAAAGGTCCCCATTAGTAAAATAGAAATGATGTGGTCCTATATATATATATATATATATATATATATATATATATATATATATATATAAAATATTTTGTTTCCCGGAAGTCCCCATAAAGCATGAGGGAAAGTGAAACATGTATTTCTCAAAGGTTTGAACATGTGTTTACAACAAAAAGTATTCATTTTTATGTATTTTTTAATTCATTATTTTATTTTTATTTAATTATTTATTTTTATTAAATATTTTTTATATTATTTATTAACTTTTTAAAATTATTGTTATTCTATTTATTATTCATTTTTATTTTTTATTTTTATTAATATTAAAAAAACTAATTATAATTATTATCATTATTTTCTTAAAAAAAAAAGAAAAGTTTACAGTCACTACCCAATGGCTAATTGATTACAAACCTGGTCCTCATGAGACATGTAAAAGTGTATATGTGTGTGTGTGTGTGTGTGTGTGTGTGTGTAGCCTAATAATTACGCTAGCTCAGTACATTTGCTAAAAATAACTAGAACACACACACACACACACACACTGATCACTATTATACATTTATAACTTGTTCATTGTGTCAGTATCAACATTTCTTGAACATTTCAGCCAAATCCATCTGTAATGTTAAGTTATCTTGCTAATAAACAGACAAACAAACACAAGTAAACACATAACTGCTGGACTAGAAGTTCCTCTGGAGGATAAGTTGCAGCAGCCAAAGAATAAATGTTAAAGAAGGAACATGTAGAAGTCTTTTTTCTTTTTTCTTTTTTTTTTTTTGGGGGGGGGGGGGGTTGTAATCAATAAGACCCAGGCATTTCATCTTGAAAGGCAATTTAAAATATAAAAATAGAACAGAGAACAACAGGCTGAATGGTATGCTAACGTAGCCCATTCAGCTAACGTTACATGATAAACAGTGAACTGAGAACGTGCCTGGTACTTTAACGGAACATATTAACAGTTATTCCCATAACTATAGCATGAAGAACATGCTCATGCTCAACAGCGCCCTCTTGTGGTTGTTAGTGTGAAAATAACATTTGAAATGATATAATAATATCACATATAAGTGCCTCCAGAGTATAAGTTAGTATCAGCCAAAAAAAAAAAACCTGTGCCTTATAGTCCAAAAAACACGGTACATGTTGGATGTTTATTACAAAATGTGGCTCAACTATCGTTAGCCGCTAAAGTATCCGTCAGTAAAGGTCAATCTGTAGACATCGGGTTCCGTCCATCAGTCAGGAAATGACAGGTTTTCTTTAAGGGAGTTCTTCATGAAACCTAAGTGTCCTGGCATCCTGCTGCAGGTCGGTGAATGAGTGTGCTTTAA
The DNA here is from genome assembly GCA_020466265.1 of Siphamia tubifer. NCBI lineage: Eukaryota > Metazoa > Chordata > Actinopteri > Kurtiformes > Apogonidae > Siphamia > Siphamia tubifer. Next base: position 7,559,276 of record CM035787.1, on the reverse strand, counting down.
CCCTGAAAACACACATTTCTTTGTCCCACTCGCTCAAACGGCCAGAGTCTACCTTCACCGCTACCCTCCCTCTTCCACCTCTAAGTCCCTCCACGGTCGTTGCAGACGTCTCCACTCGCAGACGTCCATTCTTTATCTGGGTGATAATAGCAGGCCATGGCAGATAGCCTTACAGGCTGAGCAATGTGACCTCCAACTCCCTGGCAGGGTTGGACACGTACCAGGGCCAGGGTTTTTCCACCAGGCTAAAGATGTCCCCTATCTGCTATTTTTATCACCGTTAAATAGACTGATCCAGCCGGTGTCGGTGGTGTAGGTTCAACGCCTGAAGCTGATATTTATCAAAAGATTGAATTTTTTTTTTTCGTCATTTCTGCATGGCGTGTTCTTTAATGACCTGCTGTAAATGGATTTCAGTTAGGGCAGGGCGATACGGCCTAAAAATAAAATATCAGATTTTTTCACCAAAAAACATCTGATTTATGATTTTTTCCAAGTTTTTTTCAACACTAATGGATATTAAGCTAAAGCTAGGTGAGTTATATTATTAGGAATAGTGATGCACCGATCACCAAATAAACTTGTACTTGTACTGAATCGAAATACGTTGGCATCACATACCATTATAACCAATAGTACACTACATAAACTATGTATTTTTTTTATATTTGTAGATTATTTAAACTAAATGCTTCTGCTAACAGGCTGTGGTGCTAGCTGCTTCTTAGATGCAGCCGGTGGACGTTGGAAACTTTGTGTTACTGTCATCTACAGGATGGACGGTGAAATAATACGGAAAAAATGTGTACAAAAAATACCTCATAAGGTACGATACCTTGCATACCGCCTATTCCTAGGACAAAGTTACAATCTGCAGAAAAGTGATCGACCGATATGGATTATTTGGGCCAATACTGACTTTGTTTTACATCAGCCTTAGTCAATGACTGATACAGGGTGCTGATATTTCTAAACTGATATTTGGAGCCAATACTCTTTTTCCCCCTCTGTCAAATGATTAAAAAATGGCAAAAAACATCATATTAAATTACAATTACAAAATATAATCTTTCAACCTAATAAATATGATTAAATGACAACCTTTTTCCCTCTTTTTAGCCCTTATTTTGTTACTTCTTCTCTGTTTTTGTTGTCTTTTTCTCCTTTTCTTGTTCCGTCCAACCCTTTTATTTCCCTTTTTTCTTCACCAATCAATAAATCATGGCAAGAGGAAAAGAGAAAAGAATAATACAGATACAAGTAAAAAAAAAAAAAAGAAAATATTGGCCTGATGTATGAACCGGTCAATATATTGGTTTGTCACCAACAATAATCTAAAAATAAAAACACAGTAAAAAGTTGGTATTTGATCGGCACCAGCAAAACTAATACTAGAAAAAAAAAATCCAGACTGGATATCAGTGTTCAATATCGCTGCAAATGAAGACACCGGAGAAAACATCTGGGTTGGTGAGTGTTAGAATGTGCAGACAGAAGCATGCGGGTAATAATGTTTGTGAGGACACTTTCCCAGGTGAAAGGAAGTAAAGGCAGTGAAATGGTGATTGTACTATTGCAGCCTGTTCATCCCTGACAGTAATTAGAACAGGAGGACACTGCCAAAGTCACAACAGAAACCACTAGTCAGGAAAATATCCAACTTTACACCACAGATGCATCTGCAGAAAAAAAATGTAATAATAAAACACAGAAAATCGTTGATCCACAGTGTTTTTCGCTGCTGCTAAAAGTCGGCCTTTAGTTAGAAACCACAACTTTTACACTTGACGTATTTAAAAACAAAAAAGACATGGAACCTCAACAGTAGAACTCATACTGTCTGCACATGCACAGGGCAGTGACACATAGATATGGATGTTTCAGGGTGTAGATCAGGAGTGTCAAACTCATTTTAGTTCAGGGGCCACATTCATTTGAATTTCATTTGATCTGAATCGAGTCGAAGCAGTGAAATAGTCAAATAATTATCCTTAAATAAAGTCAACTCCAAATATTTCTCTATATTTTAGAGTGAAAAAAGTCCAATTAAATAATGAAAATTAAATAATGAAAAACATGAAACAATGAAATAAGAAGCCTAATTTTAACAATCTTATGCTTCCGTTTATCACTTTCACATGATCATTTTCAGTTGCGGATCATAGTGGATCAAATACAAATTGACAAAATATTTAATATCAGGCAGATTGTTGTTAAAATTGCACTGACTTCTCTTCAAACACTTCAGGTTCTTCATCTTTGTTCAAGATCATTCAAATATTTCGTGAAATTATACTTAGTAAATATGTGAAAATATTTACAATTACAAAGACAAAAGATTGTAGTTGTGATTATTTATAGATTATTACGATTGTGTTTTACTGGTCTGACCCACTTCAGATTGAATTGGTTTGAATGTAGAACCTCAAATAAAATTATTATTAATATCTTAATGTCTATTTTTGCATTTCACTAATTCATCCCAAGGGCCAAACTGGACCCTTTGGCAGGCCGGATTTGGCCCCTGGGCCTTATGTTTGACACCTGTGGTGTAGATACTGATTTTTTTTTTTTTTTTTTTTTTTTTTACACATCACTCTTAGCGAATGACCTAGCCTAGTAAACTAGCCCACCTCGAGTGGCAAAAAGTATTTTTGCCTGAATCGTTGGTCTAGCTACACTACATAGAGCTTCATCCAGGGCCGATAAAATTTTACTGGTCCAATCACAATGCTCCATTTGTGTACTGAGATTGCAGGGCGGGGTTTAGCACAATGATGACAGGGTTGAAGAAGTAGGAACTTGGTTGGATAAGCAGAATGTAAATGGACCAGGTTAGATATTTTTCCTCCACTGTTAGCGGTGTGTTAACATTAATTAGCCTAGCCTATAGGACGCTAAAACAACCAGATAGATGCTAGTTTAGACTTGTATACTATGTATACGTCACGATTATTCGTTGCTCTATGGGTCGTCTCCAGACTATGAATTCATATCATAGTCAGGTTTAACAGGCTAGCAATGACCGATACAGGTCACTGATATTTCTAAGCCAATATTTGGACATATATTTTTATTTATTTATTTTTTCTTACATCAGTCTTAGGCAAAGGCTAATACAAGCCACTCGGGGTGTGACTAGATCTCGCAGGATGTAATTTGCTAAGATTTCTCATTAAAATTCTCATTAAAACTCTGTCTCGCAAGATTTGTTATCCCACAGCAGCTCGAATGACGTTAGAAAACACAGGTTTCTGACATTTCTGATAAATGGAAAGAGAGTGACTGATAAGACATGGACAATATGCAGACACTGTATGTAAACAATAGCGTACAGCGCGGCTAATACGAGGACAATGCAGAGACATTTCCAGCAGCACCACAGCTCAGTACTGTAATAAACAACTGCACTACACACAACACTAGCAAACACATTCACACATCAACTTCCACAGTCAAGCACCACATTTGATTTTGAAAATAGGAGAAATGTCTAATTTTATTTATTTTATTTTAACTTTTCTAACATTTTATTTTAGTTTCAATTTGTAGAGGACGAAGTTCATTAAGAAGTTAATTAAAAGGAGGAAGTTCATTAAAAGTTATCGCTTACAGAGTTATAAATTCCATGAGAAACTAATGTGTAGTTAAATAAAAGTCTGTTGTCCATTCATGTAATTTGTAATTTAGTTTTATTAAAGTCTCGTCTCGATCTCGTGAGCCGAGTGTCTCGTTACACCCATAATTTAATTCCAATTTTAATTAATGGCATTTACTTCATTACTTAATGATGTATTTACTTATTTATTAGTTAACTTTGGCACTTTTAGTCCTCCATAGTCAGAGTGAGGGCTTGAACACTAGAGCTTTAGTATCAGGTCTTCATCAGCTCAGACGACAAGACAGAGTGTGGGTGCAGCGGCGGAATGCAGAGTCTGCACTTAAACTGGAGGTTTGTCAGTTTTTATTGGACAGTCAGAGTAAAGGATGGGGGGGCAGAGGGTAAAAGGACAACAGGGGGGACAGCAGGGGGGACATGGGAGACAGACTCACGAGGGGTTCTCACAGTACACAAAGTACAGCTGCATTTTACAGGTAGTGGTTCAGCCGCCATAGTGGGTTTCACAGTGGTCGACCCATATGGAGGCGTTATTTATTTACTTTTTTTTGGGGGGGGGGGGGGCTGATTTCCATCAACCTTAGCCGATGACCGATACAGGCTGCTGATATTTGTAAGGTGATAGTTTTTTTTTCTTCTCTGTCGAATGAAAACGAAACTGTACATCATGATCATTCATTTTACATCGTTTTAATAGCTACAAAAAATTGCAAAAAATATCGAAATGACTGAAAATTAAAAAAAAATAAATAAACAAGAAAATGAATAAATTAATCAGAAAAAAAGTTCTGAAAGAAAATGAACAAAATAATCCAGACAAATCACCAATATCAAGAAATGAGTGAAGAAAATGAACAAAATATGGAAGAAAATGAACAAAATATGGAAGAAAATGAACAAAATATGGAAGAAAGTGAACAAAATATGGAAGAAAACGAACAAAATATGGAAGAAAGTGAACAAAATATGGAAGAAAATGAACAAAATATGGAAGAAAGTGAACAAAATATGGAAGAAAGTGAACAAAATATGGAAGAAAATGAACAAAATATGGAAGAAAATGAACAAAATATGGAAGAAAGTGAACAAAATATGGAAGAAAGTGAACAAAATATGGAAGAAAGTGAACAAAATATGGAAGAAAATTAACAAAATATGGAAGAAAATTAACAAAATATGGAAGAAAATTAACAAAATATGGAAGAAAATTAACAAAATATGGAAGAAAATTAACAAAATATGGAAGAAAATTAACAAAATAAGAAATAAGAAAATGTTTTCTTTTACAAACTATACAAACAAAAGAGATGGGAACAGGCAGAAAAAAAGCTATTTTAACAATGTTTTTGCTTCAACATGTAATTTTTACATGAAGAAGCAAAAAAAAAAAGTGTAGTGAATTTTCTTTAGACCTTTCATGTTGTTCACACTTGTTCAGGTTTTTACATTTCATTGTTACATTATAGTTCGTAAATGTAAATATTTCAAGATCCAACTAAAACAAAGATAGACATTTGAAGTTGTCATTATTGACATAATACTAAATGTTTTTCACATCAAACCAAGAAAAAAATATGAATGTATTATTTTTGTAGGTTTTTTTTTTATGTTATTTGACTCTCAAACTCATTTCCTTCAGGGGCCACATTCAGCCTGATTTAATCTCCAATGGGCCGCACCAGTAAAACAAAAAAAAACTGTGATTGTTTTAGTGCAAATAAACCCACATTAAATTATGACAATAGTCTATAAAATGCAAAAAAGTAAAAAAAATTAATTATAAGGAAAACATGGGCAATTTTAACAATATTCTGCCTCAGTTTATCATTAGTCATTTATCATTTATTATGGTTTATTTATTTATTAAATTGTGTCTAATTTTATTTAGACATTTCACTTTGTTCACATTTTATTGTTACAGGATAGTTTGTAAATGCAAATATTTTCATAATTAATTTTTTACAGTTAATCTAAAAAAAAATGTGAAGTTTCCATCATTTAAAGGCAAAGAAAAAACTGAGAAGAAAATCTGGAATAATTTAACGGGTTATTCTGCTCTTCGTCTCACGGGCCACATTGGAACTAGTAGCGGGCCGCACTTTGCCCCCGGGCCGCATGTTTGAGACCCCTGCTCTAGATAATACTGGTCTGTATGTGGAACCGGAATTAAAATTAATTTCCACAGCCTTCGCAAATTCATCCCAGGGGCCGTGTTGAGCCGTATTCTGTAATAAACGTCCAAAATGTAAGAACTTTTTCATTTTATTTTGTAATAAAGCAGCATTACAACAAAACACACTCATAACATGGTGCATTATGTAATCATTCTAAAGCATAGTTTGTTTGTTAATTGTATTTTACTTTAATTAGAGCATGTATTTCAGGCTGAATTTTCCAGAAAACCCCTTTGAGTGTCTTGTCCTTGTTTACAGAGCTACATCATTTATCCACTAACAATATGAATTTGCCTCAAAAGGTTAAACAAGCAAAATGTCCACTTCAAAAATATATCCGTAATTTCAAACATCACTTGGAACCTTGAGTTTTAATGTCACACTACCAAAGCACCCTGCTGCTGCAAAATTAAATAAATTATTACAAAATTAAATGAAAAAGTTATTCCATTTTGGACATTTATTACAGAACCTGGGTCAACAGGCCGCACTGGAACCTTGGGGGGGGGGGCACATTTGGGCCCCGGGCTGAGTGTTTGACACCCCTGATGTAGAGGCAGAGTTGGATGTATGAAAATGTTGCTTTGGTGTTTGTTAATCTTCGGGAGCAGCAGAAACGGTGCAGAGGGAGTTCCTGCAGGGCTGAGGATAACAACAGTCTTTAGGATCATGTAAAGCAGCGGCAGCGACACAACAGCACATATTCATACAAAGCACACATGGATATGAAACTCAACACAAACAGTCCGGCTCATGTCTGGAGGGAGAGAGAGCGGCACCCATGCCATTTCAAACACACTGCTGCAGCGTGCGATAGCTAGCCCCCCCCCCTAATGACTTTCTCTCCACTTTCTCTCCTCCTCTTTCCCTCTGGGGTAAGTGGGTGACAGTCTTTTAAAGTGCAGTCCTGTACTTTCCGATAGCAAGCGGCAAACAATGGACGTATTGGCTTTGCTAGCGACCCTGCTAGCATCTCAGAATAACAACGAAGTAGAGGGACGACGCAGCGGGTGAGCTGCTACGCCTACATGTCGCTCACTCTTTTCCCTCTCTCTCTCTCCTATGTAAACAAATGGAGGCAGATGAACGTCCTTTGGCTTTGTTTAATGCTCTGGTATCTGACTGGGCTTTTTTTTACAAACACTTTACACTTCATCTTTAAAAAAAAAAAAAAAGGATATTATTTTTCAGAATTTAAATAAGGTCAGAATTCAAAAGTTGTTCATTTTTGTATGATCTTTAAAATTCTGGACACCAACTAAAAAATGTGCAGATTGTAAACACAAGACAATTACCAGAATAACATCTGTCTCCCAAATGTGCCAAAAAACATACTATTATATTTTCATTATTATTATTATTATTATTATTATTATTATTATTATTATTATTATTATTATTATTATTATTATTATTATTGTTATTACCACTGTTTTTGATCCATAACATACGAAAGCAAAAAATGATGAAAATATTTTTTGTTGGGGTTTTTTTTTTTTTTTTGCATCAAACAAATATACTGACATCATGACCAATAGAGATAATGTTAGCATTCAAAAAATACTTTCTTTACATTACAAACATGGTATTTAAACGATTAAAAATAGAGTACAGACATTTTACCATAGAAAAGTTCTAGGACCTTTAGTCCCAACAACGATTTAGCTCCTATAGGGTCACGGTTCTCAAACTGGGGTCCGCGGACCCCTAGGGGGACGTGGCGCATGTCCAGGGGGTACGCGAAATTATTCACGGTTCTTTTTTTTTTTTTGCTGTTTTATTTTGAAATGCGGAAGTTTTATTTTGTAGCGAGCGGGCGGAAGTAACAGCGCTGTTTGACGCCAGCTTGACTAAATTGAGACGGAGCGAGTCACAGGCTATTTTTAGCTTTTGTTCCGTTTATTATTTTAAAATTATTTAAAATTGTTGTTTCTGAAGTGCTCATTTATATTATAATACCTGACAATGTGGCTGGTTTGCACAAAAGCACTATTAAAAAAGGTTATCATTGTTTCATAATAATCATTGTTGAAGTGGTTGTTTTTTTTATCATTTTCAGTATCGCGAGGATGAGGGGGGACATGGAAAAATGTCACCCCTCCAAGGGGGACCTGGGCCAAAAAAGTTTGAGAACCCCTGCTATAGGGAACCTTGGGGTTTCTATTCTGACAGGAAAGTAGGAACCATGAGAGGGGCTAATGTGGCGCTAAGCTTCTTTAAGGTTTAAAAAAAACATCCCTGTTAACCCAGAAACAAAACTGCATTGTCACTGTGTTTATTTATTACTTTCTCCGTATAGATTACAATATATATATATATATATATATATATATATATATATATATATATATATATATATATATATATATATATATATATATATAGCATAATAGCATAAAGAAGAACTAAAAAGAAATTCCTGATTTGCTCTATATCTGATCCTTGTGAAAACACACTTTGGTGATTTGACCTTTGACCCACATTCCCTAAAAATGTAATAGGATCTATTCTGGACTATGTTGGTTATTTGGTAATAACGGTTCATTTTGTAATGAATGTCCAAAATGTTATAACTTTTTCATTTCATTTCGTAATAAATGTTGCCGTGTTATATAATAAGGTTTTACATTTTGCAGCAGCAGGTGTTTTTTTTTTTGCTGGTGTGGAATTAAAACTCAAGGAGGTGTTTGGGAAACATTCTGAGTGGTTTATGGTTTGGATGGTAATTAAGACATATTAGACATATGGATATATTTTGGAAATAGAAATGTAGCATTTATTACAAAATGCAGTTCAACAACCACCAGCCAACTTTAGTGAAAATGTGATAGAAGTGAGTCCAGTAGATTTGACATAAAGTTACTGACAAACAAGGTGTGAGGCAATAAATAAATACATATATAGACAAATATAGAACATAGAAGAAGGTTGAAATAAAAAGTACTGAGTTAAAAGTGTAAAAAGTTCAAACAGTCCATGTGGGCAGAGGTTAGTGCAGTGTTTGAACAGTCACACACATCTGTCCACTGCTTTGTGATGCATTTCCTTTTGCGTTTCAGCATTAAGTACATATCCTGTCAATCTGCCGTGGCTCGTCTCGTTCTATTTCCTGTACAGGTGTGGTGTCAGATGTGAGCACGTACCCACATGTAGGACAATAGAAGACTGTCAAAGACAAATAAACTGAGTGTAAGAAGTTGTGTTTAGGAGAAAGAAAAAAGCCTCCTGCCTATCGGAGTTAATTAAGTACTTGTAGATGGTTTTGAACACTCACCCTGCAGCCATTTCAGTCAGTGGAGTGAACGCTCTAATCAACACCTGTCAGCTTGAAATAATTACACCATAACTAAAATTGTCATTCTTATCAACACTTGGAAGTCACGTGTTCAGACAGATTGAAAATGGATTTTCTTGAATACATTTCTTAATAATTTACCGGTACGTGTCAAAGCGGGAGTCGATACGATCTGGTGATTGATTCGTTATCAGTACACGCCGATCGATGCGGTATGGAAAACGTCAAAGCGAGCCGAGTTCAGCTGGATGTTTTAGGATCGATGGCATTGATGCGGGACTTGTTGATGGACACGCACGGATCCTTCCAGCACCAGCTGAAGTGGACAAACGCTGCTGACAAGTGTGAAGTACGGCTGAATGGTGGGTGTGTTCATGTCTGGAACCCTCTGCCAACACACACACACACACACACACATACATACATATATACACACACACACATTTGCACACACTCGATACTAGAAATACCTGACATTGAGGGGTTTTTTTCAACCTGCGATATATATATATATATATATATATATACGACGCAAACGCTCAAACAGATTAGTGGTCGACACAGAACATATGTTTTAGTGTCATCCTTCCTAAAATTAATTAAATACATAAAAGTAAACTGATAAATACATTAAAATCAAAGAATGGATGAATAAATACATTAAATAAAAAATAAAATATGAATTGATTAATACATGAATAAAAAACACATAAAATAAATTTAAAAAATAAAATAAAATTACATTAAAACTAAATTAATACAAATAAATAAAAATCACTGAAAAATAATAAATAAATGTAATAATTAATTAAAACATAAAATAAATAAATAAGTGAATAAAAATGAATAAGAAATGTAAAAAAATATATAATTCATATATATATATATATACATATATATATATATATATATATATACATATATATATATATATATATATACATATATATATATATATATATATATATATATATATATATATATATATATATATATATATATATATATATATATATATATATATATATATATATATATATATATATATATATATAAATGAATTAATGCATTAAGAAAGACAAATAAAGAAATAAAAACTAAATAAAAATAATTGCAGGACCTGCAATGTGATTATTGTACACATGTACATTGCAATGTCGATGCTCAAACAATACATTGTGCAGCTCTATATATATATATATATATATATATATATATATAAATGAATGATTCTTTTTTATCAGATTAGTGACAGGGTTGCTTTTGGATTAATCATGATTAAATATTGATTTTTAATGTAGATTAATTGGGTTTCATTTTGGATGACAGAGTCAAGAAAGAAGTGAATATATCTGTACATTATGTGTTTGCGGTAAACTGGGTGACGCATTAGCTAAGGGGTTAGAAGAATCGCAGAATAACATATGCTTCGTGTTAATGTGGTGTTTTAAATTGGAAGTGCTTTGGTAAAAAGAAAACGCCATCAAATCACTTTGTCAGTAGACTGTTTTTTTTTTTACTCAAATTTCCCACAAAATACACAAAATACACTATGAAACATAAACCCAAAGGAAAAAGTAATAAAAAATCCAAAATATATTCAAAAGGTCTACTAAAATACAGAAAAAAACACCAAAAAATGTGATAAAATGTACAAGCTATGCACAAACATATGTATATATGCTATAAATGTGTTTATATATGCTTTAACACTTTCAACATAACAACTGTTCCTTTAATTGTTTTAATATTTTTAATAAAACTAATGATGATGGATTAATCCACGTTCATATGTTCATTTTAACAACCCTACAACAGCAACTGCATTTTTGGTAAGTTGTGATTTTGTTTCTGTCGTCTCGTCATCTGAACCCACTTTATCCTCACTAGGGTCATAGGGGTCACAGGGGTCACCTGGAGCCTATCCCAGCTACATATGGGTTCACGTGGGACATGTCACCAGTTCATCACAGGACTGGACATAGAGACAATCAATCACTCTCACATTCACACCAATGTGCAATTTAGATTAACCAATTAGCCTTTACGACACGGCAGCCATCTTGGGTGGGTAAACACAGAAGGTTGTAAACACAAGTGTTTGCATCGTTTGACATTTACTTCAAATGAGGACAGACAACTGGAGCAATAAAGCTACAGTCACTACATCCAAGCATAGATTCAGCTAATTAAAGGTAAGGACATGACAAAAATCAAATAGCAGTCCACGCACAATCAACTAAATGTTAGTTGATTGTGCTAGCATGACATTTACTTTATGGTATAAATTCAATGAATCCTTCTGTAAACTAACATTTTCTGATACCAATACGAGAAACACATGTAAATATTGGCCTGATATATATCATTAGTCTTAAGTCACATCCAGCTTCCAGTTGCAGTTGAACTAATAAAGTTAAATGACCTCAGTACAGTCAGGCAGGGTGACGGAAAGGAAGAAATGCTTGAAAAAAAATCAGTCCAAGACTGTGTGAAAACATTAGTGCAGTGTTTCTATTGCTCTGCAGCTTTGAGGGCACTGGTTCTAGTGGCACTTTACTGTATAATTGCAGCTGACATGGCTGTGTATTGCTGCACAGGGAGATGGTGCAGCAATCTGGTCAGACCATTATGAGCCATCAGTGTCGCTAAGTGCTCAGGTCACTGTCACCAATATACAGGCCGCTATGTTATCAATATACAGGCCGCTATGTTATCAATATACAGGCCGCTATGTTATCAATATACAGGCTGCTATGTTATCAATATACAGGCCGCTAAGTCATCAATATACAGGCCGCTATGTCATCAATATACAGGCCGCTATGTTATCAATATACAGGCCGCTATGTTGTCAATATACAGGCCGCTATGTTATCAATATACAGGCCGCTATGTTATCAATATACAGGCCGCTATGTTGTCAATATACAGGCCGCTATGTTATCAATATACAGGCCGCTATGTTATCAATATACAGGCTGCTATGTTATCAATATACAGGCCGCTATGTTGTCAATATACAGGCCGCTATGTTATCAATATACAGGCCGCTATGTTATCAATATACAGGCCGCTATGTCATCAATATACAGGCTGCTATGTCATCAATATTCAGGCCGCTAAGTCATCAATATACAGGCCGCTATGTCATCAATATACAGGCCGCTATGTTATCAATATACAGGCCGCTATGTTGTCAATATACAGGCCGCTATGTTATCAATATACAGGCCGCTATGTTATCAATATACAGGCCGCTAAGTCACCAATATACAGGCCGCTATGTTATCAATATACAGGCCGCTATGTCATCAATATACAGGCCGCTATGTTGTCAATATACAGGCCGCTATGTTATCAATATACAGGCCGCTATGTTATCAATATACAGGCCGCTATGTTATCAATATACAGGCCGCTATGTCATCAATATACAGGCTGCTATGTCATCAATATTCAGGCCGCTAAGTCATCAATATACAGGCCGCTATGTCATCAATATACAGGCCGCTATGTTATCAATATACAGGCCGCTATGTTGTCAATATACAGGCCGCTATGTTATCAATATACAGGCCGCTATGTTATCAATATACAGGCCGCTAAGTCACCAATATACAGGCCGCTATGTTATCAATATACAGGCCGCTATGTCATCAATATACAGGCCGCTATGTTGTCAATATACAGGCCGCTATGTCATCAATATACAGGCCGCTATGTTGTCAATATACAGGCCGCTATGTTGTCAATATACAGGCTGATATGTTATCAATATACAGGCTGATATGTTATCAATATACAGGCCGCTATGTCATCAATATACAGGCCGCTATGTTATCAATATACAGGCCGCTATGTTATCAATATACAGGCCGCTATGTTGTCAATATACAGGCCGCTATGTTATCAATATACAGGCCGCTATGTTATCAATATACAGGCCGCTATGTTATCAATATACAGGCCGCTATGTTATCAATATACAGGCCGCTATGTTATCAATATACAGGCCGCTAAGTCACCAATATACAGGCTGATATGTTATCAATATACAGGCCGCTATGTCATCAATATACAGGCCGCTATGTTATCAATATACAGGCCGCTATGTTATCAATATACAGGCCGCTATGTTATCAATATACAGGCCGCTATGTTATCAATATACAGGCCGCTAAGTCACCAATATACAGGCTGATATGTCATCAATATACAGGCCGCTATGTTATCAATATACAGGCCGCTATGTTGTCAATATACAGGCCGCTATGTTATCAATATACAGGCCGCTATGTTATCAATATACAGGCCGCTATGTTATCAATATACAGGCCGCTATGTTATCAATATACAGGCCGCTAAGTCACCAATATACAGGCCGCTAAGTCACCAATATACAGGCCGCTATGTTATCAATATACAGGCCGCTATGTTGTCAATATACAGGCCGCTAAGTCACCAATATACAGGCTGCTATGGTGTCAATATACAGGCCGCTATGTCATCAATATACAGGCCGCTATGTTATCAATATACAGGCCGCTATGTTGTCAATATACAGGCCGCTATGTTATCAATATACAGGCCGCTATGTTATCAATATACAGGCCGCTATGTTATCAATATACAGGCCGCTATGTTATCAATATACAGGCCGCTAAGTCACCAATATACAGGCCGCTAAGTCACCAATATACAGGCCGCTAAGTCACCAATATACAGGCCGCTATGTTATCAATATACAGGCCGCTAAGTCACCAATATACAGGCCGCTAAGTCACCAATATACAGGCTGCTATGGTGTCAATATACAGGCCGCTATGTCATCAATATACAGGCCGCTATGTTATCAATATACAGGCCGCTATGTTATCAATATACAGGCCGCTATGTCATCAATATACAGGCCGCTATGTTGTCAATATACAGGCCGCTATGTTGTCAATATACAGGCCGCTATGTCATCAATATACAGGCCGCTATGTTGTCAATATACAGGCCGCTATGTTGTCAATATACAGGCTGATATGTTATCAATATACAGGCTGATATGTTATCAATATACAGGCCGCTATGTCATCAATATACAGGCCGCTATGTTATCAATATACAGGCCGCTATGTTATCAATATACAGGCCGCTATGTCATCAATATACAGGCCGCTATGTTATCAATATACAGGCCGCTATGTTATCAATATACAGGCCGCTATGTCATCAATATACAGGCCGCTATGTTATCAATATACAGGCCGCTATGTTATCAATATACAGGCCGCTATGTTGTCAATATACAGGCCGCTATGTTATCAATATACAGGCCGCTATGTTATCAATATACAGGCCGCTATGTTATCAATATACAGGCCGCTATGTTATCAATATACAGGCCGCTATGTTATCAATATACAGGCCGCTATGTTATCAATATACAGGCCGCTAAGTCACCAATATACAGGCTGATATGTCATCAATATACAGGCCGCTATGTTATCAATATACAGGCCGCTATGTTGTCAATATACAGGCCGCTATGTTATCAATATACAGGCCGCTATGTTATCAATATACAGGCCGCTATGTTATCAATATACAGGCCGCTATGTTATCAATATACAGGCCGCTAAGTCACCAATATACAGGCCGCTAAGTCACCAATATACAGGCCGCTATGTTATCAATATACAGGCCGCTAAGTCACCAATATACAGGCCGCTATGGTGTCAATATACAGGCCGCTATGTCATCAATATACAGGCCGCTATGTTATCAATATACAGGCCGCTATGTTATCAATATACAGGCCGCTATGTCATCAATATACAGGCCGCTATGTTGTCAATATACAGGCCGCTATGTCATCAATATACAGGCCGCTATGTTGTCAATATACAGGCCGCTATGTTGTCAATATACAGGCTGATATGTTATCAATATACAGGCTGATATGTTATCAATATACAGGCCGCTATGTCATCAATATACAGGCCGCTATGTTATCAATATACAGGCCGCTATGTTATCAATATACAGGCCGCTATGTTATCAATATACAGGCCGCTAAGTCACCAATATACAGGCCGCTAAGTCACCAATATACAGGCTGATATGTCATCAATATACAGGCTTTTTTGCCCCTCCCCTCTATTTTTCCCTTCTCTTTTCCCACTATTTTCTTGATTTTTCCCCCCTCTTTTGCTTTCACCTGTCACTAAATCATAGCAAGAAAGAAAACAGCATCAACAGCCAATACCAATAGAAGAAGAAAAAAAAGACCATAAATATCCACCAGCCAATATATCAGTCTATCATTACTTCCTGCTAACTTACTCTGAAAGCATACATACAAAATACAAAATAAAGCCAGAAAATACGTTGACTTTTGTGTGAGGTTTGAAAGGTGGAATCCTTTCTTGTCATTCCAAAACCCAAACAGTCTGCCATCTGAATACATTTTTTTGGCTTCGTATACGGTCTACAAATGGTATTTACGATAATAAAGCTTTCACTTAATGACGGCGCTGCTGCTGCATGTTTAACATTTCACAGCATGTGGTTCCTGTGGTGGTATTGAAGTCAAATCACAATGAGGTCTTCTGGCAGCATTAAGGGTGCTGGCATGGCTGTGGAATTCCTTTATGGTTGACCAGGCAACACAGAGCACCATTTGGCTCCATGTCCAGAAGACTAACCAGCCAAAACAAGGGGGCTAATAAAACTGTCCACTGATAAGCAGTTAATGCCCCAGAACTAATTACTGCACTGCCACCACTTTTTTTTTTCCCCCACTTCAAAAATCAGTATTGTGACATGCTCCGACGCAGACAGCGCTGATATCTGCTTCCAACACAATAAGACGATGAGGACAAGCTCTAAGCAATGAGCAAAAACTAATGGAAATGGGATTTTCGGGGTCGGGAGTGAAAGTCAAATACACTGTAAAAAACAAAGCCAAAGAATGTATTCAATAAAAATTAGGTAAAAACTTAAGGGTTTTCCCCCAGAAATCTTGCTAAGCCTGATGGTAGGGCCGCGACTGAAGCCCACCATGTTTTTGTAAAAATACATTCATAAAATAAATAATAATTAAATTATATCCATTATGTGTTATTGTACAATATTTATTAACAATACTTCCAACAACTGCAAAGAAAGCTGCACCCTTTGTGGATTCTGTCATTGACAGTTATTTATTCATGTATTCATTATTAAAAGGTAAATAAGGTCTATTGGGGCGGCCATGGCTCAGTTGGTACACTGTAAAACCCTGATTTTCATTGTAATTAAACTTTTTAGTGTTAAATATTTATTGTATTATGTTTTGTACAAAACAATGTCATTACTAAACCAAATTAGTTGTTTGAATTACAAAACTGAAAACATACAATACAATGGTCTTTTTAATTGAGACTACATATAACAATACGTTTCTGTGAGGGAGGGGTGGGGCTTATTCAAAATTCACTCGGACATATGGGGAGCTAAAGTCGCCGCCCCTTCCGTCTCATGGGGCCTGAGATCAGAAAATGGGAAATAAAATGCTAAAGTCATATCTGGTTTGTCATGTGACCTGGATCACACACATGTTGTACCTCATAATAAATAATAATTATTGATTTGTGTTTCAACTGCTTCTGTTAACCAACGGCTAATTCATTTGTGACTAAAACCTGGTAATAATTTGGACTACACGCCAGGAGAACATGTGACGTCACATGCACCACTCATTGTAGTCTCTTACTAAGCAGATATAAAACGTCATGTTTCCTTCCCCTCAAAAACAGGTGGTCTGTCTATGACACATCAAATATTATAAACCACTATCATATGTGAATTTCAAAGCACTTGTCAAACGGAATCAGAGTTTAGTTTGACTCACTCCATTCACTACCATTCAAATTTTTTGCGAGCTAAGCACCCATGGACCAGAAGTAGAAGGATGTGACTTAACCATAGAGGCATGTCTGGTGGATCTGGTGTTTGTGCATTGCATTGTGGGTATTGGGTAGCCATAAGTGAAAACTGTAAGCACAATGATGGGTACTTGGTTGGTACCTGTCAAAATAAAAGTGCAGCTTATGTTCCCACTGAGTAAGTTTCTTCTTCAGTGTTCACTCATGTAACTTTATAAATGTTTCTTTTACGTCAGAACTTATTCATTCATATTTGTGGTATCATAGAACCTTAACAAATGTAAACGTGTTCTTAATTTCTTCTTTCCTATACACTGTAAACCCGGATTTTATTTCAATGTAAAATTTTAGCTGTCATTACTTAACTAAAAGGTTTGATTTTAAATAACTAATTTATCCTCTTTTAAATAAAATTTATATTTTAATTTAATACAACTAAACATTTACAGTTTCAACAAATTGTAAAAACTCACACATTGCCAATACAATCGGTTTCTACGCCCTTCACAACTAAAGTTAATTAGTTCGGATTTAAAGTGTAGAAAGGGTCGTCCATTAACCAAAGGGTTAGCGGTTCAAGTCCCACTTTATCCTAGTCAGTCCGTTGTGTCCTTGGGCAAGACACTTCACCCTCCTTGCCTCCAGTGTCACTCACACTAGTGCATCAATGCGTATGAGTGTTCAGTGGTGGTTGGAGGGACTGTAGGCGCAGAATGGCAGCCATGCTTCTGTCAGTCTGCCCCAGGGCAACTGTGGATACATATGTAGTTTACCACCACCAGAGGGAGCATGTGAGGGTGAATGAATAATGGAACACTAATGTAAAGTGCTTCGGGTGCCTTGAAAAGCACTATAGAAATCGAATCCATCATTATTATTATTATTATTATTTCAAAGTGGGGTAAAGATTTGTCATATTGAGGCATGCTTTTAATTTATTTAATAGAAAACAAGGAAGTATTATTAAACATATATTTAGATTTAGATTTAGAGCTGTGCTGAAATGCCACCTCCTCTGCCAAATAAACCAATAAAGAAACCATAAAACACATTCAGAACTGTCCCAACTAGTTTATCCCAATGCATGCTGGGAAATTCCCCCAGCTGCTCCTCCAATATGTCATAATAGTATAGAGTAGATGTTATTATATTATTTTAATTAGCGACTGTTAGGTAGAATATTTGTCAATCACCAATTCACATTCAGGGATTCTACCTTTAATTCTCACAGATGAATTAATAATTAACATTTTAGAACATGTGTAAATGCATTTTCTGGCTTTATTTTTTTATTTTTATGCTGTCAGAGTAAGTCAGTAGCAAGTAATTCATCATAAACCCACAATTTGGAGTTTCAGGCATCAATGTTTTGGCAAAAAAACCACCACTTGGAACCAATGCTCACATTCTGAGTAAAGAATTTCCACTCTCAAATTGCCATTTCATGATGTGTATTGTTTTTTTAAGTGCTGGAAACAGGCCCACATGTAGAGGCATGTTGCTTGGTCATCCATGAAGGAATTCAGCTTCACCACAACAGCCAAAACAACCGCAGAATGTCAAAGCATACTGGTGCCGTAACCATGGAGACGCTCCTGGCTTGCTGAATGGGGGTGGTGAGGGCCTTTTACAAGCATTCAAGTACTACTTGCACAGGGCCAGGATGAAATTCCAAGGCATTCACAAGCATTGGAACATTATTTGGATCAGTTGTTGTTGGCATATGGCTTAAAGATGGCTTTGATACTGAGGCAAATTAAAATAAAATGCTGAGTGCTTGTTTTGGGCTATCTGGAATGTGGAGCCAACACTGACACACTTGAAAAGGAAGGAAATGTTATCAGACATGTGCTGTTACTGCTTTAGAGAATATCTGTGTGGCTAATAATTAAAATTTTACTTTTCCAAGAGCAGCAGCAGAGTCCTTCAAAAAGCTGGAACAGACCACAACTGAATAAATAAATAAATAAATAAATAAATAAAAAGGAAACTTCAGAGGCCAGTTTAACCCTTTACCAGCCTTACAACATTATTTTAATAACACCTATATGTACAGCTCCTACATTAATGCACTAGTAATCGATCAATCTCTGTTTTTCTTGGGGGGGGGGGCTTATACCCATTTTCTTTTCCAACAGCTTGAACCAATGACAGATATATATCTAAGGTGATATTTGGAAATGATACTGATTTTGCTTTGATCAAACATGATCAAATCAACTTCCAAATTTCAATAAAATGATCAATAAAACTAGCGAAATGAACAAAATAGTCATTAAATTTAAGAAAATAATCCAAAAAATGAGCAAAAAATGGCCAAAATAATTCATTAAATAACCCTAACCCATTATTTTAACTGTACTTCAAACAGTTGAAGAACAGCTGCTGTTTTCATTCAGAGGGATTTTTTTCCCCCACACGTTTAAAGCTAAACCACCATAGTATAATAAAGGGTGTGCTTCTCAGTAACAAATGTAATAAAATAATCAACAAAAATAGCAGAGATTAACAAAAAAAAAAAACTCAGGAAATTGAATAAAATAATCAACAAACTGGACAAAAATGTCCGAAACAATCTCCAAATTCCAATAAAATAATCAACAAAAGTAGCAAAGTGAACAAAATAGTCAAAAAATTGAATAAAATAATCAACAAAATGAGCAAAAAATGGCCAAAATAATTTGTTAAATAACCTTAACCTATTGTGTTATCTGTAAGAACAGCTGCAGTTTTCATTTACAGAGGGTTTTTTTTTTACCATTCTGAGCTCAGAATGGTAAAGACTTAAAACTAGAAACAGACCCACTATTTTTTTTCCACACATTTGTCACTATTTGAAACTAACGAGGGTGATGGGCTCCTCTCGGTATGTGTGTGTTCCATTGTGTTGACTCAGGCAAACAGCTTGGCCCTTCCACCTGGCCCGCAGCGTTTAAAGCGTTGGCGGAAGACAAATACAGCCGGCCGAGGAAATGAGAGTTGAGAGAAGCCGACATGTTAAATGTAACAGTCAAACAGCAGCAGGCCAACTTCACACCGCTCCGCTGTGTGCGCTCGTATCGCACGTGTGTGTTTGAGCGCCTTCACCAGATTAGATTTTCAATAGATGACATTGTTCCTGCTGTGGATTCAGACACACAAGAGTCACTTAAAGTCACACAAGCGGGGGCGTTGACGTTCCGACACATGTACACACTCGCACATCCACTCCAATTTAACACAAATGAGAGGAAAAGACCCCACGTCGCACACATCCTGGCGTGGCGTGTCGGGGCTGGTCGGCAGGTTTTGTAAATAGTAGCGCCGCATTCCAAAAACACAATGGAAAGAAGGAATAGAGTTACCTTTGGCTGCTTATTAACGTGGTTCTTAGTTTGTTATGGTTTAATTATTATATATATATATATTTTTGTAATTCACTTTTTATTAGTTTTTCACAAGTGCAAGAAACTATACTGTACTGAGTACATGAATGACGTAATTCTATACATTTGTACATCACTGAATATTAAAATATCCTCATAAACAAAGGAAGAAAATTGAGAAAAAATAAAAAACTAAAAAGAAATTAAAACATTACAGTAGGCTACCAACTTACTGTATTATGTCTAAATAATGCTCCCAAATGTTCATGTACACGTCATTCTGTGGCACATCTTTGACATCTGATTAAACCATTCATCCATTGATACAGCTACTTGTGTTTTTCCACTGTCCTAACACTATCCTGCCTCCTACCGTGATAGCTGTTCGGCACCATGAGGACGGGTGGGCTTTGTACCACGCCGAAAAGACATGGTAGCGGTTGTCGTACCGCTTTAATTATTTAAGATCGCTCGTTAAAATTCTAATGGCTGCTTTCTGTGCACAGTGAAGATGGAAACATGGATGGGTGTAATTTGCGTGATCCAGTCGTAGAAAAATTATGAAGACCATCCAAAGTCATCAGAAACTATTCTATATCTACTAATGGAACAAGTGAAAATGATCTGGGTAAGATTTGTCAAAAGTACATTTTCAAAGTCTACTGTCTATAAATCTGTTCTTTATACTTTAGTGAAAAGTTCCTCTTTAGGTGTTTCTGTCTTACTTTAAGTGTAATTAGACATTTGTGTTACAAATAAATGTAAAATACTAAAAGGAGGCAGATTCATTGTCTCAAAGATTCTGTAGGAGCCATATATTGTCACTGGTGAGTTCTTCTTGATTTATTTAGACTGGTATCCATGGTGATATCTCGGGTGTGGGTCACATGGGCATAGGGATGACCCCCAAAAACTTACATAGGGACCATTTGTTTCTCCATTTACTTTCCTTTTATACATTCACAAACCGGACACGTTTTACCATCCTGTGTGTGTGTGTGTGTGTGTGTGTGTGTGTGTGTGTAACATGAGGCTGCTTTAAAACTGTATAATTAAACCATATTATATTTACTTGGGCTAAAATGAGCTGCTTGGAAAATGTAGCACATCACCTATATACGACAGGACCTAAAGTAGCCTCAGGCGACCTTTAAAAGGATCGGAAGGTTGCAATAGATTCATTTCATTCATATCTAAATTCACCTGGTTGCTTTCATATCACTCTGGCACCTCTGCTATCAGTGTTTCACACAGACTGTTAGAACTGACGTCTGTATGTCTGTACACTTTAAATATGTTCAGCAGTGCAGCACGCTCACCTGTCAGTGGAAATGACAGTAAGTAGCAGCATGCATTAAAAACAAAAATGTCAGAAGTGTGAGGCCATTTTATGCTGCATATGCAAAATAACACTGGCCTATCATTGTAGCATTAGCATTAGCCTATCACTGCAGCATTAGCATTAGCCTATCACTGCAGCATTACCTTCACACTGCAGGATTAGCATTAGCCTATCACTGCAGCATTAGCTTCACACTGCAGGATTAGCATTAGCCTATCACTGCAGCATTAGCCTATCACTGCAGCATTAGCATCAGCCTATCACTGCAGCATTAGCTTCACACTGCAGGATTAGCATTAGCCTATCACTGCAGCATTAGCCTATCACTGCAGCATTAGCATTAGCCTATCACTGCAGCATTAGCTTCACACTGCAGGATTAGCATTAGCCTATCACTGCAGCATTAGCTTCACACTGCAGGATTAGCATTAGCCTATCACTGCAGCATTAGCCTATAACTGCAGCATTGGCCTATCACTGCAGCATTAGCATTAGCCCATCACTGCAGCATTAGCATTAGCCTATTACTGCAGCAGTGATGAATGCTGCAACATCTGAACTGAAAACATCCACATGTCAACAACTTCCTGAAGCGGACTCGGATCTTCTCTGTATCGCTAACAGGCAAATATTAGCACCTGTTAGAATGTAGCCTTAGCAAGAGCTCTGTTTTTATCATGTTTTTAATCATGATCACTGGGTACTGATATGTCTGCAGTGCATCTATCACGTTTTGTGTGAAATGATAATACATCATATATATATATATATATATATATATATATATATATATATATATATATATATATATATATATATATATATATATATATATATATATATAATGATCATGCTATGCTTTGATGGTGATGGCCCAGCGTTACGTCATAGGTTTCCTTGCTTCCATCTTCCATCTTTTCATCTAGGAACAGACCTCTCAAAAATCAAGTTGGAAGAGGTTGTGAAGGAACTGAAGTGTCAAATGGACTGCACTCAAGTAGCACATTTCCACCTTCATTTTGCTCAAAGTGTTTTACATTAGCCTCACATTCACCCATTCACACACACACACACACACACCAGTGGACGGCTGCTGCCATAGAAGGGTTCAGGTCCAGTGTTTTACCCGAGGACACTTGGACATGTGGACATCAGAGCCAGTATTCCACTCCCCATCCCTTCAGTTATTGGACGTCCCACAGCTAACCTCACTGGACTCTTTCCACTACATGACATCAACTCAACTCACTTTGGTGAGTGTCCATTAAAGAAGGACGACGGTACCCAGTACTAGATCTATGGTATCACCTCCACTTAGGACAAACAGCACAGACACAGACTGGTGGACGTGTCTGTGATCATCAATGTGTCGGCCAGTATTTCAAACTAAAATATAAACAGTCAGTTCCAGGTAAACAGAGCGGTCAGTTCATGGTGGTGCAGGTGTAGTCATTCCTGTCTCTGGTGGCTGATCAGGGAAAGGTCAACTCAAGACTTTTTTAATGATGTTTGAAATTCAATTTAAGACCAAGCCGACAATGAACCACAATTGAAAAGAGAAAAAAAAACAGCACATGAATAACCTGGGGCAGTTTTACCAACTGTTTATTTTAAATACAACAGGATTGTTTGGTCCAGTTGCTGCTACATTCATGAACCACCTGCATCGAGAAGCAACACACACACACACTATAAACACACACACACACACACACACACTATAAACACACACCTGCAAAAAACTAAGTATAGTTAAAGGAATATTACACCCACAGAGTGATGTCAGTGTTTGTGCTACATTAATTTAGTAGTGGTGACCCATCATTACTAAACAGGTACTATAGTACCTGTAATTAAAAAAAAGGTACTATAGTATATGTACAGAAACAGGTACTATAGTATCTGTAATGAAAACAGGTACTATAGTATCTGTAATGAAAACAAGTACTATAGTATCTGTAATGAAAACAGGTACTATAGTATCTATAATGAAAACAAGTACTATAGTATCTGTAATGAAAACAAGTACTATAGTATCTGTAATGAAAACAAGTACTATAGTATCTGTAATGAAAACAGGTACTATAGTATCTGTAATTAAAAAAGGTACTATAGTATCTGTAATGAAAACAAGTACTATAGTATCTGTAATTAAAAAAGGTACTATAGTATATGTACAGAAACAGGTACTATAGTATCTGTAATGAAAACAGGTACTATAGTATCTGTAATGAAAACAAGTACTATAGTATCTGTAATGAAAACAAGTACTATAGTATCTGTACCAGAAATGCTCGCAAGGAACAGTGTCTGGTACTGGATCAGTTTTAAGCAGGTACCATGTTGTGTACAGGCAGCATATGTCAGTGTAGACTTTGGGTCCCCATGAGTCAAACAGCAGTGTTATTGCTGTAGAATGTGAACACTCTTCTGTTACAGTTAGACTTTACTGCAGCACATTTAACCAACAGGAAGTAAACACTCAGGCTAACGTGTGCCGGAGCATAAATGCTCATTTCAAACCTATTTGCACATTTGTGTAACAGATGAGGATGTTATGAGTCATCCATTCATCCCATTCACCCACCCATCCACACACACACACACACACACACACACACACACACACACACACTCATCCACCCACCCATTCATCCGTCAATCTGTCCTTTATGATGGACAGTCATTCAAAGGGACAAGAGCTGTCGTCTGCCAATGTGTCCCCACGATGATTCACCTCCTAAAGTCTGCATAACTGTGAAATCTGGGTGTGTGTGTATATGTGTGTGTGTTTGTATTCCTATCTTTATGGGTGCATTAATGTGTTTACGGTCACACTATGGGGACCTCTGAAATGTAGGTCCCCACTAGTAAAATAGAAATAATGTGGCCCTATAAATATATGAATTTGTTTTTTTCAGAAGTCCCCATAAAACATGTATTTTTCAAATATTTGAAAATGCATTTTTTTTATGTATTTAGTTTATTTATTATTTTTTAAATATTCTTTATTTTATTTATTTTTATTGTTAACTGTTTAATAACTTTAATCATTCATTTTTATTTATTCATTCAATTTAATTCAGTTTTCTAATGTATTACTTTTCTAAATTAAAAACAGATGTTTACACTCACTACTACTGACTACTTGATTAAAAAAATGGTCCTCATGAGACATGGAAACGAGTATGTATGTGTGTGTGTGTGTGTTTGTATATATATTACTGAGGACATTGATATGTTTACAGTCACACCATGGGGACCTCTAACACCATGGGGACCAAAACTTCAGGTCCCCACGAGGGTTAGCTACAAATCTAGGTGAAATCTGTGTGAAGTATGTACAATTATGCAAATGATGTGGCCCTATAAACACATCAACTTGGTTTTTTTTTCTGGAAGTCCCCATAAAGCATGGGGGAAATATGCAAAGTAAAACATGTATTTTTCAATGTTTTAATTAGTTTTTTTTTGTTTTATTGGGGGGGTGGGTATTTATTATATGTAGGCCTATTATATTTTTAATTTTTAAAAAATGCATTTATTTAATATATATATATATATATATATATATATATATATATATATATATATATATATATATATGCTACCTTTTTCCCCCATTTATTTTCTTTATTATTTTGTAATTATTTTTTTTTATTAATTGTATTGTTATTTTTTTAACTGTAGTTTATTAAACAAAATTATGCATTTACACTCACTACCCAATGGCTACTTTACCTACAAGTGATGATTACAAACGTGTGTGTGTGTGTGTGTGTGTGTTTGTATATACACAGGATAGGAGGACAGAGCAGGACTGACAGGGGATGTAGTAATGGGATGTGTTGATAGATTGGACTGGAGACTGCAGAAATACTCCGAGATGGGTACGAGGGGGGAGGGGGCGGGGGGGGGGGGGGGGGGGGGTAGAGAGAAACGGGGTTAATAGAAAGCGAGAGAGTGAAAGCAAAAGAGAAAATGAGCACACGGAGGAGGGGTGACAGCGGGGCAGTGGGTGCAGGAGGACAGGTGAGACCAAAGAGTGTAAGTGTGTGAGTGTGTCCTTGTGGGGTTCAGTTTGACCTCCATGGGAAGGGGGGGGGGGGGATACAGTACAATCACTTTTGTTTGGAAGTAGTAGTTAGTGCTTCAAAGAGTGGAACAATTTAATAAGAAAACCAGTTTGTGGATTAAATGGACTGATGCACCTGGAGCACAAATCCATGTTTAAAATGCAGAGCGACTCTGCAGTGTAAAAAAAATACATGTGAATAAACACACTGGTTCCTACACTGAGGAAACTCAACCCTTCCACAAGTGGTTTCATACTGTTCATTTTTCATAAATAGTTTTACATCTAAAAGGCCTGGTTCCTTCCAAGGCCCCAAATAATACTCATCAAACCCTTTAAAAATGGTTCAAATTTACCTAATTTTGGATGAAATATGTGTAAACAGTAAAATAAACCCCCCACCCTTCATCACATCACTGAATATGGTGGATGCTTTTTCAGTGTTGAGACGCATTTTCTAATAAACGTTAAAATTTAATAACTTTTTCATTTCATTCTGTAATAAACTGCCCCAAAGAATTTGGTTTTAAATTTTCCCACATTATGTTAGAATTTATTACATTTTGAGAAGATTATTACAAACTACACTTTTTATCCTCTATAAAATCTAATAACAAGGTGCATTACTAAAGGATGGTTTATTCATTTCTTAACTGTATTTTACTTTAATTTGAGTTTTGAGAGCCTTAGTTATTTTGATTAATGTCATTGTCCTATTGAATTAATAATCACATTCATCATGATGACGATTCATCTGTACTAATCTATTAATTTTAAAAGCAAAAATGTGTTTGTTCCAGATAAAATATCCGAAACGTGTGTGTGTTTGGGGGGAGGGGGGGGTGAATACATATTTAATAATCAGTTTGAAATGTTCATGAAATGTCACAGTTGAAGGAAAAGCCTGTAAATTGTCAACAACAAGTTGAAAAAAATACTTGAGAAAACACTGAAAAAAGGAAGAAGAAGAAAAACATCCACTTATTTCCAGTTACAACAATTCAAATCATCTGAATTAAATAATAATAATTTGAAAAATAATAGAAAATCTAATCCATAATGCAGAAAAACACTCCCATGTCAGACTTTTTTCTTCTTCTCTCCCGTACGACAGCGGCCTGAAATTAAAGTCAACCCCGTCCCCTCTTACATGAAAGGTTCTGCTTTTACTGGAAAAATGAAGAGCGGGAAAAAAAATAACAGTCCTTGGTAGTGAAGCAGCCGAAGGCGATGTGGCGTCATGTGTCCTGTGTTTAAGTGTGTAGACATCAGGTGGATTTGCTGCAGTAGTTCACATTAAACCAGGTGTTTAGCTTCTGAAAGCCTGCTCTGTAATCAGCTGAGCTGGACTAGAAGGACAGCCTTCAACAAAAGCCTCAAATCATTCAAAAACTCACGGCCAGGTGCCAAGGACATTAGAATATGTGGGGTTTTTTGTTTGTTTGTTTATACTTTTCCCTCTGTCGAGTTCTTTTCTCCTTAAGTGATGACTGGGTTTGTTCGTTAGCTGCTCTGTCTGCTATTTTCCTTCTAAATAATTCCATCCTATGCATCGTTTCTTTGTATTTGTACTAGGGGTGGACTAAGGCGGGCTGATACGACCCAAAATAAAACATTCAATCTCTGATTTTTTCACTAAATAAATAAATAAATAAATCAGGTTTTTTTTCCCCCCTCGTATAGGAAATGAAGCTAAAGCTAGGCTAGTTATATTAGCAATATTAGGTAAAGTTCACTGGAAAATGGTTTAGTCACTAACTTACAAATTATTCAAGAAACTAGAAAAGCAGACCAGAGTCCTGCACGGGTTCGGGTACCCGTGGGTGACCTGTGGGTGAACCGCAAATTTTCACAAAACGGGTGAAAAATGTTGTGCTGTGTCGGATACGGGTTCAGTTCGGGTCGGACGTGGGTGATCTAATTTGCGGTTCATAGGCTAAAAGGTTAACAACATTTTTATTTGGCTCTGCCTTGGCTATGTCACTGTTCAGTATATTCGTGGCAATAAATGTTTGTATTTAAGTTTGGCTATCTGACATTTCCTTTCCGGTTCGGGTCGGATATTGGGTTCATTTATAGCAGGTCGGTTTGGATGCGGATTTTGTATTGTTGTTTTCGTCGGAAAACGAGTCAGATACGAGTTTAAACATGACGGGTACGCGCGGTTGCGGTATGTCAAAATCAGAACCGTGCAGGACTCTGAAGCAGACCCCCCCCCCGAATGAAGAGAGGTCCGCCAAGGAAGTTGTGTTTGTTAACTTCACAAATCAGAGATTCACTGACGTTATGATGCTTTAACTGTGTGTGTGTGTGTGTGTGTGTGTGTGTGTGTGTGTGTGTGTATTTCCTCTTTTCTCACTCTAGCATCACCAGTGTTTGACAGATCTTTCTAATATTGTCCATGTAGAAGGAGTCGTATAAAAAGATCAAAGTGACCTCATTTCAGATGAGTCGACTCACCACTTCCAATCTGACGCCATATTGAAGTTTCGTGTCAAAGCAGAAATTTGCTGTTTTCAACATGTTTTGGTGATTTAATATAATGTGTGATCATGATGTATGCGTGAGTTGAAAAGATTTCATATCATTCATAAAGTTGCCACTCTGTGTGGATTTCTAGTTTGTCCGTTTGTCTGTCAGCAACATTAGTTATGGATGAATTTAATAAACATTTCAGGGTGTGTTGGGAGTGTCACAAGGAACAAGTGATTACATTTTGAAATGTATTCTTCATTTACCACAATGTCAAATTTCAAAGTGATCCAGGATCTCTTCTGGATCACCACCAAAATGTAATCATTTGTTCCTTGTGACACTCCCAACACATCCTGAAATGTTTATTAAATTCATCCATAACTTTTTGAGTCATGTTGCAGACCATCAGACAGACAGACTCAGTGAAAACATAACCTCTGTTCATCTGAAGGGGGGGGGGGCTGCCTTGGCTTTTATAGTTTTCTACTAAAATGTCCCATGAAATACACTAAGAAACAAAAAAAAACAAGGGTAAAACAATACACATAAAACGTTAAAATCCACAAAAATTCACTTAAAAAAAAGAAAAAGCAATGAAAAGTCAAAAACACACACAAATGTGATAAAATATCCAAAACATACGAACAAATCTGAATATGTATGACCAATTATTGACAGGACTAATGGCTCAGCAGGTATTAAACAGTTTGAATCAGTAGATATTTGGGTGTTTATGGGTTAAAAAAAAAGCCCAGTTTTCTTTTTCTGGACTCTCACTGTGTTTTTCTTTCTTTGTATTTTGCTGTTATCTCATACACTAACTATAGGTGCAGCAGGAACCCAGTACTTGACCGCTTTATTTTAGAGTTCTGACAAATGCAGCGTATGTGCGCATGGTGAAGTGTTGTTTCAGTCATGACTCACAGTGACAGAATAGTAGCCAACCGTAGGCAGAGGAAAGCGCTGGATGCCTCATCCCCTATTTTAGCCCAGAAAGTGTGAGGGAGGTGGAGAGAGAAAGTGCTTTAAGGATCTAAATCTCATCTCCCAATGTGATAAAGTAGGCTTATGCCACAACATGCACACACACTTTTGTCCTCCTCACGTCCACCCAAAGCTGTTTAAACTAAGAGAAACAAAGAAGAAGAATCCTCTTTTCCATTTATAGCTAAAGTTGGAAAAGAAGGAGACAGATTAGACTTTATCATTTTAGAAATACACACAGCTGTTCCCAACATAAGGACTCCAATGCTATTTTAGATCTTATTGATTTTTAAAATAAGTAGTAGCTCAGACAAAGACAGAAGAAACACTATCGCAGAAGTGTGTGTAGGATGGTGGTGTGTGTGTGTGTGTGTGTGTCTAAATAGTGTACGGTAACTATATTAACAGAGATTTCTTTATGTTGTTTGTTCAATAACAGTATCAGAAAATGTCCTCTTGGCCAATTCTGTTGAACCTTTATGTGTTGGTAAGACCTTCACTTTCAATATATACAAATTCATCATTATTATTGTAATTATTATGTGTAATAAAGTTTTAAAACTGTTATAATAAAAAAAAAAATCACATATTTTACATGTGCTGAAACATTTGTCTACGTCATTCTACATCCATGTTCCAGCTTCTTATTTTTACTCATAAATTAACTGTATAAACTGAAAAAATGCAAATAAACAGTGAAAACAATATCAGGAAAACCTAAACTAAAACTGCACAATCACTATATGTACAATTATTTATAAGAATCCAGCACAAACACAGTTAAAACCATCAGTAAAACACAGTTAAAACCTTAATAAAACACAGTAAAAACCATCAGTAAAACACAGTTAAAACCTTAATAAAACACAGTAAAAACCATCAGTAAAACACAGTTAAAACCTTAATAAAACACAGTAAAAACCATCAGTAAAACACAGTTAAAACCTCAGTAAAACACAGTTAAAACTTCAATAAAACACAGTAAAAACCATCAGTAAAACACAGTAAAAACCTCAGTAAAACACAGTAAAAACCATCAGTAAAACACAGTTAAAACCATCAGTAAAACACAGTAAAAACCTCAGTAAAACACAGTAAAAACCATCAGTAAAACACAGTAAAAACCATCAGTAAAACACAGTAAAAACCATCAGTAAAACACAGTAAAAACCATCAGTAACACACAGTAAAAACCTCAGTAAAACACAGTTAAAACCATCAGTAAAACACAGTTAAAACCATCAGTAAAACACAGTTAAAACCTCAGTAAAACACAGTTAAAACCATCAGTAAAACACAGTTAAAACCATCAGTAAAACACAGTAAAAACCTCAGTAAAACACAGTTAAAACCATCAGTAAAACACAGTTAAAACCATCAGTAAAACACAGTTAAAACCTCAGTAAAACACAGTAAAAACCATCAGTAAAACACAGTTAAAACCATCAGTAAAACACAGTAAAAACCTCAGTAAAACACAGTAAAAACCATCAGTAAAACACAGTAAAAACCATCAGTAAAACACAGTAAAAACCATCAGTAAAACACAGTAAAAACCATCAGTAAAACACAGTAAAAACCTCAGTAAAACACAGTTAAAACCATCAGTAAAACACAGTTAAAACCATCAGTAAAACACAGTTAAAACCTCAGTAAAACACAGTTAAAACCATCAGTAAAACACAGTTAAAACCATCAGTAAAACACAGTAAAAACCTCAGTAAAACACAGTTAAAACCATCAGTAAAACACAGTTAAAACCATCAGTAAAACACAGTTAAAACCATCAGTAAAACACAGTTAAAACCATCAGTAAAACACAGTTAAAACCATCAGTAAAACACAGTAAAAACCTCAGTAAAACACAGTTAAAACCTCAGTAAAACACAGTTAAAATTCCTATTCCTTCAGTTAGAGTCTTAATAACACAACCATATTCATCATCTCATACCACGGCTCAATGAAAGGTAAACACCAGCTATAACTACCGTTAGCTAACTCTGCAGCTACAGCAGATGACATTAGCCTGGTCATTTTATACCATTATAAGCACAAACGTGTTATATAGGCTGTTATCTTGATAAAACAACTATATTACCATAGCAAAAAATGACTGTTTTTGTAACGTTAGCTAACTTAAACGACAGCTAGCTTGTCCGCACCAGCCGCGATTGACAAAAGATCGTAAAAATTAAAAATACATGTTTTGCAACAATGAGGAACATAATCAATAAAATGGACCTAAACTATGATAATACAATGATTCTCATAATTTTTATATCTCCATTAACAAAGAAAATACTGCATTCTGGGTAACCCTTGCTCCCAAGGGTGGTGTCGGACAATCTCAGTATTGAGGGGTATACAGCCCTCAAACTTGCCCCTTGACGTAAACATTCTTAAAATTGGGACAACACTTAGACTTTGCGAGAGTGTGCATTTGGAGATTAAAGGTTAAGGGAGGAATTGGAATTGACCCTTAGATTCTGAAGTTGCATTAACAAATATCACCTATGTATGAGGTTTAAACCCACATATGAACGTGGCCTGGGTTGGATTGGAGAAAAAAAAATGTAATTGGATCAGTTGCTGTTCAAACTGTCTTCAACAGATCAGATATAGGTCACACATGGGGTCAAAAACATCAGGGTTCAGCCCCATTTGCCTACATTTTGAACATAGTCCACATTGTCATTCACTCCACATGACTGTAGATAGACCTGGTTCTGTTTTGACGTCACTTTCTACACACAACCACACAGTTATTTGAAAATTAACAAAGTGGTTTTGGTCTCAGAGGTCTTTTCAGGCCAGTTACTCAGCACATTTAAGATTATATAAGGAATACAAAGACAAAAAAAAATAATAATAAAAGTGTGGAGTTCCAGGGTTTCCTTTCAAAGCCACAAAAGCTATAAACTTTGTTTTTCTTCAGCGACACTGAACAAGCCAAATACAGAGTGTGCTACATCTTGTGCAACATTGTTCAATACCTATTAAGCTGATCATCACCTTGAAAAGCTGGTTGCAACGGCAGCTTCCTTCTCGAGGTAATTTAAAGCTCTTAAGCCTAGAAGCACACCTTTATACCAAAGACTGAAGTGTCTTTCAGAGGAAAGCTGTGCCTGTGTTGACTCACTGATACATAAATAAACACATGCACAACACACACACTCACAAATACAGTTTATTTAACCCATAAAGGTTCACAGCAAAACCTGAATTAAACAGCATGTGGTGGAGAGCGAAAAAAAGAGCACATGAACTGTCACTGAAAAAGAAACTGACTCTAGTGCAGACACTCTAGTGCAGACACTCTAGCAGACACTCTAGTGCAGACACTCTAGTGCAGACACTCTAGTGCAGACACTCTAGTGCAGACACTCTAGCGCAGACACTCTAGTGCAGACACTCTAGTGCTTCACTCCAGCGCAGACACTCTAGCGCTTCACTCAAGCGCAGACACTCTAGCGCAGACACTCTAGCGCAGACACTCCAGCGCAGACACTCCAGCGCAGACACTCTAGCGCAGACACTCTAGCGCAGACACTCTAGCGCAGACACTCCAGCGCAGACACTCCAGCGCAGACACTCCAGCGCAGACACTCTAGTGCTTCACTCCAGCGCAGACACTATAGCGCTTCACTCCAGCGCAGACACTATAGCGCTTCACTCCAGCGCAGACACTATAGCGCTTCACTCCAGCGCAGACACTCTAGCGCAGACACTCTAGTGCTTCACTCCAGCGCAGACACTCTAGCGCTTCACTCCAGCGCAGACACTCTAGCGCTTCACTCCAGCGCAGACACTCTAGCGCTTCACTCCAGCGCAGACACTCTAGTGCTTCACTCCAGCGCAGACACTCTAGCGCTTCACTCCAGCGCAGACACTCTAGCGCTTCACTCCAGCGCAGACACTCTAGCGCTTCACTCCAGCGCAGACACTCTAGCGCTTCACTCCAGCGCAGACACTCTAGCGCAGACACTCTAGCGCAGACACTCTACCGCTTCACTCCAGCGCAGACACTCTAGAGCAGACACTCTAGCAAACACTGTAGTGCAGACACTCTAGCCCAGACACTCCAGCGCAGACACTCTACCGCTTCACTCTAGCGCAGACACTCTAGCGCAGACACTCCAGCGCAGACACTCCAGCGCAGACACTCCAGCGCAGACACTCCAGCGCAGACACTCCAGCGCAGACACTCTAGTGCTTCACTCCAGCGCAGACACTCTAGTACTTCACTCTAGCGCAGACACTCTAGCGCAGACACTCTACCGCTTCACTCCAGTGCAGACACTCTAGCGCTTCACTCCAGCGCAGACACTCTACCGCTTCACTCCAGCGCAGACACTCTACCGCTTCACTCCAGCGCAGACACTCCAGCGCAGACACTCTAGTACTTCACTCTAGCGCAGACACTCTAGCGCAGACACTCTACCGCTTCACTCCAGCGCAGACACTCCAGCGCAGACACTCTACCGCTTCACTCCAGCGCAGACACTCTAGCGCAGACACTCTACCGCTTCACTCCAGCGCAGACACTCCAGCGCAGACACTCCAGCGCAGACACTCTGGTGCAGCAGATTAATGTGAACAGCTGTTGTGTGGTTTTGTTGTTTGTATCATATGCACTGTTGTTGTTTGTGATGTTCTGTTCTGATTAAGTTTTTTTAGGTCTGATTTACAGTTGCACAATATCACCAGCATCGCAATGTACATGTGAACAACAGTCACATGACAGGTTCTGTAATGTAGGAGACAAATGAGCAACCTGACACACACTGAGCACATCACAATCATTCTGGTAACACGACTGAAAAATTTGTGACCAACAAGAGAAAATGACCCAAAAACCAACAAGAGAAAAATCAGCTAAAAACCAACAAGAGAAAATAACCCAAAAACCAACAAGAGAAAAATAACCTAAAAACCAACAAGAGAAAAATCACCTAAAAACCAACAATTGGAAATCACCCCAAAACCAACAAGAGAAAAATCACCCAAAACTAACAAGAGAAAAATAACGTAAAAACCAACAAGAGAAAAATCACCTAAAAACCAACAATTGGAAATCACCCCAAAACCAACAAGAGAAAAATCACCCAAAACTAACAAGAGAAAAATAACCTAAAAACCAACAAGAGAAAAATCACCTAAAAACCAACAAGAGAAAAATCACCTAAAAACCAACAATTGGAAATTACCCCAAAACCAACAAGAGAAAAATAACGTAAAAACCAACAAGAGAAAAATCACCTAAAAACCAACAATTGGAAATCACCCCAAAACCAACAAGAGAAAAATCACCCAAAACTAACAAGAGAAAAATAACCTAAAAACCAACAAGAGAAAAATCACCTAAAAACCAACAAGAGAAAAATCACCCAAAACCAAGGGTCACTGGCAGAAAGAAAATAAACAACAGTTAACATAAACATAAACACGTGTTCTGTTTGACCACACAACTGTTAAATGTATGTTTTCATATTTAAATATATATGGCAGGTTTAAAAAAAATGCAATGTCAGTTTTTACTAATATCACGTAGACTTAGTCTGATTTAATTTTCTTTTTGTATTATTATTATTATTATTATTATTATTATTATTGGTTTCTTTATTTTTTTTACCCAGTTCTTGTTCTGGTTTCTGTTATTATTTATGGTTGTTGCTATCATGGTTGGTATTGCTTCTAATGTTGAGACTCCATAAAAGGTACAGCCCCCCCCCCCCTCCTGAAAGACAACCCACCCCCCCACTTCTATAATTTGTTCCTTGTCCCAGCATCAACATTTCCTGAAAATTTCAGTCAAATCCATCCATAACCATTTTGAGTAAGTAAAACAACTGGTACCCAGTACAACCCCCCCCCCCCTTACACAAATTATACCCGATTTCTTATCATTGCAAAAGCACATTTGTTGGTGACTGCAACCTTGACCTTTGACCTACATTCACCGAAAATGTAATGGGATCTATTCTGGACCACCTCACACCTTTCCTATACATTTAATGGAAATTGGTCCAGTAGGTTTTACATAAACCTAGTGAGTGAGTGAGTGAGTGAGTGAGTGAGTGAGTGAGTGAGTGAGTGAGTGAGTGAGTGAGTGAGTGAGTGAGTGAGTGAGTGAGTGAGTGAGTGAGTGAGTGAGTGAGTGAGTGAGTGAGTGAGTGAGTAAACCCACAAACAGATAAACACAGGCAAAAACATAACTACACCGTTCCTTGGCAGTGTAACCCCCACCCCCCATAAAGGCTTCATGCCACCACTACTACATATGATGAAGTGCTACACAAATACATTTGACTCCAGTGTGTGTGTGTGTGTGTGTGTGTGTGTGTGTGTGTGTGTGTGTGTGTGTGTGTGTGTGTGTGTGTGTGTGTGTGTGTTGTTAAAAGCAGGTTATGTGTCGTCTTCTTTTCCATCAAAAACACCCAGATGAGGTTATTTACTGCCAGTGTCTGTGAGACTAAGCCATTTCTAATCCTTTTTTATTTCCACATTCAGGCACAGTGGACATGCTTGCCCTTTTCCAGCTTCATATTAGTCCACGCTGACAACCTGTGATCAACAAAAACTGAAGGTTGCCTTATTCTACACAACCGTCCCATGGGAGTGTCGAGTGTAATTTTCACAAATCCTCCAATGAATTCCAAGTCAACAACTGCACATTGATACAGAAACAGAGCCAGTCATAGGCCTAGAATGACTACAATTCATACACACTCTCCCATATGTATATTTATTCAGACCCAAGAGAACACACACACACACACAGCTCGGTCTGTTCGTATTGGCTGTGGACAGAGATGCAATTTATGTGAAGAAATTAACAGCGTGGCGTAAAAACAAATACACAAAATCAAATTATCATCGTTAGCGGAGGCTGTTCCTACAGCTCCCACAGAAGCAAACACGGTTCTGTGTTGAGGATTAAAGACAGCTTGTCTACAAAACACACCAGTCCTATCACTATGATGCCAGTTTACACATACACACACACACACACACACACACACACACACACTTGGAAGCGAGTGTGCTCAGCTGCAGGTCTGGTGGATTTACGTCACTAAAGATAGAATAGAATAGAATAGAATAGTCAAAATAATTACAAATTATAATCAGATAATCAGATCACAGTTGCTGTGGATGAATTCAATTAATCACGATTTAATATAAATTTTCTAAATGTTACAATTTGGGAAAATGTGTTGTTTTACTTTTTCTATTAAGGTGGTGATGAATGTGTAGAAGCATTTGAAGAGTAGGATTGAATAAGTTCATTCTTCTTCCTACTCCTTTTCCATCATGTAACATTCAGACTTGAGAATTTCCTTAAAGATGGATTCTGTTCGTTTGAATATTATTTTGTTTTCATCTTATTTTGTTCAAAATAAACAATTTTTTTAATCTATATTAATTGTGTTTCATTTTTCATAAGCAAACAGACTGAAGACACAAGGGAATATTTCTGCACTGAACGTGATTGTCATAAACTAGGAGACACATCAACCTAGTGCTAGCAGCATGAAAAGAAAACTGTCAAAACAAGTTAATGTTGGTTGACTGTTCCATCCATTTGTTTTTGTACTCAAATGACCCACAAAATCCAGAAAAGTACATTAACACACCCAAAAACTACAGAAAAAAAAAATAGACAAAAAAAATGCTCAAATCCACTAAAAAGTGATGAAAAATTCCAAACATATTTTAAACTCTAAAAATACAGGGTGGGAAAAACACAAAAAAATTTGAAAAAAACTCCAAAACATATGCAAAAATATATAATTTACATGTTCATTCGGTTTCAACAAAGCAATTGTAAATAATTTAACTGCATTAAAATGTTTTAATCAGATTAATCTTGATGATGGATTAATATGTGTTAATGTTAATTTTGACAACCTTGAATAGAATAGAATAGAATAGAATAGAATAGAATAGAATAGAATAGAATAGAATAGAATAGAATAATGTAGTGAGATAGTATTGATTCAGGTCCAGTGTGTGTGGTAGGGATATAGATGAACCTCTAAGCCTTGTCTATAGGTTTCAGACAGAGAATAATGGCACCCATGGGACCTTTCAAAAACCTACAAATTACCCATTATTATTTAACAGCTGAGCCCTTCCATTTAATTGAGCTGTTGTGGGACACAGTAGCTATTTTTTAAGAAGCAAGTAACAACAAACAAAGAAATAGCCCAAAAAATAAATAAATAAAAAAGAAGCTAAATCATGGGTGGAATTCATTTGTAAGGTTGTTGGTGCACGCATTCCTCCAATAATACTCTGAATAGAAGCCAAGTATGGATGGAATGGCTTATGAGGACCCCAAAGGTCAACCTGCAAAGGGTCTAAAAAAACATCTAGTCTGACCAGAACCAAATTTAAGGAGGGTACGCGCTCCAAAAAGTATGTGTATTCCAGTTCTAGTAGGGAATTTTATGGGGTCAAGGTCATGTATCTGCTTTGATTTGACTCATGTTTATTCCATTGTTCAGAAATGTGAAGTCGCTGGCCACCTTACACATCTATTAATAACAAACACACAGCACTAATGAGCACCACCAAGTCTTCTTATCCCACACAATAACATTTTTTTAACCTATAACCCACTCCACTCCTCCAAGACTTCATTTTCTCCTTCCCTCACAGCAGTTTCTCTTCTTTTTTCCTTTTTTTTTTTTTCTTTTTTTTGTCTTGTCCCTCGGTCAAAGGAGACATACCCAGACCGCGGCAGGCTGTCAAACGTCTCCATGGCAAAGCATACGTGAGAGGAATCATGAAGAGGTGGGCAAAAACATCCCCCGGTACGCTCTTCACCTCCATTTAAAAAAAAAATAAATAAAAAATAAAGGTTAGCCTTATTTAGGTTGGCTGTTTCAATCAGAGCCGGGCAGGCATCGGCACACAAGGGGAAATGTTTACAGTGTTTTAAAATGGCTTAGTGGTGCTTTAAAGCAGTGGTATTTTCCTCTCTTATTATTAACGATCATAACCTCCTTCTGACACAGGAGCCAACTTCAGATCCCACTAGAGGAGCCGGAGGAGGAGGAGGAGGAGGAGGAGGAGGAGGAGGAGGAGGAGGAGGCTACTACAGGACAAGGAAAACATACTATCAAGAACAATGAGGTCGCTATCAGGCTGTGAGTGCACATTACAGGGGGGGGGGGGGTACTTTTTAGTGGATTTCAAGTCTCACTGATAGGTTATGTACCTTATCTGTGTACAGGATCCTAAAAATAAACCTTGGGAATTCTGAAATGATAAAGGGGGACATTCTCAGTATGTCTGTCTTTCTGTCTTGTGTCCTGGCCTGGCTTTAAAAATGCACCTGTTCAGTTTTGAAGCCAGAGGAATGAGGCTTGTAGGGGGGGGGGCAAGAGTGAGTTTCAGCTGTTGGATGCACAGACAGACAGAAAGAGAGAGAGAGACAGGGAGAGAGAGAGAGAGAGAGGGAGAAGGAGGGAGCGGGGCGGAGAGCAGTAGCTGGGATAAGTAGCCCAGCTAATAACACAACCCTTGCCTAAAAATATCCCCCACCGCGGCACTCTGTCGGTGCTCCTACCTCCGCCGCTACTGCTCCTGCTAATCACCGGTGGAGTCACAAACACACACACACACACACACACACATATATACATATTAATATATTTTTATATATAGGCTACACGCGCGCGCGAGCAAACCCAGCTCGCGCGAACCCGGATGTGTTACCGAAACGTACCCGAATTTCACGCCAACATCTCAACATTAACTACCGGCGACATTGACTAGCCTCATTTTCTCTCTTATTTTTGTTCCCAGCCGGCGTATTTAAAAAACACACACACACACACACACACTTCTTTCTCGTCCCCGTTAGAAAACTAGCCAAAAAAATCCTCACTACTAGAAGCACGAGCGCCGTAATGTAAAAATGTAACAAAACAAAGAAGGACGTTAAGGAAAAGAAAGCAAAAAAAAAAAAAACAACTGACCGTAGAAATCTCCTCCAGAGTGGGTTTATATCCGATGTATCCTGCCGTTACTCGGAGCTAAATCTTCCCGTCTTTTTTCCCCTTTCCTTCCTTCTCTTGTACGGTGTTTCCGACAGGCTGGTGTCGACCAGGGGAGCTCGGTTTACCTCCTTCCCTTTTTCCACGGAGTCCAGCGGACAAATATAGGCTCGGTGGTCGGTGTCAAATCTCCTCTTTTTCGCGACAGGCTGTCTTCACTGGATCCAAAGTTAGTCTGTTAGCCGGAAGGTGGAAGCCTGGTGTACAATAAAAAAATAATAATTAAAAAAATATATATAGAAATATATATATGTATTAAAAAAACAGTCGATAGAAAAACCGGTGTCCCAACTTATAATTGAATCCTATAGCAAAACTAAATAATGATAATTACAAATTAATAAATAATTTAAAAAATGACTGATGCGAGTGCTAAGAATAACAACAACATGAACAATAACAATAAAAAATTGTTGTTGTTTTTTTTGTTTAAAAAAAAAGATCAATCACATCATGTTGTTTAGTGGTATTGGCACCACTTACATAGCTGAGCAGCGGAGCCACCGGCGGGACCACTACTCCCATTAACCCGGTTCAGATCGGAACGGTGCTGCTACTGCTACTGCTGCTGCCGGACCTCCACACTCCACTCGTGAACGCGTCCGTACTCCCGTGGTCCTCTTCACAAATGTCCGCTACTGAGCCTGAAGGATGAATTTCCACCCGGAGGAGTGGAAAGAGAGAGAGAGAGAGAGAGAGAGGGGAGGGGGGCAGTGTCTTGCATTCTCTGAATTACTCCACCCCCAATCTGCCATCCCCCTCTCTTTTCTTTTTTTTTTTTTTTTTTAATCCTTCAACTTCACTCTTTTTCATTCACTGCATCTTCACTGTGTTGCTCATCCTCTCCTTTTCTTGTCTTTTTTCACTTCCACTTACCCCCCACCTCCACCATCACCCCTTATTGCCCCTCCTCTAACCAATTTGTTTTTTCTACAGGCATGTGTTCTAATCAAAAGCAAATAAATCAATATGTTTACTCAACACCTCCTCCCATAGAGTTATGATGATGACATTGATCCCCAGTGTGAATGATCATCTTGCAGTCTTTTTTATCAATATCTGTGAATTGCAGTGATGTGGCATGAGCTTTCAATGGTTAAAAAAACACATACACAATTCATCAAAAAATGACGGGGCGATGTGGAAATCTTGATCCAGTCAGATTTTAATTAAAGTGATGCCGTTGGGATGTAAACTCGCTTAAAGAAGCATGATATTTGATACCACTAATCAAAAAGTGTTTCTTACAAATATACTGGTTTTACATACAGTACAGGGGTGTTGCTAGGGTGTCTTGGGGCTCCAAGCAAGAGATCCCTGGGGCCCCTACCCCACCTGTGTATGCTGCAAAAAAAAGGTTTTTACACAATTTTCATAGCATTTTAGAGGAATACTAAGAGAATAAAATTGATTAAGTTCCTAAAGTGAAGTCCAACAGATGTCCCTGAAAACCCAAGACCACGAATAATCACTGCTGTAAATAATCTGACAAAAACACAAATATATAAAATACAAACTTTTCTTTATTCCAAAAGTGTACTGCAAATTAGTAGAACTGATTAACCTGATATATCTAAAGACAAGGCAGTCAGAGAGCGGCAGACCTCCCCCAAGGCTTGATATGTCATCATATGACGTCAAAACGTGACGTGATGGAGCCATAGGTGTCGACCCATCTGATGTCTGAAGGTTAGGGTCAGGGGTCAAAGGTTAGAGTTATAGGTGTTGACCCATCTGATGTCTGAAGGTGAGATGATGTGAATTTGAAAAACGCCAGATTCTATCTTGTCTTAATCCTGAGATATTACCACTGATGTGTTTTAGCTGTTGACCTTTAGTGTGACCTTGACCTTTGACCTTCATTCCTCAAAATCTATTGGGGTCTTCATTGACCCATTATCTATAATTTCTGAAAGTTTAATCAAAATCTGTTGAGAACTTTTTGCGTAATTCTGCTGCTGAAAGACAAACAGACCTGAGTGTAATACCCCCTTGGCAAAAATTAAGCACAATTTGAACCATTTTCTGCTTCTGTTATTAAGTGTTCCGTGTCTTTGTAGATCTGATCCATAATGCATGTGGACTAATGAAAGGTTCAGGCAGAATATTGATAAAATTGCACTTAAGTGATTTATATTTTCATGTTATTCACATGTTTTTTGTTCAGTTAATGAAATAAGTGTTTTCATAATTCAATGGTGGGGGGAGGGGGTTGCACTGAAACAAAGACAAAAATTTGAAGGTGTCATTATTTACAGGTTATTACCCTGCACACTGAAGGGGGGGGGTTGGGGGTTTTTTGTGTGTTTTTTTGGTCTATTTCTTTTGTTTGTTTGTCAGGAACCAAATGTACAAGACCAATTTTCATGAAATTGCCAGTGTGTGAGGTGCAAGGTGGTCCAGTATAGATCCCAATATATTTGGGTGATCGCAGGTCAAAGGTCAAGGTCTCAATCACCAAAAATGTTTTTTTCACAATAAGAGATAGGGAAAACCAGATTAAAAAAATTTGCTAAGGGGTGGTGTTTGTTGTGCCTACGCTGGCAACGTATCCTGAATTTCTGCGTAAGTCAGAAATTAACCTGTCCCGGTCCACTTTACAAAACGTACCCACATACATTAGACCCGTAACCAGATCTGTGACTAAACACAGTGTCTCCTTATTAACTCACTTTTAAGGGATTTATTTTTGGTGAAAACACACACCATCAGTACTGCTCAGTCACATCTGTGGCCAGATATAAAGCTCCTTCAAAATAAAACAAACTGGCTGTGGCTCAACTACAGTTCCATGGCTTCATCCATGAAACTGTTTTTTTTTTTTTTCACTTTCTGTCCCACCCCCCCACCCACACTTCCTTTAACAAGAACAGTTAACAAGGGTGAAAAAGGTGAGGATACTGAGAAAATGACGGAGCACAAACACAGTCTCTTTACACTAGGGGGCGACTGGAGACAAAATAGTGGACGAGACTCAGGTAAACTTGTAAAGTCGATATAGCATAGGTCGAGTACTGCATAACCCGAGGACAGGTCACGCGTATCCTCAATCAAGGAGTTGATGGAAAATATATCAGAAGATCTTTTCTTTTGAAAATTTGAGAGAGCGTGGAGTGATGTCACCAGAGCAACGTGACAATAAAGGTGAGAGGAGAGTGTGTTTTGAGAGGAGCTGTCGGGTGCAGCTTTAATAATTGATTAGATTTATATAGTGCTGTTTTAGCCACTCTACATTAATGACCCATTATTCATTCACTCTGACATGCTCCCTCTGGTGGTTGTAAACGACATTTGTATACACAGTTGCCCTGGGGCAGACTGACAGAAGTGTGGCTGCCATTTTGTGACCACCACCCATACATTCATACACCAGTGTGAGTGACACTGGAGGCACAGAGCCAAGGACACAACAGACTGACTAGGACAGAGCAGGATTATAACCGCCAACCCTTCGGACGACCCATTCTACTAACTGAGCCATGGCCGCCTTGAGCATTTTGGGTGATAAAGCGAAGTACAAAACACCCACATAAGCAGGGAACTGGAATTAGAGCATGAAACGGGCCTTAAAAGTCAGACCTCAACTGGCCCAGATCTGATAGAACTCAAACCAAGCCCAGTTCGGGCCCGAGTGAAATGATGAAAAATGATGCCGAACCTGACGGGTCCCGTCAGATTCGGTCAAATATTCCCAGCTCTAATACATTTTTATCTATCTTGTGCTGACTGAACAGCATCACATGATCGCTTATTTACAGCACAAGTAATAACGTAAAGCCCGAGCCTGAGTTGGGCCCAATTCAAATAATAACAAATATTCAGAGAATGCCTAATCTTGACCCTATTTTGTGGCAATCTCAAGTTTCTATGACAACCCATTCTTGAATTAGAGCCGATAATGTGATTTTGATCTTTCTGCTAAATGCGACCTTGACCTTTGACCTTTTGTAATATTGATAATGTCATCATAAGTACAGTATA
Source organism: Siphamia tubifer (assembly GCA_020466265.1). Classification (NCBI taxonomy): domain Eukaryota; kingdom Metazoa; phylum Chordata; class Actinopteri; order Kurtiformes; family Apogonidae; genus Siphamia; species Siphamia tubifer. The sequence goes on along the minus strand of CM035787.1, from coordinate 7,515,980 downwards.
TATGCATCAGTGTGTGTAATATTATGATAATATATCCAGTATTGATTAAGTTATAGCGTAATATGTCTATATTTGACACACAAACAGTGTTACAGAAGTTAATGTCACCTTTGACCTCCAGAGATCTCAAAAACTATTGGTCGTAGGTGATGACACTAATTATGAGAATTGTATAAATCTTGATTCCACATCCTTTGGTACCAATCTGAAAGTTCTGTGACCCACCGTTCTTGAGTTGTAACCGATAATGTGATTTTGACCTTTTAGTTAATTGTGACCTTGACCTTTGACCTTTACTCAAATGGATCATTGGATCTGATGCACATTAGCTATATGTTTAAGCCCATGTAATTTCATGATGATATCTCAAGTATTCATTGAATTATAGCATAATATGTCTCTGCGGACACATACACACTGATTACAATAATATCTCTCAACCAATGTTTAAGGGCCTATTCACATAGCACTCAGAAAATACAGACTTTCGGACTTTCCAGGAAGGTTCGAACCTTATTGACAAGTGTGAAACCTCCACCGAACCTTGGTCCGGACTAAAGACCGAGTCTTTGGTCCGAGCTGAGGAGGTAGTCTCGGTCCCGACCAAGGTTCGCTGGTGCACAGTGTGAAACGTCTGTTTAGGAAAGTCCGGACTATCGGACCAATTACGTCACAGTCACGTGCGTGGAATCTAGTCAACGTCCAAGCACGAGTCGCGGCAATACATGGGGAGACGAGGAAACCAGGTATTTCATTGACATTTGGTCGGATGATACTATAAAGACTGAATTAGAAAATACTCATAAAACTAGTACCTGGGTCCATTTCCTGCAACAGTGTAGCGCGCTCATCTACTAACCAATCAGGGTCGAGTATAGAGAGACGCACGCTGTACACGCATTGACGACATGACGTTCTAAAGTCCGTTGGTCCACTTGATTCAATACAGTGTGAATGAAGACTGTAAATAAAGTCCGGATTATAAGTACAGTGTGAAAAGGCAAAAAAAGGTTCTGGTCTGAACCTTGGTCCGGACTTTACCATGTGAATACGCCCTTAAAAGTTATTCCTGAATCCGACGGGACCGGTTTGAACAAATATTCCCAGCTCTAGCAGGAATTATTCGGCACTCAGCTCCATTCACATGCCCTGCTGTAGGGCCCCCACAAAGCTAGAAACAGCCCTGGGTTAAACAGTTAATTTGACCAAAAGGTCTGAGTGAGCATATTTAAAAGACGTGCCTTTACATATGATGTTCTTATCCTGAGTGACTGAACAAAAGCAGACTTCAGACTAGGTCACCGTCCTAAATGTGGTGGAGCAGTGAATGAAAAACGCTTTCCTCACACAGTTGTTCAGGTGCAGATACTGAATATGTCATTGTCTCCGTGTGAAACAGGGTAATTGCAAATGCGATATGGACTGCATTTCTACGACTGTTTTGAGTGTTTATGGATTGGTTTGTTGTTGTTGTTTTTTTTTTCTTCCTCAGAGCACTTCACTTATTTATGCGCTCACACAAATAAGGCAAAGCTGCATGATAAAGTGCTGACCTGTTCATCACAAGTAGTTTGAAATTCAGTGTTTTGCTCAAGGACACTTTAACATATTGTTAAGAGCTGTGAAAGTACTGCCCTTGAACATGATGTTAAAACACAATTGGTCTTAAACAGAATAGAAACAGAGCCGTGCGTCAGCAGCCGCTCAGTTCATCTCAGTTTGGTGATTTTCACATCGACTTTTGTCAAACAGACTTTCATAAAAGTAAGAAAAACAACTGCAGCAAAATATGTTTTTTTTTGCAGCACTGTTTCTGTAGGGCAGACCAGGGCCTGTGGGGCTGACCCTGACTGGCCCGCATGAGGTCATCAGCAAATTAAAAGTCAATATAAAGTATATATCACTGTGATAGATGTAGCCAATACAATTATGCTGCTTTTATTTTGAAGGATCTACTGAATTAAGGTGTTTTCCTACATACTTTCCAACTCTGTTCACCTGTGTACAACTGTAACCGGTGGTGTTTACAAATGAGACCCACATGTACAGCACATCGTTGCAGGCAGTCTCAAATTCGGTCAGCAAACCCTACAAAACATGCCCCTACACAGACTAAATAGCACAGAAATTTGTTTCAGCAAATGGTAAGAACTTTGAACCAAACTTTGTAGCAGCCAATTCACTGAACAAGTATTCAAAGAATGCCTAAACTCACCCGTATTCTGTGCCAATCTCAACCTGTTCTTGAATTAGAGCCAATAATGTGATTTTGACCTTTCTTCTAAATGCGACCTTGACCTTTGACCTTTTGCAGTATTGATAATTTCATTAGGGTGTGAATAACATAAATGAGGCTCAAATCACTAAATGAACATTTAAAATCGACAGTTTTTTCCGATGGCGCAGTTCATGTGGCCTTCTCTATTTCCCTGTTGGGGGGGTCATCTGGGTCCGTATACATGGTGTTCATTTTTACTGGTTTTATCTGCCAGCGTGTGAGGGCAGGGTATGGTGGTGCGCCCAGGACTGGGGTTCAGTTCTCTCTGTGCACAAAAATTGAGAGCTGTCCCCAGACGGGCCATGTTCGGAGTAGGGTCAAGCCAGTGGGAATCAAGTTGGAGCGGTTCCACGCCCTGTCCCTTCACCCCCCAGGGGGAGAAGCTGGTTTGCGGGTCCGGCTGCGAGCTTTACAGCCGCGTCCACCCGAACTTCACTGCATGTGAAGTTCCTCCTTCAAGTATTTTGTGTTATAGATTCCAGTGTCATAGACAGTAGAACCCAACGGTGACGTTCCAAAACCAGAGGGAGGATGATCCCCCCCCAGCAAATCACACCCAGTGTCTGCACATATATAGTGCTTTTCCACCTTCATGGTGCTCAAAGTGCTTTACATTAACTTCACATTCACCCATTCACACACACACTTGACCTTTACTCAAATGGATCATTGCATCTGATGTGCATTAACTATATGTATATGCTCATGTAATTTCATGGTGATATCTCAAGTATTCATGGTTATAGCTTGATATGTCTCTGTGGACACTCACACACACACATACACACGCACATACACACACACACACACACACACGCACATACACACACACACACACACACACACACACACACACACACCACACACACACACATACACACACACACACACACACACACACACACACACACACACACACACACACACACACACACACATACACACACACACACACACACACACACACATACACACACACACATACACATACACATACACATACACATACACATACACACACACACACACACACACACACACATACACACACACACACACACACACACACACACACACACACACACACATACACACACACACACACACACACACACACATACACACACACACACGCACGCACATACACACACACACACACACACACCACACACACACACATACACACACACACACACACACACACACACACACACATACACACACACACACACACACACACACACACATACACATACACATACACATACACACACACACACACACACACACACACACACACACACACACACACACACACACACATACACACACACACACGCACGCACATACACACACACACACACACACACACACACACACCACACACACACACACACACACACATACACACACACACACACACACACACACACACACACACACACACATACACATACACATACACACACACACACACATACACACACACACACACATACACACACACACACACATACACACACACACACATACACACATACACATACATACACACACACACACACACACACACATACACACACACACACACATACACACACACACACACATACACACATACACATACATACACACACACACACACACACACACACATACATACACAAACACACACATACACATACACATACACACACACACACGCACACACTGATTACAATAATCTCTCCCAGCCAATGTAGGACAAGATTAAAAATGAAATTAATAGAAGTTAATAAAGCACTGACTGCATGGCTGCTCACTTTTTCCATAAAGATCTGGAACAATAGGGAAGAGGTAAAGGCGTGAAAATGCCAGTTATAGTGGGTGGTGTCGCACTATAAATTGCACACTGGGAATGGACTTGAACTAGAAGGTTCCACATGCTGACTCAGAGGTCCAACCTGTCAGGTATTAACAAAAATTAATAAAAATAAAAATAACAGATTTTATGTCATTATAACCATAACATTTGTCCTTAACATACCCATAGTGATGCAAAACAATTGTCCCTGTTAGACAACAAATGAAAGTCTTCTCTCTTATTTTTACTTTATTAAATGGACTTCTGCCTGTAAATTTACACACATTATTTGTTTTAGTATCACAGGATGAACAACATAGAACGAGGTTTAATTTTAAACATCCAAAGGTGAGAACGACTGGAAAACAAATGTGTATTTGTGTTTGTGTCAGAATGTGGAATTGTTTGGCAATGAAAGAGAAGACCTGTAGGAATAGTGGAGAAATTATGTACAAATATGTAATGAAGTAGTTTTGCTTTATTGGTTAATTGACTGTTATGTAAACTGTTTTTGTTTTTGACTGTAATGGCTGTCATGGTGACTGTCTGATGGAGTGGATGTTGTGAGAAAGGGGCAGGAATTAAATGTTTTCTTCATTCTGCTCCTTTACAATCATGGACATTGGAATAAATAAATGAAAAATGAAATGGTGATGGAGCCATCTGATGTCTGAAAGTGAGATGATGTGAATGAAAAAAACTCCCCACAAGATTCTATCTTATCTGAATCGTTAGATAAGTATATGGTCTGGCTAGTTAAAAACAGACTGATGTCATAGTTCAGTCTAAGCTGCCCTGGGCGCTAGAATACTGGGGGAAGTGCAGGCACTAAGTTCTTTCTCTCACTCTCTCTGTCTCTCTCTCTCTCTGTCTCTCGTATCTGTATTTGTCATGTCTATAACCTATCTTTCATACCAAATTTGTTCATGGCTAGAGTCTTCAAATTTGTCCTTCCAGGTTCTGATGTCGATGCACATCAACAGTGAGAGCAAAAATACGCTATATGTAAAACTGAGTATACAGGAATGAAAAGTACATTCCTGACTTACCCTATCTCTTAAATAAATAAATAAGATTTATGAAATGTTTGTGGTGTGGTGCAGAAAAAGACACTAAAAACTATCTGTTGTTGGACTCAAACAATGGAATGAGGTCAGTGTGACTTTATGAATGTGTAGCTCATTTATGGCTTCTGTTGTTTTTGTTTTAAAGTGGTATGTAGGGTAATTTTGAAGGTTATAATTGTTAAGATCTAACAAATAATACGTAAATAATTTATTTTCTACTCTACATTAAATTATCATTAGTTTGGTTGGTTGCATTTTGTTTTTCTAGTTCAGTTTCAGTTCTTTATGGTTTTGCTTGTTTGTATTTTGTTCCTTTTTTCTTTTTCCTATATTGAACAATTGGTAAATGATTGAAAATGAAGAATTCCATTCAACACTGAAAACAATCTGAATAGTTGCCAACTATTTTTTTTTACATCTTTAGTCATGATATCTAATCACACTTAAAACAAGAAAGAAAGACCTAAACTGCCTAATTCAAGCAAAAAGAAGCGTTGACTTAAAGAAAATCTTGAATTAAGCACAAAAAAAATTAATAATAATAATAATGATCCCGAATTAAGCCAAAAAAATGTGTTTAAGCAAAACAAATCTTGAATTCAGCAAAAAAAAATCTTGAATTAAGCACAAAATTTTTTTAATTAAAACCAAAAAAATCTTGAATTAAGGAAAAAACCCAACATTGATCTAAGCCTAAAAACCTAGCAAAAAATTAAGCAAAAACAATAAAAAAAATCTTCAATTAAAATGTTGATTTTTGTTGTTGTTACCTCTGCCAGCAGAGGTTATGTAATCATGGGGAGGTTGTTTGTTTGCTTGTCTGTCTGTCTATCAGCAACAGTTACTATATAAAAAAAAATAAAATAAATACATAATAAATAACTGAAAAGCAAAACAAAATACCTCAAAACATTATGGATGGATTTGGCTAAAATTTTCAGGAAATCTTGATACTGGAACAAGGAACACATGATTACATTTTGGTGGTGATCAGTGGAGGGGTGTGGGTGTTGGGCGGGGGGGGGGGGGTGATTTTTATTTGGTTGGTCAGGGCAGACCACTGCTCACACAAGTGAAAGGGGGTGTTTTGTATTTTTTCCAGTAAAAAAGCAAAATATCAGTCTTTTAAAAATGTCATTCCATCATCATTTCATTAGTATTGTTGTGTTCTCCAGGGTTATTGAATACATTGTGCGTTGGTTCTATTTAAAGTTTACAGAGAATGAATGTGTGAAGGAACACTCCCCCCTCCCCTCTTGATCTGTGTGTGTTTACCATCCCAGAGTAGCACCCAGCTAGGTTCCGTGCCGTCGCTTGTTTTGACAAGTTAAGGAAACAAGTATTCAGAGAATGACTAATCTTGCCCCTATTTCTCACGTTTCGATGACAACACGTTCTTGAATTAGAGCCAGTAATGTGACCTTGACCTTTTGCAATATTGATAATTTCTTTATATATATATATATATATATATATATATATATATATATAAAAAGTTCTTCTCGCCCCACATGGGCGGTGTCTCCTTCGGACTCGGGTCCTCTACCAGAGGCCTGGGAGCCTGAGGGTTCTGCGCAGGATCTTAGCTGTTCCTAGCAATGCGCTCTTTTGTACAGAGATATCTAGAAGAGGAAAGGTGATCACAACTGAAGGGGTTGACCTACCTGAAGGGAATATCACAGATGTGCAGGAAAGTTACAAATACCTAGGGATCCCACAGACAAATGGTAATCATGAGGAGGCAGCTCGGAAGTCAGCCACAGCCAAATACCTACAGAGGGTAAGACAGGTCCTGAAAAGTCACATGAACGGCAAAAATAAGATCCAGGCCATTAACACCTATGCCCTGCCAGTAATCAGATACCCAGCTGGGATAATATCCTGGCCACTGGAAGATATATATATATATATATATATATATATATATATATGCGTCAATGCATATAGTATTATGATAATATATGTTGTATTGATTAAGATATAGCATGATATATCTTTGCTTGACACAAACACTGTTACACAAGTTAATTTTGTGACATGTCACCTTTGACCTCCAGAGATCTCAAAAACTATTGACACCAATTGATGACACCAATTATGAGAATTATATAAATCTTCATTCCACATTGTTTGGTACCAATCTGAAAGTTCATTGACCCACCGTTCTTGAGTTGTAACCGATAATATGATTTTGACATTTTAGTTAATTGTGACCTTGACCTTTGAACTTTACTCAAATGGATCATCTGATGCGCACAAGCTATATGTATATGTCCATGTAATTTCATGGTGATATGTAAAGTATTCATTCAATTTCATACCACGATGACCACTGTCACTCTGGACCAGTGTTGTATCTGAACGAGTTCATTGAACGATCGTTCACGAACGATATATTTTTGACGAACGTGAACAACTCGTTCACTTTTGCCAAATGAACGGGAAGTTGTGAATGTGGTTATTCTGGCATTTATTGAACTGCGCTCTTATGTAGTTCACATTTCATTCTTATTACGTTGTAATTATTGAGTCCTATAAGGAATAAAATGGGATCAAAACACAGCATTATCATAGATGTCATTTTTGTATTATTCTGAACTAATGTTGGCAACATAATGTTGTGGAATAGCCAATGAGAAGCGTTGTGGGTGGGGCAGAGAGAGAGAGACAGAGGGGGGGGGTACAGAGAGTTTTTGGGAGCGAAGAAAAAGAGTTAAATGTACAGAGTGTGACCGGCGACCGGAGCAGGTGTTGTCCCGTTCTTGGAAATAAACATTGAAAATGATGCTCACTGAAACCACTCCTTGTGTTCTAAGAACCTGCAGAGGGAAGTTAACCCTGGGGTAAGGTACTTACTTCTGCCCTGGAGGGGCGGCATTTTCCTCTGATTTCCTGACTACAGTCAGGATAACGTCAGGAACGGTTAATAATAAGTTTACAATAATAACACAAAAAAAGAACGAAAAAGTTCATTTTGGGATCCATGAACTTCTAGTTCATAATTTGAAAGAATGAACAATGAACTGAACTAATTCATATTGAGTAACTTGAACTGAACTTAGAACTAGTTCCTAATCAAGGTGAACTTTCACTGCTCTGGACACACACACACACACACACACACACACACACACACACACACACACACTGATTACAATAATCTCCCAAACAATGTTGGGCAAGATTTAAAAAATGATGCTTTATTTCTACAGAGAACACATGAACCAGTCTGTGCAGCAGCTACTGTGGTGCTGTCTTCTCTTGTAGATGCTAATGCTAATGCTACTTCCAATTCACTGCAATGGGGGACGGGCTGGGGGGAATGTTACTTGCATTCCGTGGGCAGGCTAAAGCCCACGTGGACGACACCAATGTCCACATGACGTAATGTGGACAGACTTTCTGAGTGGCTCGTTTCTCTGTGTTGTTTTGTCGTCACTCGTCGTCTGAACCCGCTTTATCCTCACTAGGGTCACAGGGGTCACTGGGGGCCTAATCCAGATACAATGGGTGAAGTCGGGGTACACCCTGTATGAGTCTCCAGTTCATCTCAGGGCTGAACATATATAGACAAACAATCACTGTCACATTCACACCTATGGACAATTTAGATTAACCAGTTAACCTATCAGTGCATGTGTTTGGATGGTGGGAGGAGCCAGAGTACCTGGAGAAAACCCACACAGCCATGAGGAGAACATGTAAACTCCACACAGAAAGGTCTGGTGTGGGAATTGAACCAGGGACCTTCTTGTTGTGAGGCACGAGTGCTAACCACTGCACCACTGTGCCGCCCCATGTGTAGTGTTGTTTTCTATGCAGCCAGTGGGGACACACCACCAGTGGGGACACACCAGTGGGGACACACCACTGTCAAAGGAGCATATGTTGGTAACTTGGGGTGACCCATCAGATTCCAAAAGGAAGATAGTGAAGTGGTTTTCACTGGAACGACACCTTTGAATGCTCATGTAAGTCCCAGTATTTGAGTTTTTTACGCCGTAGTATTGGCGCCAAAGCAAAGATGTGTGCCACCTCCCACTGACTGGCAGATGCATTATGGGCCACGACACAGAGGTCAGTGGAGCGTCTGTCTGACACACACTGTACCGAATATAATGGACTACCAGGACGTCCCTGTTCAGTGCAGCATTCAGGCACCACTCAAACACTGCAGAGGCCAGTCCAGACTGCGGAGCTATTCATTGGTCCTAACGTCTTAAGACAGGCCATGCTTCACCGGGAGGGATGGTGTTTCAATATTCATGAATGTACATGACAGAAGCATCAATGGGAGTAGAAGTAGAGATAAACCCACGCCATGAAGAGAGACAAGAGAGTCCAGGGAGGAAGGAGAGCCAGGGAGGGAGAACAGGACACACTCAGATTGAGGTTGACAAATACCAAGAAAGACTGAGAAAGACTGCAATGATACTGCTACAGCCTGTCAGAAATACACACCACAAATACAATATCTGCAACGAAAGTATCACTGGTCTGTAAGTAAAATACTTCTGGAATAAAACCACACTGTTCACCCAGAAGTTATTAATGACCACATTTTATAAGGTTTTGTTGGATTACTCAAACTATTTAAGTGATGTTTACTTATAAAATGTGATGACAGAGTGTACTCAAAGTTCTGAGTAATGAAAAGTAATAATATCAAGTTCACGAAAAACAGTTCACACACACACACACACACACACACACACACACACACACACACACAGATGTAACACATGTGACATTCCAGTGACAGACGCGTGTTTAGATATTAAAGTAAAAAAGCCCTGACTGAAGCTATTCCTGGGGGTGTTGGTAGAGGGGGTCATCCAGTAACTGAAGGGTTGGTGGTTCGAAACCCGCTCTGTCCTAGTCAGCCTGATTCTTTGGGCAAAGTTTAGTGGTGGGGTCAAAGGGGCCATAGGCGCAAAATGGCTGCCACGCTTCTGTCAGTCTGCCCCAGGGCAACTATGGCTATGTTTACCACCACCAGAGTGAGAATGTGAGAGCGTATGAATAATGGGTCACTAATGTGAAGCGCTTTGAGTGTCCATAAAAGCACTATATAAACCCAAATGTATCTCTCCATTGACTTTGTATGTAATCTCAAATGTGAAAACTCGCACTCTGAGAGCACAGACCTCCAACAAGGTAGACCCCCCCCACCCACCCACCCTGTATCACCACCAAAATCTAATAATTTCCAGATCTCCACATTACCAAACTACCCTGAAAATTTGATCAAAATCCGTCCGTACATTTTTGAGTTATCTTACTAACTAACAGACAGACAAACTCTTTGGCAGAGGTAATAACTAGCCTAGCTTTAGCTTCATTTCCTGTACTTAGCGTCAGTCATTAATAAACTGTCTCTGTGTTACACATTAGGATGCTACAGGTTAGCTTGTTATTTCACATGAAGGTGAATAAAACACTGATAATAATGCAAGCTACATGATGTGGATGCTAACATGTTTAGTTTTTCATTCCAAACCTAGACAGGACTCCTTCCTTTTATCGGACTTACATCCTGGTACACATCAGTACCATGACTGAAGTCTGTCTGTAGTGAAACAAACCAACACTAGCCACCACAGCCTTGTTTGGAATCCAAGAAGGCATCATGTGTGAAATAAGCAAATTATACGACTTAAGTTATTCGTAGCTGATAATCAGAGGTTTGATCACATGACCAGCGACACTCTCTGAAAGAAGTTCTGTATGAACTGGTCTGGACTCAGACATGCCAAACAACTTCCTCTTCTCTGCAGCACACACACACACACACACACACACACACACACACACACACACACACAGATGTAACACATGTGACATTCCAGTGACAGACGCATTCACACGTGTTCAGATATTAAAGAAACAAAACCCAGACTAAAGCTATTCCTGGGGGCGACCATGGCTCAGTTGGTACAGGGGGTCATCCGGTAAACGAACGGTTGGTAGTTCAAATCCAGCTTTGTTGGTCTGTTGTGTTCTTGGGCAAAGACACTTCACCCTCCTGCTTCCAGGGCCACTCCCACTGGTGTATGAAAGTTTGTTGGTGGCAAAATGGCTGTCACCCTTCTGTCAGTTTGCCCCAGGGTAACTGTGGCTATTTATGTAGTTTACCACCACTAGAGGGAGCACGTGAGAGCGAATGGATACTGGGTCACTAAAGTGAAGTGCAAAAAAACACTATATAAATCCAATCCATTATTATTAATATACAAGCACACACACACACACACACACACACACACAGATGTAACACATGTGACATTCCAGTGACAGACGCATTCACACACGTTCAGATATTAAAGTAAAAAATCCATGAAGCTATTTACTGTTTGCAGACCAATCTTTACCTTCTACCTCTGGACTTACTCATCTAATTATCAAAAACAACAAGTTTTGATAATTTGATTTCACTCATCCCGACCTCTACTATTATATCATAAATGACGTCTCATATACAGACACTGACTTAAAGATACACACTAGTGTTATGTAACTGGGTCAGAGTTGGAAACCAATGTTATATTCTGTCAAAATGAGTGACCAGCAAAACTGACAAAGATCTACATTCACATTATTCTGTCAAAATATGTTAAAGAACTAAAGTGTACTACAGTGAACTACAGTTTACTATAGTGAACTACAGTTTACTACAGTGAACTACAGTTTACTACAGTGGATTTCAGTGTACTACAGTGAACTACAGTTTACTACCGTGAACTAAAGTGTACTACAGTGACCTACAGTTTACTATAGTGAACTACAGTTTACTATAGTGAACTACAGTTTACTACAGTGAACTACAGTTTACTACTGTGGATTTCAGTGTACTACCGTGAACTAAAGTGTACTACAGTGAACTACAGTTTACTACCGTGAACTACAGTTTACTACAGTGGATTACAGTGTACTACCGTGAACTAAAGTGTACTACAGTGAACTACAGTTTACTACCATGAACTAAAGTGTACTACCGTGAACTAAAGTGTACTACAGTGAACTACAGTTTACTACAGTGAACTGCAGTTTACTACAGTGGATTACAATGTACTACAGTGAACTACAGTTTACTACAGGGGATTACAGTGTACTATGGTTTACGACAGTGAACTACATTTTACTGCAGCTTACTACAGTGAACTACAGTGAACTACAGTTTGCTACAGTGAACTACAGTTTACTACAGTGGATTACAGTGCACTAAAGTGAACTACAGTGTTTTCCGTGAACTACAATGTACTCTAGTTTACTACAGTGAGCTACAGTTTACTACAGTGTACTACAGTGAAATAAAGTGTACTACAGTGTACTACAGTGAATTAAAGTGAACTACAGCGTACTACAGTGAAATACATTGAAGTACAGTGTCTTCAAGGCCTTCATGTCCCAGCATGCATCAGTAAAGATATGAGGCCAAAGCAGGGCCATCGCTGCCACTGGAGCGAATGAAAAGTGACAACTCCCTTCTCCCACAGAGACTTCCTGTTTTGCTCGGCTTCAAATCCTATTTGTCGCCCCACCCTCCCCCTCCTCCTCCTCCTCCTCTTCCCCCTCCTCCCCCAAACCACTACTGCCCCTGTCTTCTCTTTCTCACTTTTCTAATGAGTGTTGAAACTATGCTGTACATTTACTCTATTGTCCTGCATGGAAAAAGAAGGAGATGGTTTTAAATCTGGAATAATCAGAACAAATCATCTCCTGTGACTAAATGATACATATTTACGATAAATATTTTTTATTTGCGTTAAAGAAAAGATGATTTAGGACTATAATTTAAACTCTTGTAGTCCAAGTTTGTAGATGATACTGTTGATTTTTTTTCAAAAAAATTTCCAAACGTAGCCACTTTAGAAAAAAATTATAATTTCCCAAATTTCCCAATAACCCATAAATATAAACATAGGAACAAATGCTCTAAAACTGTCAGTTTTACAAATAAAGTTGTGAATTTTCAACTGTAAAGGTCATAGACATTGGTCTGTTATTGAATGGTGTGTTTCACCATTGAAAAGTGAACAAAATAATCAACAAACTCAATAAAATAATCAGCAAAATGAGGGAAAAAAAATAACAAAACAACAAACAAATTGAATAAAGTCATCAACAAAAATTTGTAAATATATTATTATATATTACTGATATTATTTAGCAGCAAAAATGACCAAAATACCTTATTTTTTAGTAATGACCATTGATATGTTTACACAGTCACACCATGGGGACCTCTGACACTATGGGGACCAAAATTCAGGTCCCCACGAGAGTTAAACATAAATAAAGGTCCCCACGAGTAAAATAGAAATGATGTGGCCCTATAAATACATTAATTTGTTATTTACAGAAGTCCTCATAAAACATGTGGGAAACACATGTAAAGAAAAACATGGAGATTTCAAAGGATTGAAAATGTAAAATAAAATTATATATATGTATTAATTTAGTAAATTATTATTTTTATTTATTCATTCAAAATCTTTTTTTATTTAATTAAATCTTCCAATTTGTATCATCATTATTATTTATTTTATTTCATTTTATTAAAAAATGATCCTGATGAAACATGGAAACGATTATGCATGTGTGTTTATATGTGTATGTTTATATTAATATCTTTCTGGGGACATTGATGTGTTTACACAGTCATGCCATGGGGACCTCTGACACCATGGGGACCAAAATGCAGGTCCCCATGAGGGACAATCTGTCAATTGTATTTGCTATAGTCAAATTAATTACATCCACTTTTTTATTTTTAACTTATATTTAAATTCAAGGTTTAAAGGGTTAAATATATATACATAATAATAATATAATATATAAACATGTATATTTCTAAGGTTTAAAAATCTATTTTTGTATTTTTTGTAATTTATTGAAATAAAACAAGATGTGTTTATGTTAAGTATCTAATGGACGCCACAAACGTGGTCCTCATGAGACATGGAAACCAGTGTTTGTGTGTGTGTGTATATATGTGTGTGTGTGTTTTGCAGCAGTCCCATTCCTATTAAAGCAGTCAAATAAATTGGCAGTGTGGGTCCAGTATGTGGGTTAGGGTGTCGTTCTCCTTCTTAATATTTCATCTCAGTGCTGGAAGAAAGAAATGGAGCAGAGGCAAAGAAAATGTGTGTGTGTGTGTGTGTGTGTATGTGTGTGTGTGTGTGTATGTGTGTGTGTGTGTGTATGTGTATATGTGTGTGTGTGTGTGTGTGTGTGTGTGCGTGTATGTGTATGTGTATGTGTGTATGTGTGTGTATATGTGTATATGTGTGCATATGTGTGTGTGCGTGTGTGTGTGTGTGTGCGTGTGTGTGTGTGTGTGTATGTAGTTAGATAGATAGAACATCAGAGGTCTTCAACCCTGGTCCACATGGTCCTTGTGGTCTTCATGGTCTTCATGGTCTTCATGGTCCTCATAGTCGTCATGGTCCACATGGTCCTCGTGGTCTTCATGGTCTTCATGGTCATCGTGGTCTTCATAGTCCTCATGGTCCTCGTGGTCTTCATGGTCTTCATGGTCCTCATAGTCGTCATGGTCCTCATGGTCCTCATGGTCTTCATGGTCTTCATGGTCTTCATGGTCCTCATGGTCCTGATGGTCTTCATGGTCCTCATGGTCCTCGTGGTCTTCATGGTCCTCATAGTCGTCATGGTCCTCGTGGTCTTCATGGTCTTCATGGTCTTCATGGTCTTCATGGTCCTCATAGTCGTCATGGTCCTCATGGTCTTCATGGTCCTCATAGTCGTCATGGTCCTCATGGTCCTCATGGTCCTCATGGTCCTCATGGTCTTCATGGTCCTCATGGTCTTCATGGTCTTCATGGTCCTCATGGTCCTGATGGTCTTCATGGTCCTCATGGTCCTCATGGCCTTCATGGTCCTCATAGTCGTCATGGTCCTCATGGTCCTCGTGGTCTTCATGGTCCTCATAGTCGTCATGGTCCTCGTGGTCCTAGTGGTCTTCATGGTCTTCATGGTCCTCATGGTCTTCATGGTCCTCATAGTCGTCATGGTCCTCATGGTCTTCATGGTCCTCATAGTCCTCATGGTCCTCATGGTCTTCATGGTCCTCATGGTCTTCATGGTTCTCATAGTCGTCATGGTCCTCATGGTCTTCATGGTCCTCATAGTCCTCATGGTCCTCATGGTCCTCATGGTCTTCATGGTCCTCATGATCTTCATGGTCCTCATAGTCGTCATGGTCCTCATGATCTTCATGGTCCTCATAGTCGTCATGGTACTCATGATCTTCATGGTCCTCATAGTCGTCATGGTCCTCATAGTCGTTATGGTCCTCATAGTCGTCATGGTACTCATGATCTTCATGGTCCTCATAGTCGTCATGGTCCTCATAGTCGTCATGGTCCTCATAGTCGTCATGGTCCTCATAGTCGTCATGGTACTCATGATCTTCATGGTCCTCATAGTCGTCATGGTCCTCATAGTCGTCATGGTCCTCATAGTCGTCATGGTCCTCATAGTCGTCATGGTCCTCATAGTCGTCATGGTCCTCATAGTCGTCATGGTCCACTGTCCTGCATGCTTCTGCTCTAACACACCTGGTTCACAGCAGTGGGTCGTGTTCAGGCTTCAGCAGAGACTGATAATGAGCTGAGACATGCAGGACAGTGGACCATGAGGACCATGAGGACCATGAGGACCATGAGGACCATGAGGACCATGAGGACCAGGGTTGAAGACCTCTGCCTTACAGGGCGGCTGTGGCTCAGTTGGTAGAGTGCGTCATCCAATCACTGAAGGGTTGGGGGTTCGGGTCCCAGCTCAGGCTGTCCACATGTCAAAGTGTCCTTGGACAAAGACACTGAACCCTTTGTTAGTGTCCCAGTAGGACTGACAGAACCTTAGAACCTACTGGTGTATGAGTGAGTGTGAATGGGTGAATGTGAGGATAATGTAAAGAGCTTTGATCCATGAAGGTGGAAAAGAACTATAGAAGTGCAGTATGTATATATATATAATTATTATGTTTTACTTAATATAAGACTTGTCCAAACCTAAAACTTCATAACACCATAAATAAACTTTCTATTCTACATATGAAGGACGTAGAACCTCACTGGACAGTCTGATTGTGTCAGATTTTTTTCCTTGAATTATCCAGAAGCAAATCTTGAAACAATGTGAAAAAAAAACTTGAATTAAGCAAAAAAAAAAAAAATTTTAAATCTCCCAACTGAACAAGTCAAATCAGTTCCTCTGTCGGTGGTTTTGTCTTTAAACTATGATCACACTAACACACGAAAGGTCACATTTATATGTTTACTGTATGTTTACTGTACTGTAAATGAACTGAAATGAAAGAATTAGCTGCATTTTCTACTTTAGTTCCACACAGACACTGGTGTGTGTTAACACATGTTCCAGTGTTAGTGTTTAGTTGTGAACGTGTGTGTGTGTGTGTGTGTGTGTGTGTGTGTGTGTGTGTTTTCACATGTCGTGCTCCAGTGCTTCTGTTATGATCACATACTTTACATGTTGAAGCAAGTAGCTGAGTGTCCAATAAATGCCATTCATGCATTTTCCAGGATGTTCACACACACACACACACACACACACACACACACACACACACACACACACACACACACACACACACACACACTCATTTTCCTGTGTGATGAGGACCAAGTTTGTGATCAAGTAGCCATTTTCTTTCTCTCTCTCTCTCTTTATGAAATAAAAATAAAATAATTATATTAATAAAATAATTTTTTTTATTGAATTAAATAAAACAAATTTAAAAATACAAATGAATGAATACAATACATAAATAAATTATTAAAAAAAAGAATAAATACAAAAACAAAATAAATGAATTAAACTAAATAAATAAAATAAATAATAATATTTAAAATATTAATAAATACGAATTAAAAATTATTTTTAAAAAATACATAAAATTGATTACTTTTAAATCTTTTAAAGTTTTTAAAGTATCATCTTCAAACCTTTGGACAATTAATGTTTCACTTTTATACCTGTTTCCCTCATGCTTTATGGGGACTTCTGGGGAAAGCAAAATCATGTATTTATAGGACCACATCATTTCTATTTTACTAGTGGAGACCTTTATTTATATTTAACCCTCGTGGGGACCTGAATTTTGGTGCCCATAGTGTCAGAGGTCCCCACGGTGTGACTGTTTAAACATATCAATGTCCCCAGAAAGATAGATAGGAATACAAACACACACACACACACTGGAAAAAATGACCCACGAAAAACAAGTAAAAATGATTATCTGAACCCTAAAACTGTTTTTTCTAGAATTAAGAAGGAAAATATAATTTTAATTAAAAACACAAAAAAATTGATTAAGAAAAAAAATTTAAACAAGAAAAAAAAGTTAAATGAATAAATAAATACAAATGTTTGACTAAGGAAAACATCTTGAAGTAAAAAAGACTCTTCAATTAATAAGAAAAAATTAATTATGGGAATGTTTTCTAACTAAGAAAAAACTATATATCGAACAAAACAACAAATGTTTAATTAAACCAGCAAAAAAAACAAACAATCTTGTGTTCAGTGAAATAATCTTGAATTAATAAAAAAGAGCTTGAATCATTGTGCAAAACACTTCAGTAAAACCAAGACAACATTGAATTAATAAGAAAAACTAATAAAAACAAAGCTATAATTAGCTTCAATTAGAACAAAAAAGAGCTTGAATGAAGTTATATATATATATATATATATATATATATATATATATATATATATATATATATATAATAAGCATATATTCTACTTAATATATACAATTAAGCAAAACCAAAAACAATCTGGAATTAAGCTAAAATAAAATAAAAAAAGAATAAAATAAATCTAAAACATCTGTCAATAGAAGCAGCTAAAATGATTATAAATACTTTTTTTAATCTGACGTCAGTTCTGATGGTGAACTTGTATGTGTCTTTGTAACAGATGAAAGTGTATAAATGTCATTAGCAGTGGAAGTGGATGATGACACATCAGTCAGTGACGCTGACGTCAATGACCGAAGGCTGATGGTTCAAATCCTGGCTCTGACTGTTCACATGTCCAAGTGTCCTTGAGCAAAAGACACTGAACCCTAAAGACAGAGAGAGAGAGTGTGTGTATACACTTGTATTTCTGTCTTTATGGGGACATTGATCTGTTTACAGTCACACCATGGGGACCAACATTCAGGTCCCCACGAGTAAAATATAAATCTGCATGACGTATGAAAAAGCAAAATCATTTACCTCCAAAGTTAAAGGTGTCATTCCACTGAAAACCACTTTTCCACTTTTCTCCTTTTGGAATCTGATGGCTCACCCAGCGTTACCATGGTGATGGCTCACCCAGCGTTACCATAGTGATGGCTCACCCAGCGTTACCATGGTGATGGCTCACCCAGCGTTACCATAGTGATGGGTCACCCAGCGTTACCATGGTGATGGCTCACCCAGCGTTACCATAGTGATGGGTCACCCAGCGTTACCATGGTGATGGCTCACCCAGTGTTACCATAGTGATGGCTCACCCAGCGTTACCATGGTGATGGCTCACCCAGCGTTACCATGGTGATGGCTCACCCAGCGTTACCATGGTGATGGCTCACCCAGCGTTACCATGGTGATGGCTCACCCAGCGTTACCATGGTGATGGCTCACCCAGCGTTACCATAGTGATGGCTCACCCAGCGTTACCATGGTGATGGCTCACCCAGCGTTACCATAGTGATGGCTCACCCAGCGTTACCATGGTGATGGCTCACCCAGCGTTACCATAGTGATGGGTCACCCAGCGTTACCATGGTGATGGGTCACCCAGCGTTACCATAGTGATGGCTCACCCAGCGTTACCATGGTGATGGCTCACCCAGCGTTACCATAGTGATGGCTCACCCAGCGTTACCATGGTGATGGCTCACCCAGCGTTACCATGGTGATGGCTCACCCAGCGTTACCATGGTGATGGCTCACCCAGCGTTACCATGGTGATGGCTCACCCAGCGTTACCATGGTGATGGCTCACCCAGCGTTACCATGGTGATGGCTCACCCAGCGTTACCATAGTGATGGCTCACCCAGCGTTACCATGGTGATGGCTCACCCAGCGTTACCATGGTGATGGCTCACCCAGCGTTACCATAGTGATGGCTCACCCAGCGTTACCATGGTGATGGCTCACCCAGCGTTACCATGGTGATGGCTCACCCAGCGTTACCATAGTGATGGGTCACCCAGCGTTACCATGGTGATGGCTCACCCAGCGTTACCATGGTGATGGCTCACCCAGCGTTACCATGGTGATGGCTCACCCAGCGTTACCATGGTGATGGCTCACCCAGCGTTACCATAGTGATGGCTCACCCAGCGTTACCCTGGTGATGGCTCACCCAGCGTTACCATGGTGATGGCTCACCCAGCGTTACCATGGTGATGGCTCACCCAGACTTACCAACACATGCTCCTTTGACAGTGGTTCATCACCTCCACTGGCTGCATACTGCATTCACACAAAACAAGAGGAACCAGGGACCCAGAAAAAGCCGGTTCATCTGACGTCAGATGGACTTTAGCCCCACCCATGTGGAGTTAAGCCCATCCCCGGCAGTGAATCTGACGTAGCATTAGCATTAGCATCTACAAGAGAAGACGGCGCCACAGTAGCTGCTGCACAAACTGGAAAAAATGATCAAACTGGTTCATGTGGAAATAAAGCCTTGGTTTTTTCCTGCACATTTTCAGAACAAGCAACGGCACGAAACCTAGCTGGATGTTACTCTGGTGAAGGTAAACACATACAGAGAGCAAGAGGGGAGGGGGGAGTGTTCCTTCACACATTCTGAGCCAATCAGAGACGCCTCATCACAGTGTCATGGACACATATGAGGAAGTACCGTAAAGTCTGTTGTTCTACCGTGAAAAAACAGCTGGAAAAAAAACAATCTGGATGTTTTTTTTAAAAATAGAACCAACACACAATATTCAATAACAATGGAGAACACAGTAATATTAATGAAATAACCATAGAATAACAGCTTTAAAATAATTGTGGAGACTGAATACCTCAAACATAATAATTATATTTGACTTAAAAGTCCAATAAAACAAAAAAAACACATCAAATTAACGAGCCAATGTTGTAAAGTACAAATTATTAACATTGAATTATTTTTAAACATATTTAATAATGTGTCTGTGATCATTTATTCAAATCTATTTGATGTCATTCTTAATTTATTCTTGATTTTATTCATTTTTTTTGTTCTTTCAAAAGAAGTTTGATAAACTCAAACATAAGCAAATAACTCCTGGCACTTAATGTTTTTAACTAAGTACAACTTTTAAGAAGATTTTGAGTTTACAATACTCATTCCAATTAAATATTTTCAGCATTCAGTTTTACAGTGTATATGAACAACCTCAAACATGTGAAGAAAATGTAACACAATTTGAACCATTTTCTGTTTCTGTTACTAAGTGTTCAGTGTCTTTGGAGACGCTGAATATGGTCGAATATTGTTAAAATTTTACTTATTTTTCTGAATTTTCAGGTTTGGTTTAAATAAGTTATAAAAGTAAGTATTTTCACAACTTAATCACTTTTTTATGTGTAGTTTTCATTAATTGTAGGTTATTATGCTATTATTTTACTGGTCTAAACCATTGGAGATTAGATAAAAGTCTTATTTTTAGTGTAATAAAAAAAATCTCCTGTGTGTTCGGTCACTGTCTTTAGAAAAGCCTACATTCATTTATTTAACTCAAACACAGTGATTAGAGGCGTTTTGCATCGTCAGTGTTTTACTCAACTGCACAGAAATATTTAGGAGACACACACACACACACACACAGACACACACACAGAATTACAGCTGAATAAAATGATGACAGTCATCTGAACACAGGCTAGAATTAAACTGACATGTGTTTTTTTCCTCCTATTATTTAAACGTCTTAAATAGTGTTTAAGCAGCAGAATTTACAACAATGATGTTTGTTGACATGAATGGTTACTTTAGTTATTTTACTATGATGTGAATGGAGGATGAACTATCTATCTATCTATCTATCTATCTATCTATCTATTTCTCTCTCTCTCTCGCTATATATATATATATATATATATATATATATATATATATATATATATATATATCATTCCAGTTTTCTGTTTTCGTACCGTGATTTTTTCATAGAGTCTCATTTTACATGTGAAAGGCTCCAAATATCCAAATACTACCCCTCAAACCCTTTAAAAATTATTTTAAAAAATTACCAATTTTTTATGAAATATGTGTTGAACGTAAAAGAAAATGTAATTATAGATTACAGATGTAATGTATTGGTGTCAGTGGGTAAATGTGTCTTCACTGACTGAACATTAAACATTAAACCATTCAAATGAACCAGACATGTGGGTCATTTTCATACCAGACATGTGGGTCATTTTCAAACCAGACATGTGGGTCATTTTCATACCAGACATGTGGGTCATTTTCATACCAGACATTTGGGTCATTTTCAAACCAGACATGTGGGTCATTTTCATACCAGACATTTGGGTCATTTTCAAACCAGACATGTGGGTCATTTTCATACCAGACATTTGGGTCATTTTCAAACCAGACATGTGGGTCATTTTCATACCAGACATTTGGGTCATTTTCAAACCAGACATGTGGGTCATTTTCATACCAGACATTTGGGTCATTTTCATACCAGACATGTGGGTCATTTTCATACCAGACATTTGGGTCATTTTCATACCAGACATGTGGGTCATTTTCATACCAGACATTTGGGTCATTTTCATACCAGACATGTGGGTCATTTTCATACCAGACATTTGGGTCATTTTCAAACCAGACATGTGGGTCATTTTCATACCAGACATGTGGGTCATTTTCACACCAGACATGTGGGTCATTTTCATACCAGACATTTGGGTCATTTTCAAACCAGACATGTGGGTCATTTTCATACCAGACATGTGGGTAATTTTCAAACCAGACATGTGGGTAATTTTCACACCAGACATGTGGGTCATTTTCAAACCAGACATGTGGGTCATTTTCACACCAGACATGTGGGTCATTTTCACACCAGACATGTGGGTCATTTTCATACCAGACATGTGGGTCATTTTCATACCAGACATGTGGGTCATTTTCACACCAGACATGTGGGTCATTTTCATACCAGACATGTGGGTCATTTTCACACCAGACATGTGGGTCATTTTCATACCAGACATGTGGGTCATTTTCATACCAGACATGTGGGCCATTTTCACACCAGACATGTGGGTCATTTTCAAACCAGACATGTGGTCATTTTCATACCAGACATGTGGGTCATTTTCACACCATTGTGGTTGTTTTAATTATCACTTTAACCTTCAGTTTGTTGGGGTGTAGATCCTGTTCGTGGTCTTCCTGTGTCGTGGCTCATGGACATTTTTTCAGGGTGTTTTTTCTTCTGCGGGTTCATGGTATGTTTTGTTGGTGCTGGTGGAGTGATGGCTGCCTCCTCCTTTTTGGGAGTCATTTTGTTTGGGCCGATGGTGGGTGCGTACTGTGGTGGTGGGTGGTGGGTGTGTACTGTGGTGGTGGGTGCGTACTGTGGTGGGTGTACTCACAGGGCAGCGGTGTCTCTGTCCTGTACACATATATGGTTAGAACTCTGTGATGAATGAGGGTCAAAGGCTGATGAAAAGCATCATGGGTAGCTCCCTTATAGCCAATGGGATGATACGTACAGTACGTAGATGACGTGTACATTACTGTACGTACATACAGTAATGTACACAGTATTTATGTCTTGGTGGTTTCAGTTTTCTTTCATGAATAGAATTTTCTTTCATATTCAAAGATGAAAAATGTAGGTTTTTCGTTACTTGGATCATTCGTTAGCTGGTCTTTGGTACGTACAGGTACCACTGTATATGACTGTTATTCTACAACACAAAACAACAGTTGTGGATGTTGGCATAAATAGACTCATGGATCATTAGATTAGATTAGATTAGATTAAGTGTGTGTCTATGTACAAATACAGAGCAACAAATTACAGTTATCAGAATATTATTGATCCCAAGGGGAAATTATATTAAAATAAAAAAGTCAGAAAGTGACACACACACACACACACACATTTAACCTGATCTCTTATCATTGTGAAAACACACTTTTGGTGACTGTGACCTTGACCTTTGACCTACATTCCCCAAAATTGAATGGTATCTATACTGAACATTGGTTCAGTAGTTTTTGTGTAAACCGGACAGACAGACAAACACACTCTGCTTCTGACCCTCCCTGGCAACCAGAAGTGTGTGTGTGTGTGTGTGTGTGTGTGTGTGTGTGTGTGTGTGTGTGTGTGTGTGTGTGTGTGTGTGTGTGTGTGTGTGTGTGTGTGTGTGTGTGTGTGTGTGTGTGCATTAACTACTGCTGTGCACTTCTGGTTGAATATCATACTGGTTTTAATTTTTATTGCTTAGTTTATTTTTACTGATTAACATTTTCTATTTCCTCATGACTCTTTTATTTTAATATAATTACGCCTTGGGATCAATAAAGTCATTGTGATTCTGATAAGTGTAATTTGTTGCTCTACATTTGTACATGGACAATAACAGTGAAGTTGAATCTAATCTAATGCAGATGGAAGGTGGAGGAGGAACTGTGAGGATGGGGTTCATTTGTTTGAACACTGGGTGTCAGTGGCTCAGTGATTGACTGGATCAGTAGCTGCGTTTCCATGACAGTTTTTCACAAAACAATATCGATATTCCTAAAATTTCGACAAAGTATACAGTATTTGCGCTTTGAACGTGTTTCCATTGACGGTTGTTCTAGGCGGGAGCGTCGTAACTTTCATAAATATCATCCTAAGAGATGTCACTGCTGTCACCTTCAGAGCTTCACAATGACCACCTGATAATGTTAGAGTGAATGAATCGGCTAATTATCTTGTCGGTAAAAGTCCCTACCGAACACTTTAAAGGCACAAACATGTTAAACAAACCAGCTGGTTAAGGTTATAAGGGTCTGTACATGTGGTCCCTACACTGTCAGGTCGAATTATTAACTGTAAATATGCTCAAAACTTAAATTATAAATGTATGTCGTGTTTTTTACACAGTGCTGCACTTGACACTTTACAGAACTACCAGATAATAAAAGTAAACCTTCACTGTATCTACTGTAGGAGTCACTCTGATCATCACTACAAGAGTGTGATCAGGACTGCTTTAGTTCTCATGTCCCAGCAGCCAATGGTTGTCATGGTTACAGCGACTGTGGCTGTCATTTTCACTCCGAGAGAAGTGATCATGTGACCATGAACGTCACATCCTGTGACGTATAATTGCGTGAAAAGTGTTTCCATTGCACTTTTGTGATAAATCGAAACGTCTGAAAAACCACCTCATGAAAACGTGAAAACTGAAAACTTTTTATCGATATTTGAGTGTTTTTTCAAAATTCAGGTGTTTTCATTAGCAGTTTTTATAGCGATATTTACATTTTGCGAATTTCCAAAGGTAATGGAAATGCAGCTACTGATTACCCGACAGTAGGGGTGTGACGAGATCTCGTCACACAAGATCTCGCGAGATGTAATTTGGTGAGATTTCTCGTCGCGTTAAAATTTTGTCTCGCGAGATTTGTTATCTAGCAGCAGTCGGAAAATGATGACTGTGTCGGAAAAACACAGGTTTGACTATTGAAGACGCCTCCGCCACTTTCATATCATTTGTTTGGCAGCATTTTTTGTTCCGACAGAAATGATAAATGACGAGCGAGTGATAAGATTCAATTCAATTCAATTCAATTTTATTTATAAAGCCCTAAATCACAACAAAGTCATCTCAAAGGGCTTTACAAAAACACAATCAACTACAGAGATACACGAAAAGTCCCAAGCATCCCCTGTCCTTAGACCCTCCTTCTCGGCAAGAAAAAACTTCAAAACCCAGTGGGAAAAAGAAGAAATCTCGAGGAGAACCACATTGAAGGAGAGATCCACTCCCATGGACGGACAGGCTATAGATGAACGTCCATATATAGATGCAGGAAGGGGGGCTGGTCCAGACAGGCAGGGGCAGTGGTCCGGGGTCACAGGTCGGCACAAGCGAGAAACTGCAGATCCTGTCGTCCATGGCTCCCGTGCAGACTCTGACAGGAAAACCACCACTCCCCCCAGGGGGGGGAGGGGGGAAAGGGGACACCAGGTGACTAGTCATGAACAGACTTGGTATGAAAGATATGTTATAAAAATTACAGAAACAGGTGTGAGGGAGAGAAAGAGAAGAAAGAAGGAACTCAGTGTACTGTACTAAGATACTGACAATAAACAGACTGTGACGCTGAGACATGAAGTGCTCCCTCATCTCCTGCCCCAGCTCTCTCTCTCTCTCTCTCTCTCTCTCTCTCTCTCTCTCTTTAAACTGGACATTATTTGGACCTCACTACCCAGCCGTTCCCCCATGGTGTGAGCACCAGGTGTCCACCCAGACACAAACAATGCTGTACATCGTGGCTAAAACGAGCACAACACAGAGACATTTCCAACTCCACCACAGCTCAGTACTCACTAACCTTTGACCTTTAACCCTAAACACAGCTCAATACTCACTAACCTTTGACCTTTAACCCTAACCACAGCTCAGGACTCATTAACCTTTGACCTTTAACCCTAACCACAGCTCAATACTCACTAACCTTTGACCTTTAACCCTAACCACAGCTCAGGACTCACTAACCTTTGACCTTTAACCCTAACCACAGTTCAATACTAAGTAACCTTTGACTTTTAACCCTAACGACAGCTCAATACTCACTAACCTTTGACCTTTAACCCTAACCACAGCCCAATACTCACTAACTTTTGACCTTCAACCGCAGCTCAGGACTCACTAACCTTTGACCTTTAACCCTAACCACAGCTCAGGACTCACTAACCTTTTACCTTTAACCCTAACCACAGTGTGCACGGTTCCGGGCTGTGAGAAGCCCTTCACCGAGTACTCCAGCCTGTACAAACACCACGTGGTGCACATGCCGTGTAAACCCTACAACTGCAACCACTGTGGGAAGAAGAACTAGAACTAACTGCAGCTCAGGACTCACTAACCTTTGACCTTTAACCCTAACCACAGCTCAATACTCACTAACCTTTGACCTTTAACACCAAGCACAGCTCAGTACTCACTAACCTTTGACCTTTAACCCCATCTGCAGCTCAGGACTCACTAACCTTTGACCTTTAACCCTAAGGGCAGCTCAATACTCACTAACCTTTGAGCTTTAACCCTATGGGCAGCTCAATACTCACTAACCTTTGACCTTTAACCCTAACCGCAGCTCAGGACTCACTTTAAGCCCAACCACAAGAACAAGTTTCATACGCTGGTGGAGAGGAGGACGCTCAACAAACTGAAGACAATCATGGACAAGGTAAAGTACTTAATTAGTCATTATACAGTGACATTTGTCCTCTGCCTTTAACCCATCCTTCCTGCCGTTGGGGCACATGTAAGGAGCAGTGGGCACCCATGTGTGGCGCCCGGGGACTCATCTCCAGCTGTAGAACCAGGCTAATGGTCAGATTCACCTGCTGGACGATTTGACCCTAATAAACATATTTTTGGGTGATGGGTGGGGGGGGCGGCGCACACCTATCCAGACACAGGGAGAAAAACATGCAAACTCCACACAGAAAGGCCTGCTCGGTCTGGGAATCAAACCCAGGTCTTTTTGCTGTGATGTAAGAGCACTAACCACTCAGCCACCAGTGGACACAGTGAAGAGTGTGTGGTCCACAGACTGGACGGACACCACAGCAGTGTCTCTAACTGACTGGCACAGACTCTTTCAGGAAATGTTTCCTTCAACAAACCATCGCACTGTTCAATAAGTCATAATAATACTTTATTTCTGTTTTTCAATCTGCTCTTTCTGTAAATAAAAAAACTGATCTTTGTTTTTTTACTGCTTTACTTAACTCTATTCAGTTATACTGCGTCAACACTTTAATGACATTTGACCTTCCTTTTGTTTATTTAATCCAGGGCATTGGACCATTTGTTGCCAGTTTTACCAATTCAGGGCTCCATGGACCAAAAATATATTATATCGCTGTCCCTTTTTAAAGAGGGTGAAAAGAAATCTTTGGATCTTCTGTACTGTCTGAGGCCACACCTACCACTATTCACAGGTCAAGTAACCAGTGCTTGAGTGTCTATTCAGAAGTGAAACCCGCCCCTTTCAGCCAGAATAACCAGCCAAAGCACATAGAAGGTGACAGGGGGTGGGGGCTACAAGAGGTGCTTTACACCCATCTAATTAGTATTCAACTAACACAGGGTCTATTATCGCTGTCGGCTGTACATATAATCACTGTTTTCCATAGAAACAAAACATTTCTAAATGCTCTTTTTACTTTCATGCAGGCAACACTTGTAGTGGGTTCAAGGTTCAAACTTCAAAAGTTATATTGATATAAAGATATTTATTGTGTTTTCTTACACTGTTTTTATGGTTGTAAACAGCCTCAAGAGTCTCTGAAAGGCCTTGGACTCCAGAGTGTGAAGAACGTGTTGGGAAAAATTCCAATAATACCAAAGATATAAGTATTAAAGTAATGTTTTATTATTTTATAATGTTAAATTGCCTTGGAGAGGAGTCACAGGTCAGAGCTGAGGAATTAGCATTCGGGGGATGGGATTCCCTTGCCTTGAAACAAAAGACAGAGTGGAAACTTTCCAGTCGGTGATGCCCGGCTCTCCAGGACGACCCCCCAACCGAAAGTTATGGTTGTCACCTGATGCAGGGGAAAGGGGGATGATCCAGTGGAACAAAAGACTTTGTAGAAGGACAGTTGTACATGAGGCCCTGTTGGGCTGTGATGATCTGACAGACAAAAGACTTGAACTTAAAACTATTTGTAAACTTTAAAATAATCTTGAACTGTAAAACTGATTTGAACCAATTGTAAACTATGGTTGGTATTAAAATGAATTTAAAGACAATGGAAAGACTCAAAAGTTACTTATCAACTTTAGCCATACACCCCCATATATATATATATATATATATATATATATATATATATATATAGTAACATGCCGCAGGGAACCCAAGAGCAGAACCACAGACAATTCTTAAAGGTTAAGATATTTATTCATACAAGTCAGATTAATAACAATAGAGCAGATGGAAGGGAAACCCCCTTTGAAGTATTTCTGAGTTCTGTACAGAGAGGACAGACTGGTATCAATAGAACTTCTCACGTACATGGGCATAAGCTGGGTCGGGGTCAGATCTGGTCCAGGGTCAGGGCAGGTGGCGTGGTGCCTAACAGGAATCCCATCAGTACCAATAAGCCAAGGCCGAAGTTAGAGGTAGGAGATGGAGTCAAGCGAAACGTGTGGGAACACAGACAGGGAACAGAGGTCCGGAAGAAACAGGTCCAGTACACGGAACTCCATTCCAGGATAACTCTCAGGAAATTCAGAGGATGTGATTGTGATATTCTGGCAAAGGACAGAAGATAGAATGAGGGTTTATATACTCTCCACCTGATGATCCCAGCTGAGCTCATCAGGTGTGTCGTATCCCCAATCAGCCTTGGAAGGCAAAACAGGGTGAAAGGTGAATAGAGACCAGGAAGAGAGATAGCAGAACAGAGAGAGAGAGAGAGAGAGAGAGAGAGAGAAAGAGATACTGGATATATATATATCCATATATATATATATATATATATATATATATATATATATATATATATATATATATATATATATAATTTTTTTTATTTATTTATTTATTTTTTCCTTAGACAAGAGCTAAAACATTTGGGGGTGGGCTTTGTTGTTCCTGCCACCACCAGTTTATTTTTCCTCCATGTTTTTTTCCCTACTTTTGACTTTTTCCACCAGTAAAGATGTTTCTTATTTACAGTAAAACCAGCAAATTTGTTTTCCCTAAATTACTAATAACAGCGCAGGGTATTTACAAGAGTCACCCCCGCCCAGGAAGAATACGTCCTTATATTTTTTTCACCACTGGATCAAGTGTTGACTCCTCATCTGAACTGATGATTTCAGAAATGTGACACCACTGAGGCACATAATCATCTTTTTCTTTTGAAGAATAAATCGATACAGACCAGGTGTAGGTGGATGACTCATCCTCATTCTACCTCTTCATGAAACTGAAGCCTTGTCTTAGTCTAGTTATTACAGACTCTATCTATGATCTGTGGAGACTGGAACCTTCACATAATAATAATAATAATAATAATAATAATAATAATAATAATAATAATAATAATAATAATAATAATAATAATAATAATAATAATAATAATAATAATAATAATAATAATACTCTATCAATAGCCATGGAAGAGAAAGTCACCTTATTTTGAACAGAATCTAAGAAGAAATTATTCTGTCGAGTGTTAACGAAGGAATTTCAAAAAAAATTTTGGTCACCAATCAAGGCTTTGCCACGACCGTGATTGTTTCAAGGTTCACCTGACTGTGGAATTCTGCATCATTTTTAGGATTCTGAATGAAGTTTTGAAGTCTGCGTCGTCCCCACCAGCACATTTAACTGATGAAGTACAAGTGGATTCACATTGACACTTGATCTGCCTGGTGACTAGATGCTGGGAAGAAAGTAAAAGTGAGACTTGAGCCACCAGATGATGAAGCTACAGGGCTCACAGATCTTCATCTGGGGTATTTGTTGGGCTCAGTAAAAGCAACCGTTCAATGGGATACATTGAAGACAAGAGCGATGTGAAGGGATTCCACACATGGGGAACTTGTTTCTGCCTGATTTCAAAGCAGGGACCTTTTGTGTGTAATGCCCTATTCACACGGGAGAAGTATTACCTATGGACCACTGGTAATATGCAATTACCCCCGTACCTCTGTGTTATTATGTGGTGCATTTGGACGGGATAAACAAGCATCTGTAATTCATGCAAATTCTAGACATTATAGCAGGATATGTTGTAAATTCACAACATCCTGTTTAGTCTCAATACATTAATAAGGTATGAAAACAAAGTATGCATAAGAATAAAGAGGGTAAATGCCATTGGTAGGGATGCAGTCTGTAAATATGCTCCACACCTTCAAAATAAGAGCGGGGTCAGTGCAGATTAAAACAGTCTCCAGATTACAGAATGGGCAGTTCTTTACGGAGGTTTTCCCTCTGGAAAACGGACGACTGAATCTATAGAGACAACTGCAGATAGTTCTAAATATTAAATATAAATATAATGAATATAATTATAAATATGGTGTGACCATGTCTTCCTTTTACCACATGCTGCCACACAATTTCAGCCACTTCCTCCATTATTCACTCCAGAAAAAGACAAAGGGCGTGCAATTTAAAACACAAACACAGACATTCGCATTCACACGAGACTTGAATTACCTCTGGACGTGTGCTTTCCACCCAAACACGGTAGGTAATTTGCGGCAAAATTATTACTGAGCAAATCACAGATATGGCGCATTTGCACGGGACTAAGAACTCAGACATTCTCCGTAATTATTCCAAATTACCAGTGGTCAATAGGTAATACTTATCCTGTGCAAATAGGGCATTAGACAAACGTGA
Organism: Siphamia tubifer; assembly: GCA_020466265.1. Taxonomy (NCBI): domain Eukaryota; kingdom Metazoa; phylum Chordata; class Actinopteri; order Kurtiformes; family Apogonidae; genus Siphamia; species Siphamia tubifer. The sequence goes on along the minus strand of CM035787.1, from coordinate 7,485,129 downwards.
TAACCACTACACTACAGAAACTGCCTGGTAGTAGCTGAACCCACAAGTGTCAGGCCAAAATTCAAAATATACAACGAGCGACACATGGAGGTGGGTCATGTGCACCTGACTTTCCTACCGCTATTGTGATGATGTGTCATCTCGTCTCATCATCTGAACCCGCTTTTATCCTCACTAGGGTCGAGGCCTGTGGGGACCTAAGCCAGCTACAATGGGTGAAGGTACACCCTGTATGAGTTATGATGATGTCATTTTTCCCAAATGTGCAGGATTTGACTTGAATCTCGATCACAAAAAAATTTTATGACAAAGAACTTCTTCAAAAACTGTCGGGTAATCGAACCCCGGTCTTCCACGTGAGATACTGGCCACTATACTAACGAGGACATAAAATGTCTTGGCTTTGTCCCTTTTTTCTTTTTCTCTCCATCATTTTTGTGTCAGTCAATGCAAAGAAACCTTAACACAATAGTCCATGTCATCGGTTCGGTGTGCATGCTGCCGAAAAGCTTCGAGGAGCTGTCTAAAAGAGGGTTGTTGGTATAAGGGTAAGATCCTCACGTAGGTTTCTAGCAGTCCCGGGTTCAAATCCTGGCTTTATTTTAACACTGTGTCCTGAAGTTGGGACTAAAAACCTCAGCCCAGAGGAAAGGAGCTTAAATTCACTTTGTTAAAGATGGAAGTCATTGTCCAGAAGTGATGAGGTCATTTATCCTCCCTACCTGTTCGGTCTACAGGGAGGTGGGACAAGACTGACCAATCAGGCAACTGGACATTTTGACTATTCGAGCCAATGCATCAGTGAAGACATAGGTCATTTTCAACAATGTCTATTATTACTATAAGAAATTGCAGTTTTCTTTAGTCATTTTGTACATTTTATAGATACCGCTTTATTTATAGTATTGAAAGAATGTATGTTTCCACTCAATAGTCAATGTGTACATTTTTCATTTATGACACTTCCCTGGTCTGTGTTCTCAGGTTACATGTGTCTTATAAACAAGAATAAATATCAGTATGATGTTCAAAAGCAAGATGTCACACACTCAGATTGTTTATTCCCAAGTAGTGTAACCTGAGAACACAGACCAGGTAAGTGTCATAAATGAAACTTGGGAATAAACACTGAAAACAATCTGATTGTGTGACATCTTGCTCTTGAACATCATACTGATATTTATTCTTGTTTATAAGACACATACATTTTAAGTGTTTATTGTGAAAATTGAGGGTATGTGTACAACACACACTTATGGCTGTATTTCACATTTCATATTTCATATTTATTTCATTACAACACTTCATATTTGTCAGAACACAACATACAGACACAGTCTTATCAAGGAATGTCATGTCTTCATCCTTGCATGGAAACACTATGTTAATCAGTATTTTAACTGATAAAAAGTAGACTTGTTAGGGATGGATCCAGTTACCCTTTGGACATGAATTGGGAGAGGTGGGCAGTCTTCCTGTTGCCCTCTACATCACCTCAGGACAAATGTCCCACACTGTCCATTATGTCAGCTCAAGTATTGTGATGATGCCCAATTCAGGTGAGATTTGCACATTTCATTTGCTGGTTTTCCTAGTAACACAATCACAATTATTATCTATAGAAAATGTGTAGCATAAGAAGTTGTGTGTTTCAGTGTGTCATCTGTATTAGTCTGTGGATGTGTAGACTGGATGTGTGGTCACATGTGTGGCAGACAGAAAATAAACTCTTTAAAGCACCATCGGTGTGCAGCTCAGTGGGTGGACTATGAAGAAGATCATTTGGGTTCAGGTCGGGGCAGGAAATATCTTTTCTGGTAGGTTAGTCCGTTAAAGCTCATAGTATCAGTGTTCCATAAAAGTGTGGGACTAAGAGCTCCATCAACAGTCAGACAAAATCCAACTGGTGTTTTGGAGAAGGAGCTCCACCCTGACCTCTGACCTGATGAGCAGCAGGTGTCCCACATGGGCTGACTATATAAACCTGACATGAGGACCACATAGTTTGTGCTTCTGCTGACTGAAACAATGGAGGCTGTTTGGCTTTGGTTCATTGGTTTGCTGAGTGTTTGGACTGTCACAGGTTTGTACTGGACCATGTGTGGAGTAAACCATGCTGTAACATTGGATTATTTTTAACCTCTAGGAAATGTTAAAATGTGACTTTGTGTTTAAATGTCATTTACAGAGTGCTGAAATACATTGTTAATCTTTCACTCGATGATTCCTTCATTTGTGGATGTATAGTTGATTTAATTTTTGATGGTAATCTACTCAATACCACATGGGGGTTATAGGCAAGGCAATCTGTATCAACCCAGAAAAATACAATGATTAGGATACAATATCCTGATCTTGTTTTTTTTTTTTTATTTGAACCTCATCTGTGCAGTAACTTTTTTGGGGGGGCAAATGTTAGACCATAGTCTTACAGTTCTAAACAAAACTATCTACTACAAAAGACTGCTTTGAAAAAACAGTTTCTAACAAATGTACTTTCCTGGCTCCTAGCTTGAATATTTTAAAGTTTTCTTAACATGATCTTGTGTATTGAAGTCAAATCAAAAATTTTTTTTTGTCATTCATGTATGAAAGGTTTAATTCTTCAAATGACTGTACATTCCTATTGGTACTACAGGAACATGGTCGATGACGATCCAGCTGAGAACTGCCCAGATGAAGGGACTTGTGGGTAAAGACACTAATGACTCTGTGTCTTCAGGTAAATAATCTAAACTGAACTTCTCTCCTCCAGATCTGTCTGTTGTTTATTGACCTGCACTTTCTAAGACAAGGGACAGTTAAATTCTGAGCCTAGTTTATTGAGTTCTGCTGATTTTTGGTTAAGAGATAATTGTAATCACTGCGTCCACAGACATATCATGCTGTAACTCAACGAATATGTGAGATGTCCCCATGGAACTATATGGGCACATACCTATAGCTAATGTGCATCAGATGCAAAAATTCTTGAGTCAAGGTCGTATTTAATAAGGTGAAAGTCACATTGGCTCTCATTTATGAACAGGTTGTCATAGAAACTTGAGATTGACAGAAAATGGGGGTGGGATTTTCTGAGTACTTGTTAGTACTTCATGTAACTTGTACAAGCTGTTGGGTGGTGTGAGGTCATCTTGGGTAATCAGTTCAATTCAGTTTCATTTTCCACACACAATCTTCAACCAAAATAGTCAAAGAATGCTGGTACTCAAAGTACAATTTGGACTATCTCCATACTTTATGATTAAACAAATAAATACAAAATTCTCCCTCGGCTTAAACGTACCATTAATCCATCCATACACTACACTTCAGTGTATAAATTATTGGAGTAATTGATCCTTCACTGCATGGATAATAGTCTAAGGTACCATCCTGAAGTAGAGGAACAGACTCGTAGCATTGATTCACCTCAGTTTCCTGTTACTTTCACTTCATTGCATAAGATGGTTTGAACTAATATAACTGGTGGGCTCCACAGGTTCTAAATGTGGTAGTTCTGCTGTAGCTGTGGAGGCCTCAAAGCATAGCAACTAGACTGTATGGCTATTGTATTACAAAAATTATCTTTGTCCTTTTCATTAGGATTTGGCTTCAATAAAAATGCATTGGCAAACTGTGGCAGTCTACTCTGTACATTTTAGACAAACGTAAACCCAAACAGATGCCAAAGTACTGGTGTAACTTATACTATAACATATGCTGATGAGGATCTTATTTGACAACATCCTTATGTTAAACTTGATTTTCCTACAAACATTGCCTGGGGAAACCAGAAACACATTGGTTCTTTTAACTTTCTCTCTACAGTTAACATGGACACTAACTTTAAGAAGGGTGTGTACCTGGACTCGTCAAGAATGGCCCAGGAGCTGGTCCAGGTTCCCAAGGAGCAGAAGCTGGATGAAGAGGAGCCGGCACAGGACCAGCAGCTGGTCCAGGTTCCCCAGGAGAAGAAGCTGGATGAGCAGCTGGTCCAGGTTCCCCAGGAGAAGAAGCTGGATGAAGAGGCGGCAAGGGACCAGCAGCTGGTCCAGGTTCCCCAGGAGAAGAAGCTAGATGAGCAGCTTGTCCAGGTTCCCCAGGAGAAGAAGCTGGATGAAGAGGAGACGGCACGGGACCAGCAGCTGGTCCAGGTTCCCCAGGAGAAGAAGCTGGATGAAGAGGAGCCAGCACAGGACCAGCAGCTGGTCCAGGTTCCCCAGGAGAAGAAGCTGGATGAGCAGCTGGTCCAGGTTCCCCAGGAGAAGAAGCTGGATGAAGAGGAGGCGGCAAGGGACCAGCAGCTGGTCCAGGTTCCCCAGGAGAAGAAGCTAGATGAGCAGCTGGTCCAGGTTCCCCAGGAGAAGAAGCTGGATGAAGAGGAGACGGCGCGGGACCAGCAGCTGGTCCAGGTTCCCCAGGACAAGAAGCTGGATGAGCAGCTGGTCCAGGTTCCCCAGGAGAAGAAGCTGGATGAAGAGGAGGCGGCGGCAAGGGACCAGCAGCTGGTCCAGGTTCCCCAGGAGAAGAAGCTGGATGAAGAGGAGACGGCGCGGGACCAGCAGCTGGTCCAGGTTCCCCAGGAGAAGAAGCTGGATGAAGAGGAGCCGGCACAGGACCAGCAGCTGGTCCAGGTTCCCCAGGAGAAGAAGCTGGATGAGCAGCTGGTCCAGGTTCCCCAGGAGAAGAAGCTGGATGAGCAGCTGGTTCAGGTTCCCCAGGAGAAGAAGCTGGATGAAGAGGCAGAGGTGGCGCAGGATGAGCAGCTGGTCCCAGTTACCCAGGAGGAGGAGGAGGCACGGGACCCCCAGTTGTCCCAGGTGAAGATGCTGCTGTGAATGTTCGTCTAACTTTAAATAAAAGCGTCTCTGGTGTTAAATGTAACTTGTGGTTCAGTGTAGTTTCTACTTCCACCTACTTTAGTATAAATTGAATCAATCTTTTGTCTAAATATTATTCTAGTCTAGTTCCATATCATTACTGCAGTTAAATGTCTTCATCTATGACTGTTCTGTTTATTACAGAACCACAAAGGTCTGTAGTTTGAGCCCAGACTCCAGTTTTCATGTTGTTTTATCAGGCCTTAAGTTGAATGTATTTTAAATAGAACTAAGACGGTAAAACTACTGCACCCTCTACCAACCCTATCATTATTATCAAACCTGTAACTACAGTAACACTTGGTACATGTTTACATTTGGATTAACACTACAACCCACCTGAATAAGAGTACAATTTGATTGCATCATCTTCCTAATCTGCAGTTGGTCCAGTGTCTGCAGTTCAAACTCGTCTCTAGATTATAAAGCACACGTGTCCAACATGCGGCCCTAGGACCAAATCTGGTCCACCTAAGGGTTCAGTCTGGACCTCTGGATGGATTTTTAGATTTCATCAAGGGCCAAATTCCGACCTGGGCACAGGGAGGGGCACCCCACAACAGCCCCACCCCAGTGACAGTACAGATAACAATGTTTACTCTGCACTTATAGTGAATTATAACATTATTAGTTGTGCCTGGGGTTCAGGAGTATTATTGGTGAGGGTCACACAAAGGCTAATTACACTCTACGGAAAGTTGAGAACTAAACGTATACTAAAATATTTGGTTATCAGTCTGCTGGGAATGTTAACAGATAACGGCAGCTAGTTAACTCTGAAAAATATTTAAAAATACAGTTTGCATATATATAAAAACGTGTCAAAGGTTTATACCTAAAAATAAAGTTGGTCTCTTTCACTTTACACCACTAAAAAAAAACAGGTTTCAACCACAACTTAAATTCAAATCTGTCTCAAACTACACCCAGCTCCTCTTCATATATCCTTAAGCTCCACCCATGGCCATACCAATTACAGCGTCCTTTTAACACACAATCTACAATATTTACATGGAACATTCAACAAACTGAAATCATATAAACAATGGCACCAATTAACCTCCATACATAAACACAAAGAAAAACCCAAAACAGTGACTGTGTGTCCTGTAGTCAGTGGTCATGTGTTCTATGAAAACTGAGTATATAACAGTGGTCCGCTTCTGCAGCAGGTGTGTGTGTGTGCACCTCCACACTAGTAACGAGGAAAGGACCAGAGGACAATGTCCAGTTTAAACTTATGTCGCAGGAGAGCCGTGCTTCACACACTCCAAAAAAAGATGTGAGGAAAAATAAACACGTGCGGGGCAGAGGTGATGGCGCTAATGTCGCAATATTTCAAAAACAAGTTGGTGTGGGCCATTCTGTGTCCTTAACACTCAAAGGGAGGAGGGGGGCAGCTCCACAGCACAGTGAAGGAAAAAAGCAGAACTAGCGAATCTTCATTTATAGCGTTACCTCGACATATCGATACGCCAAATTAAAACATCTCATGATAATTGAACATCAGAACATTCATACACCAGTGTGGGTGACACTGGAGGGTGAAGTGTTTTGCCCAAGGACACAATGGACTGACTAGGACAGTGAGGGTTTCGAACCACCAACCCTTCAGTTACTGGACGACCCACTCTACCTAAGGTTTTAAATGACTTAGCACCTCCACCATTACAAGAGTTAATGAGAAAAAACCATAAGGTGTAAATGTTAGAGCACTGGTCCCCAACCTTTTTATTACCACGTATGGCAATTTTACCACTGACCCGGGGGGGGGGGGTTACATGGATTGTTTATATCAGTCGCCGCAAATTAAACAGAGCGGGCTTGGTCTGTGGGAATCACCTGTCACCATACATCTATAAATCCAAGTACAACTCCTGGTATTGGAGGCTCTTCTTCTGTCTCTTCAGTGGCCTTTTACTCTTCAAAAATAATTATATATACATACATATATATATATATATATATATATATATATATATATATATATATATATATATATATATATACTGTATATATAAACACTCACACAGGGAGTGATTTATCAAAAAAACAGTTTGTTTTTTTCCCATAGAAAAAAGTCTGTGTTGGATGTTATGACCCTCACAAGCGGGTCTGGCTTGTACCCCCGCCTGGCGTATTTCCTTTGTGGCGTGTGCCGTGACCGGGTCTGGGTCAGCCAGGAAGGGTCTCTGCGGCTCCGCCGGTGAGCTTTACAGCGCCCTCCCACCAAACTTCGCCACTTCCCGGGGCCGTGGACTCGCTGCGCTCTCTCTCCCCCGGATGCGACGGCTCACGTACAACAGAAGTGTCAACAAACCACCTGACCCACCAGTCACAGTGTCTCCAGAAACCCCACGGCGCAATTAAAATGGCACTGGCTGAGGTGAGGTTCTGGCCCTGGAGGAACCTGGGGCAGAGAAGTCCATGGACCCTAATGATGTCCAAAACCACTGTACCCTCCAGCAAGTCACACCCAGTATGTATGTAGATATATTTATATATATACTGTATATATATATATATATATATATATATATATATATATATATATATATATATATATATAAATCTTCCTTTTTTTTTTGGGTGGGGGGCTTAATTTGGGATTATTCTTAAACATTATTTTGGCTGCTATTTTTTTTTTTTTACCCGAATTCAAAAGTTTTTTGGCTTAATTTCAAGATTTTTTATTAACTTTCATTTTGTCATTAAATGTCATTAAACATTAAATGTTTTTGTCAGTTTTGGCTCCTGCACATTCACTGGACAGTTCTCTTGAAGATTTATTTTATATATTTAATATTATTTTGGCCTCATTAAATGTTTTGGTGTAGTTCAGTATTTATTTCCTGAATTCAAGAGTTTTCTGTGTTAAATTACTATTTTATTATTATTATTATTATTATTATTATTATTATTATTATTATTATTATTATTATTATTATTATTATTATTATTATTATTATTGTTATTATTATTATTATTATTATTATTATTATTATTATTATTATTATTATTATTATTATTATTATTATTGTTATTATTATTATTATTATTATTATTATTATTATTATTGCCTAATTCAGATTTCTGTTTTCAATAATTCAACATTAATTTAACTTTTTTTTTGCTTAAATCAATATTTTTATTTTTAATTTAATTAATAAATTTTTTGGCTTAATTCAAGATTAAACCAAACAAATGTGTGTATTCATGAACCTTCCTCTCTATCTATTTGCATCATGTACTCCCAAACATATTTAAAGTATACAAATTAAAAATGTAGTTTTTTTGGAGATTTTTCTCAAGATTTTTTTTTTTTTCTTATTTCAATATATTTTGGCTTCATTCATTTTTATTTTTTTTTTTATCAAAATCCAACAGTTTTTTAGCTTAATTTTATGAACTTTAATTTGGTCATTAAATTGTGTTTTTAATTGATCACTTCTTAATATTTTTATATTATTATTTTAATGTTCTTTCTCGTTGTTAAATTAAAGGTTAATTAACAGTAAGGTCAGAGTTCATATTTATTTATTTTTTGGTCAGTTTTGACTCGTGCACATTCATTTAAACTTTTCTAATTGCTTTGGCAGAGCTTCCACCCATGGTTCTGTTGGTTCCATCGCTCCGTCTTTGTGCCTTTAGGAGCTTCTTTTCTCTCCTCAGCAGCCGCTTTACTCTCAGAGCTGCTGAGTTACATAACAAATCCCACTAAATCACATAGAGGGAAGTTATGGTTTAGCGTGAGGCACATTTAACACACATTATTAGACTGGTTCCACACATTAGATAGCACCCCTGGGCGACACTGAACATGTAATGTATGGAGAGCGTTCACTGAGCAGCTGCTGGTTCCAGCGTCGACACTGTGGAAAAACACACAAACACACCAGTCCACTCTTTTTATTGTTGTCCAAGGTGTGCACAGGCTGGCGTTTGGATTTAAAGGGACTTTTTATTTACATTTAAAGAAGATTTAAACAAGAAATGAATGGATCAAGAACAAAATTCAAATCTTCTAAAATGTATTTTGTCATTTCTAGTAAAAAAAAAACAAAAAACACTTCAAATAAGTGTTTTATTTTATCTGCAGTGGGTAACACAAAAATAAAATAAAATAAAATAAAATAAATAAAATAATAATAATAATAATAAATTAATTTATTATGGATCACTTCTACAAATACAATAAATACTGAGTAACAGAAACAGAAAATGAACCTTTTTTTCTCCTGAATTCAATGTTATTTTGGCTTCATAATCATTATTATTATTATTATTATTATTATTATTATTATTATTATTATTATTATTATTATTATTATTATTATTATTATTATTATTATTAATATTATTAATATTATTAGTATTAGTATTTTGCTTAGTTCAATAGTTTTGTGCCCAAACTCAATACTTTTTTTTCATAATCATATATATATATATATATATATATATATATATATATATACACACACACACACACACACACACACACACACACACACACACACACACACACACATTCCCACTTATTTCAATATTATTTTGGCTTGATTCAAGATGTTTTTCCTTTTTTTTTACAGTGTATTTTAACTTTCCTCTCTGTCTATTTGCATCATGTCTCACAAACATTTAAAGTATAAAAATTCAAGAATTTTTGGGGGGTTTTAATTCAATAATATTTTGGCTTAAATTAAGGTAATATTTTTTTTATTAGTTCAATATTTTTGTCCAAATTCAAAGTTAAAGATTTTTGGCTTAATTCAAGATTTTTTTTGTTTAATTGATTTTTTTTATTAATTAATTATTATTATTTTTTTTTTTGTTTCTCAATTCAAGCTAAAAAAAACCCCTATATCTTCCAGTGGAAGCAGGTAAAATGATGTTCATATTTCTTTAATCATATTAGTTCAGATCTATCATTTATAATCAGTTCTTCTATCTAACTGAAAGGTTCCTCTGTAGGTGATTTGAATCTGATCACATATTTGGACTAAAAATTAATCCAATACACTTGATCAGATTTAGATTTGAAAGTTTACTTGAAGTCAAGGATGAGCTGAAAATATAAAAAGGTCAAAATCAATGTGACTTTTCACTTGTGTTCATTATTTTTAACACAGATATTTTAGGAACTCCTTGTGATTGTTTTATTTTTCCTTATCTGACATAAATATTCAACTGTCGTCAAGGATGAATAGATTCTATTCACATATTTGGTTTATAATAGAGATAAATGTGTGAACAGACGAGGACAGTGAAGACATCCTGTTTAAGAAGGTCCATACGGTGGCCGATAGGGGCACCACAAAAAAATACAAACACAAGAAAGATAAACAACCAAAAACACAAACACATAAAACAAATATAAATAATAACACACGTGAAAGTGAAGGAGAAGCAAAAATGTACAAACAACTGTAAATTCACCAAAATAAAAGTTCACCAAAGTAAAAGGAGTTCACCAAAATAAAAGGAGTTCACCAAAATAAAAGGAGTTCACCAAAGTAAAATGAGTTCACCAAAATAAAATGAGTTCACCAAAATAAAACGAGTTCACCAAAATAAAACGAGTTCACCAAAATAAAATGGAAGAAGAACAAGATAGCGAATGAAGACAAAGTTGAAGTTCGTAGCATATTTATGTCGCTAATTTTAGCGCCGTACCTCTGCTGCTCTTCTATGACATCATCTATGATATAATCAAGTGTTTAACCCTTTAAACTTTCACTCAATTTCACCAAAATTTCTTAATAAAGTCAATTGAATGTTCTTGAACCATTTTAACTCATTCACTGCCATTGACAGTGGTGTCCAAGTTTTTAATATTTTTCCTTAACCTTGTCTGTCGGTCATATACTCTTTTGATATTAAAGCGCTGGTGGTGGAGAAATGAGTGTTAAAGTGTCTGTTACCATGGAAACACAGCAGCTGCAGACAATCGACCTGTTTTCTGTAGTTTTATAAAAACGTACTGTAATAAAGTTTAAATAAAACAACAGTAACTGTGATGAATGAGGTCAAAGGGTAACGCAAAGCATCATGGGTAGCTCCTTCATAGCCAATGGGCTGCTACGTACAGTTCGTATGTGACGTTATTTACATACATTACATAGTTACGTATAGTAATGTTCATACAGTACTGTATTTATGTCTCAGAGGTTTCCTTTTCGTAAATAGAATTTTCTTTCGTATTTAGACGAAAAATTGAGCTAAAGGTTTTTTTCGTAACTTGTTTTATTCGTCAGCTGGGTCTTTGGTAAGTAGAGATACCACTGTTTTTTTTAAATGACACCTGATTACGATGGTTTCAATCTGGTTGTAGTTTTGTATCATGATAATAAAGACATTTTATTGTAGTTTTATTATTTTGTATCTCAGCTGATCTCAGTTTTTCTGTATATGTTAACGTTTCCAGAAAAACAAACAAAACTTCATGCTCTGCTGCGTCTGCGACTTCCTCATACACCCCTGCACTGTGTCATCAGCAGTAAAAAGACCCCCACCCCCCCCACCCCCACATCTGCTCCACAAACTGTCTGTATATATTTTATGTGACGTTGTATTTTCATCTATAACACTAAAACACTTACATTTCTCAGCTTTTATTTCCTGTGTGTGTGTGTGTGTGTGTGTGTGTGTGTGTTTTCATGCTTCCCTGTTTATAAATCTGAACAACTGCGCTCTGTTCTTCACATATTTGACCATTAGTTTGTGTTTGTGCAGAAAAGTGTGTAGGTGATTCTGTCTGATTTTAATTTGATCACATATTTGGACTAAAAATGACATTAATCCATTTGGTCAGATGTTTATTGGTGTTTATTTCCTTTCTGTCAATGTGCGTCATCTACTTCCAAATGTATTTCAACTATAAAAATGTGTTGTTTCATTTAAGATTTATTTGATTATTTTTTAACTTAATTCAAGATTTATTTTTTTTATTTTGCATATTTTTGTGAACTTTCCTCTCTGTTCATTCACTCCCAAAAATATTTAAATTATTTAAATTCAACATTTTTATTTCGGCTTAATTTGATATTTTTAATGATTACTACTTCCTCATACACCCCTGCACCGTGTCATCAGCAGTAAACCCCCCCCCCACCACATCTGCTCCACAAACTGTGTGTATATATTTTATGTGACCTTGTAGTTTCATCTATAACACTAAAACACTTCATTACTCAGCTTTTATTTCCTGTGTGTGTGTGTTTTCATGCTTCCCTGTTTATAAATCAGAACAGCTGCGCTCTGTTCTTCACATATTTGACCATTAGTTTGTGTTCGTGCAGAAAAATCTACAACGTAATCGCATGAAATTCTGCATTCTGACATTTTGTGAACACCGCACTGTTAAAAGAATCACTCTAAAAACAAGTTTTAATTAAAACTGCAAGTAGTCCCACAGGCCCTTTCTGTCCCATGTGACCATCGACACCAGCTGACAGTGACATGACATCGTACCGTGGATGTGAGGGGGCGCTATAGAGTGACTTATTTGAAATGTGTGTAGAACTGACAACTGAGTTAAATTTCAGCCAGGTCGGTGTTCATATGTCTGAACTGCAGCCATTTTAATGAAGGTGAATTTTTAGGGGGCGCTATAGAGAAAAACACCATTTCTATCCATATATTCATGGTTGTGGTCCATATCTTAATGGTTGTGGTCCATATTTCCATGGTTGTGGTCCATATCTTAATGGTTGTGGTCCATATCTTCATGGTTGTGGTCCATATCTTCATGGTTGTGGTCCATATCTTAATGGTTGTGGTCCATATCTTAATGGTTGTGGTCCATATCTTCATGGTTGTGGTCCATATCTTCATGGTTGTGGTCCATATCTTCATGGTTGTGGTCCATATCTTAATGGTTGTGGTCCATATCTTAATGGTTGTGGTCCATATCTTCATGGTTGTGGTCCATATCTTCATGGTTGTGGTCCATATCTTCATGGTTGTGGTCCATATCTTCATGGTTGTGGTCCATATCTTAATGTTTGTGGTCCATATCTTCATGGTTGTGGTCCATATCTTCACGGTTGTGGTCCATATCTTAATGTTTGTGGTCCATATCTTCATGGTTGTGGTCCATATCTTCACGGTTGTGGTCCATATCTTCATGGTTGTGGTCCATATCTTCATGGTTGTGGTCCATATTTTAATGGTTGTGGTCCATATCTTCTCTGTTTGCTTCAAATCTGACTGAGCCTTTGTTTACTCATTGTTCTTCTTCTATGGCGCCAACCAGAAGCATGCTAACGCTAAAGGACGTATAACACCACCTCGTGTCTGTGAGTGGAACAATAATTTGAATTATTCTTGCTAGTTTGTAAACTCAGACTTCTGGGAAACTCCAGAATCACAGTAAAGCAATATTTTTATTTTCTAAGTGCATGTAAACGTACTGACTGACCTGTGGAGGTGATTCTGTCATCATCTTCTGAACCTCATTTATCCTCACTAGGGTCACGGGGGTCACTGGGGGCCTAATCTGCCTTCAGCAGGGTACACCCTGTATGAGTCTGAACATATATAGACAAACAATCACTGTCACATTCACACCTATGGACACTTTAGATTAACCAGTTAACCAGTTAACCAGTTAACTAGTTAACCAGTTAACCTACAGTGCATGTGAGGAAACTGGAGAAAACCCAGAAGTGTGATCAGATTTAGGACTAGAAATGACATTTAGATTTGTCCAACATTGGTTTGGAGACATTATTGTAACCACCATGTGAGTGTGTGTGTGTGTGTGTGTGTGTGTGTGTGTGTGTGTGTGTGTGTGTATGTGTGTGTGAGTGTGTGTGTGTGTGTGTGTGTGTGTGTGTGTGTGTGTGTGTGTGTGTGAGTGTGTGTCCGCAGAGACCTATCATGCTATAATTCAATGAATACTTGAGATATTACCATGAAATGACATGGACATATACATATAACTAATGTGCATCAGATGCAATGATCAATTTCAGTAAAGGTCAAAGGTCAAGGTCACAATGACCTAAACATTCAAAATCACATTATGGGTTATAACTCAAGAATGGAGGGTCACAGAACTTTCAGATTGGTATCAATGGATGTGGAATGAAGATTTATACAAATGTCATATTTGGTGTCATCACCAACGACCAATAGTGTTTGAGATATCTGGAGGTCAAAGGTGACATGTCTGAAAATTCACCTCTGTAACACTGTTTGTGCTCTAATTCAATAACAGGTTGTTTTTGAAACTAGCAATTAGTACAAAATAGGGACAAGTTTAGTCATTGTTTGAATACCTGTTTCTTCAGTGTGTGACACTTTCTCTGCCAAATTCACTCATGTCTGAAAGTGTCTTTTGAGGGAGTTAACCCCCCCCTTTTCATTCAGACACCCCATCCTTTTAGACTTTATGTGTCTTGGCCTAGACCTGTAAAAACACCAGTGTGAACTGAAGCACAAATAAACACACACACACACACACACACACACACACACACACACACACACACACACACACATACATACATACACACACACACACACACACACACACATACATACACACACACACACAGTCATAGAATGATGTTGTAAAACAGGTAAGTATTTAGGCAGTGAGTGGTCTTTGAAACAAACAGGGGTCCTGTGGTCTAATTAGCAAATTAAAGACCCACAGAGCAAGTGGGCTTTGACCGATGAGACAATAGCTATAAATGTCACTGCTTTAAGCCCCCCCCCCACACACACACCCACACGGAGAATCCACACTGTAATATAGACATGTAAGTACACACTCACATAGAGACAGGGGGAGTGGGCATTCTTGTGTGTGCAAAGTAACACACACACACACACACACACTCGTTGCAGTGTCTCATGAGGACCAAGATTGTAATCAAGTAGCCATTGGGTAGTGAGTGAAAACACATCTTCTTGTTTTTTTCAATAAAATAATAATAATTTAAAAATTAAATAGAATTTTGAAAACTAAATAAAAGTGAATTAATGAATAAATGAAATAAATACATTTTAAAAATACATCAAAATAAATATTTTTTTTTTAAACAAACACACACAACACATTCAAACCTTTGAAAACTACATGTTTAACTTTGCATCTGTTTCCCTCTTTATGGGGACCATTGAAAAAACAACAACAAATGAATGTATTCATAGGTTCACATCAATTGTATTTTACTAGTGGGGATCTTTATTTATATTTAGCTCTCATGGGGACCTGGACTTTGGTCCCATGGTGTGACTGTGTGAACATATCAATGTCCCCATAAAGATAGGAATACAAGCACACACACACACACGTACATAGAGGCAGGGAGGGGACACATTCCTGCGTATGCAAAGAAACACACACACACACACACACACACACACACACACACACACACACACAGTCTTCTATTACACACACAGTCTTCTATTACACACACTTTCCTTTCAGCACCTGTTGCAGGATCAATAACCATTTGCAGATGGAATAGGCTCCAGATCCCAAACCTAATTACACACTATATATAGAGGAGCAGGCCCGCAGCCTCATCTGCACTCTGGGTGTGTTTGTATAAACATACCGTAAAAAAACATTTAAATAAAATAAAACACACTGTCCTTTTATCAGCTTATCAAGAATGCACACACACACACACACACACACACACACACACACACACACACACACACACACACACACACACACACACACACACACACACCTTTGTATAGAAATACACACCCTTGTTTATACATGGTTCTTCCCTCTGGCTCTTTCTTAATACACATACCCCCCCCATCTAATCTAATCTGCTTCACAAAGCCCCCCACCCTCCATCCACAACATTCACTGTAAAACGTCCATGTTACGTTATAATATTTGTCATGTATGTCTATACAAACTAGAGATGCACGAAAATTAGTTTCAAAGATTGCGAACTTGTTTCATACGAATACGTGAATTATTTTCTGAACCCTGACGATTCTTCAGTATTTTAAATCACAGGCTGCTTTTCTACTTCGACTCGACTCAATTCCTGTCGAAACATTTCCACTACAGGATAGAAGTGACTGGTCGTCATAGCGATGTGGGTCGTTACTTTCTCTTCAGAGTTTTTCTTTTACATCCACCACCACAGATGGACTCTCATGGACGACTGTGGTGTTGAAGTTACATTATTGTAATAGTGTCTTCACTGGTCTAATCTAAATCAATCAGGCAGCTCCAGCTGATCCAAAATGCTGGTCCTGACCAGTACCAGGAAACTGGACCACATCACACCGCTCCTCAAATCCTTACATTGTCTTCCTGTGGGTCAAAGGTTAGAATTCTAAATCTAAACGACCTTTGACCCAAATACATCCTAGACCTGCTGGTTCCATATGAAGGTCAAAGGTCATCAGGAACAGGTTTACTGTGTGTTCCCAAAATCAGAACCAAACAAAGTTGGTCGTCATTCTGCTCGTCACCTGTGGAACAAACGTTCATTTAAATCACACTGAAAACATTACTGTTGACTGGAGCTTTAACTGACATTATTACTGTCGTCACTCATCATCTGAACCCGCTTGATCCTCACTAGGGTCACAGGGGTCACTGGGGGCCTAATCCAGCTACAATGGGTGAAGGCGGGGTCAGAGGTCACCCTGTATGAGTCTCCAGTTCATCTCAGGGCTGAACATATATAGACAAACAATCACTGTCACATTCACACCTGTGGATAATTTAGATTAACCAGTTAACCTATCAGTGCATGTGTTTGGATGGTGGGAGGAGCCACAGTACCTGGAGAAAACCCAGAACATGTAAACTCCACACAGAAAGGTCTGGTGTGGGAATAGAACCAGGGACCTTCTTTCTGTGAGGCACCAGTGCTAACCACTGCACCACTGTGATGCTCAATATTAATTGTTTTAAAAATATTTTCATGTCTCTTATTTAAATTGTCTTTTAATACTTTTAAGATAAGATATGATACGATCAGATATATTTTATTAATCCCCATGGGGAGTAGTCACCGCTCCACACAACAAAAATACAATCATATTACGTCAGTACTTAAATAAATAAATAAATACTGGATGTAAATAGCTTTAAGATAAAAACATTTCAAATAAATTAACATTAAAAAAGTTATTAAAATTAGAATTTAAAGAAGTGGAGTTAATTGATAAGCTAAAAAGTGATATATAAATGATTCCATATCCTAAATTTTAATTGAGGACAATGGATTTTAATCATTTTAATTTCCTTATATGTTTTATGTAAAGCACTTTGAATTGTCCTGAACATGAAAAGTGTTACAAATACATTTACCTTCAACTCACATCGTCTTTATTTTTTCGTCTTTATCCAAATACCTTTCACTTTCACTTCTGTTATTTCTGTGGACACACTGCACTGCCCTGTTACCCCCAGACCCACACATGTGGTTTTGTATATTTATTCTACGGCCCTCTAGAACATCCCGTTCACTTTGAATGACATCTGCGGGCGGATTTTTTTCAATAACCTCCCACTGCTCATGGCAACGGGTTTTGTCACTTCAGATTCACTGTACCATATCACTCCGCAGGTAGTTCGGCCACTTTTAAAGTAAACATTAGCTTGGTTGTAACTGCTAGCTTATCCAATGTTAACCTATGCTGATGTTATCCTTACCGTAGTCAGGAAATCAGGGGAAATATCCGTCCTCATCTCGTACAGAATCTCCAGGGCCGTAGTCAGTATTTTACCCCTCAGTTAACTCCTCTATGCTGGTTTTTATAAAACAAGGAGTGGTTTCAGTGAGCTTCGTTTTCAGTATTTATTTGCAGGAACGGGACAACACCTGCTCCGGTCGCCGACCTGACTGTGTACATCCGTCTGTCTCTTTTCTCCGCCTAAAACTCTCTGCACCCCCCTTCTGTCTGCCCCGCCTATTTCACAACACTAGTCTGTTAGAGTAGTGACAGTAAAAAACTGTAATAACCCGTAGAATAAGCGGGATAATACATGGAACACGAGTTACTATTGAAAAATAGTAACTTTGGCTTTGGGGTGTTGTTGGAATATTTTTCTAATAGTAACTCATGGGCCATGCATTATCCCTTGCATGTACAACACTGTTGATTTGTAGTCTTTCCATTGGTAAAGGTTTAGTTGTGGAAAAGCTGTGACGCCAAGAAATCCTTCTGCCACACCAAACATTTCAGAACATTCTCACTCCCACCGTGCCAAAATCTGACCCATTAACCCAGGGGTGTCAAACATGCGGTCCAGGGGGCTAAATCTGGCCCTTTGGATGAATTTATGAAATGCAAAAATTACAGAGATATAAATCATTTTAGTTCATGGTCCACATTCATAATATAATAACCTATAAATATTCACCAGTAAAAAAATCCTCTTTGTAAATGTTTATTTTTTCATTCACTAAAACAAAGTATAATTTCACAAAAAATCTCAATAATCAGAACAAATATTAAACATTGCAAATTTCTTAAGGAAAGTATTGATAAGTACAATTTTAATAATATTCCTCCTATTACTAAATATTTTGTGTATCTGTAGATCCACTATGTTCTGTACGTTAGAATGCATGTGTGTAAATTATAAACTAAAACTAAACATGATGTCATTTACGCGGTGCTAGAACACGTGACATTGCGCGCACCAGTGCACGTGCCAGAACGCACCCTGTAACGCGTGAAAGCGCGCCAGGCTGTAGGGATACTTGTGTGTTTCACACGATTGCTAATAAACCCAAATGAATTGATCATAACGGCCCATATGGGGATTTGGTGCTATCTTTGGTCAGTTGGTGAGTCCACAAATAGGCTAAGGAAATGAGACAGTGAGTCCATGGTTTAAGAAAGTTTATAAAGTGATTAACTAAAAAGGAAATAAATAAATGGTACGTGTGCTATTAAATGTGTTTACTTTTTTAAATCTCCATATTCCTTCATATATATTTACTGACATATTTATTACAGGGATGTAATTGAGGATTTTGCATCAAAGAAGGCAAGAAAGGTCCAGTTTTCGATGGTATCTTTACAGCTGCTGTTTGTTTGTTTGTTGTGGTGAACCTTAAGGGAAAAGCCAAAAGGAAAAGTGAAGTCATTTGCACTCATTTTATTATTACTTCATTATAGTTAACATTGGTTTTGCTTTTTGAAAAGGTTTGTGCAATTTGCAATGTTATTATATTTACGTTTGTGTGCAATTTTAGAATATTTATATTTATAAATTTCCCAATTTTATTTATTTATTTTTATCACCATTTTTATTTTGTATTTTTTTAAATTGTAATTAAAAAATAAGCATTGATATATACATTGGTGTTTGTCGTATAATCTGTCTTTGAAGGATTTGGTTCCACGTGTGTGTGTGTGTGTGTGTGTGTGTGGGGGGGGGGGGGGGTCCGTCCCTGGGTGAGTGATAGAATTTTTTTTTAGAAAAGTGTCCTGATTAGAAAGCCTTCTCTAGTCCCGAACCCCAACAAGACAAAAGTTCCTACATTTCCCATGAACTCTACGGTGATGACGTCGCATGCATCCATTGGCTGTTTCATCATTGTGTTCGATTTCAAGCATTTTCGCACGGTTGACTCTGAGGTGAAGAAGAAGACGTTAAGAGATAGAAGAAGGAGAATATTTTCTGAAGCGTGTGTTGTGTTAGTGAGAACAAAAAAAAAAGAATGTGGCGGTGGTTGGGAGGTTTGTAGTGTGGGGGTGAGAAAAGGTCAAAGGCTGGAGGGGATGTTGTGGAGTCTGAGGTAACGGTAACAGTATTGTAATATAAGTGAGAACAGTAAAGAAGTGTTAACAGTGAAAGGTGAGAAAATGTAAAAGCAACAAGATGTGATGTGAGTGTATGTTTACAGATATTTAATGGAGACAGTGGAGATAAAAAGTAAAGAAGTTAGGAGTTAAATGTGAAAATGCAAAAAAAAGAAAATGTGATCATATGTTTGAAGAAATGATAGAGTGGTAGAGTGGGTCGCCCAATGACCGAGAGGTTGGCGGTTCGCGTCCCAGCTCTGGCTGTCCACATGTCGAAGTGTCCTTGGGCAAGACACTGAACCCTGACTTAGGCCCCCAGTAGGACTGACCTTAGACCTTAGAAACCTACTGGTGTATGAGTGTGTGTGAATGGGTGAATGAGAGGCTAATGTAAAGCGCTTTGAGCACCATGAAGGTGGAAAAGAATTATATAAGTGCAGTCCATTTATGTATTGTATAAATTGTAATATAGGTGAGAAACGTAAAGAAGTGTTAACAGTGAAAGGTGAGAAAATGGAAAAGCAAGAAGTTTTAAGAGTTAAATGTGAAAATGTAAAAGAAAAATCTGATCATATGTTTAAAGAAGTTTAAAGTTTAAAGTATTTCAAGAGGAAAAGGTTAAATAAAATAATTAAAAGAAATTTGAAGGCGTATGTCTAATTTTGGTCAGGGGAAAAATGGCTAGTTTCTGATTGGCTATAAAGATAAAAAATCTATTAGAAAAAAGTGAATTTAGAGCCCTGTATATATATATATATATATATATATATATATATATATATATATATATATATATATATATATATATATATATATGTGTGTGTGTGTGTGTGTGTGTGTGTGTGTGTGTTTGCTTAATTCAACTTTTTTTTTGCTTTTATTGAAGCTTCTTTTTTTTCCTCAATTAATTAATTTTTTTTTTTTTGCTTACTTCATCATATTTTTTTCTTCAATGACATTAGTTCAGGTCTATTGTCTATAAATAATTTTTTCTATCTAAAGTTCCTTTGTATGTGATGTAGTCTAATGAGACATTTGGACTAAAAATGAGACAAATAAACTTGGTCATATGTAGATAAAACATAAAAAGCTTTAGTCCAGTAAACAGTAAAGTCGATCAGTCCCAGTCGTTCAGTTGCAAACACACTCATGTTGTTACAGAGTTACTACTGTGGCGTCTCTATCCATGTCTTTGTCCTCAGGCCACAAACACCAGGTCACTAAAGGTATTTAGTGAATTATGCAGAAACATGCAAAGTCACGCCATTGATTCATTGTTCTGAGTGAGGAGGGGCTCTATCTAAAATCAAGCTCCTCTGGCAATATTGGCTGAAGGAATGTGAAAACAGAAGAGGTCTGCGCTGGTCCTGCAGGGCGGCCATTGATCATCCAGACACACTGGGACACTTTGGGAAAGCAGAGGCGATGCAGCCCACATCATTGATCCCACTCATGCTCTGTCATTAAGTGATAAAGATAATGAGCTGACACTTGACAGGGTGTGGTTTAATACTGGAAATGCTGCTGTGGACATAGTCTTCCACTGACACTGAGAAAGGACAAATGTAACTTGTGTATTTTTGTCAAAACTCTCATTTTTTAATTAAATGTTTCGTTTTTTGCTGATAAAGTGTGGGTTTTCAGGTGTTAGTGCAAATGATGAATTACACAAAAGTGTTTAACCCTTTAAAGGGTCACTGACATGATTTTATTCTACATATATAATCCATGTATCATTCGTTCATTCGTTTTTCAAAATAAAACCTAAAATAAGCTGACGAAAAAATAAGCCGTTTCTTCATTATTTTTTTACAAAACCAAAATGACAAAAATAGAAAACGATTTTCATTTAATTTTTTGTATTTGTGTTTAAATGAATAATGGCTGTTTCCTGTTTTATACAATTTTGAACTGTATATATATATATATATATATATATATATATATATATATATATATATATATATACACACATACACATACACATTTGTATACATACATGAGTATAACCCTAATTTTTTCAAGAGGGGCAGTAATCAGCACAATGTTTATCTAGTCCTGCCTCTACCTTAACCTACTTTAGGGCACCTGAGCAGAAAACTCTTCTTATAAATAGCCAAGCAATATATAAATTACATGAGTATACGGCTACACACAGTCTAGCTTTCACATAAACTCACCAAATATATACACATGTACGTTATATAAATACACAAATGCATCCACAACAGAAACTACAAACATTCATTAACGCAGAACTATATTTAAGATTCATTATTTTTATACTGATCTATTAACAGCTGTTTATGTTGAGTTTAACGTCCAGACGGTTCCACAGTGTAACCCCCCCACCCCCACCCCCCAACTGAGATGCACATTTTTTTTAGTTCTACGGACTGTAATCTTTATGATAATGTAATTCCCCACATAAGTTCTAACCTCCTAATCTATGAGAGAAAAAAAATCTAATGATGCTCTCTGGAAGTGCTCTGATTTTAGCTGTATATACAAACTGAGACGTTTTAAATGTAAATAAATACATACATTTTAATTAATTTTAGTGTTAAAAAGTATATATTCGTATGAAGTACATAACCTGCATGATGTATTATCTTTATTACTATCTTTTGCAATGAATAGGGGGTTCCCATTTGTCGTCACATCACAGAACGCCTTCATTTTGATAGTGCTAATGCTAATGCTAACTACTGAACCTCCAGTAACATTAGTTTCCTCCAGAAACGGCAAGAAACCAACAATGCCTGAACGCTATTGTGCAGTCGGATGCAATTAAAAACATGATCCTGCTAAAGGAATGGCCTTATATCGTAAAAGAAACAACACAAAGAAAGAAAGAAAGAAGTGGTTGTCGCTAATTAACAGACAAAATGCTGATGACAGTGTTTGGCTTTACAGTCTTCATTTTGGATCAGGTAAATTTCACTTCTGAAAGTAATTAAATGAGTTCTATGCGAATATCGTTTGGTGTTGAAGTAAAATGTATGAATTTTCTGTCATCACAGAAATCGAGCAGGTTTGTGTGCACTAGCTAACATTAGCATTAGCCTGATCCAGTCTAGTCAGTCGTGAATGAACCCTGGAACTGCTGTGAAAGCTGCAGCACAAACTACTACTGACATGTGGACCATTATCTCATTAGGATTTGACCTAAAAACTACTAAAATGTATATTTTCAAAAGTACTTCATTGTTGAAATGGAAAATCTATTTAGCATAGATTTCTTTAAAGTGTATTGCTGTGAAAATTGAAACTAAACTAAGGCTAAATCTGCTACAACAAACAAACAAACAAACAAACAAAACTAAAGCTGAACTAATATTTGACTAAACACAGTTACATCAGAACTGATCTAAGAATAATTTACAATTCAATTAAGATTTTTTGCAGCTGACGACATGTGGGGAGAGGGAGGGTAGACCGTCATTATAGGGGACACACCAGGAGGGGTCATGTGGGTGGGAATCCCCTATAGCAGCCTTTTTATTCAGATGTGCCAAATGGCCAAGCACCCAGACATACCCCTTCAAAAACATGTCCCAAATACTCATTTGTTGTAGTACTACTGTCAAATGTTCCTCTGGACTAGGTAGTGTTGGGAAAGTTCATCTTAATTAGGAACTAGTTCAAAGTTCAGTTCAAGTTACTCAATATGAATTAGTTCAGTTCATCGTTCATTCTTCCAAATTATGAAGTTCATGGATCCCAAAATGAACTTTTTCGTTCTTTTTTTGTGTTATTATTGTAAACGTATTAACAGTTCCTGACGTTATCCTGACCGTAGTCAGGAAATCAGGGGAAAATTCCGCCCCTCCAGGGCAGAAGTAAGTACCTTACCCCAGGGTTAACTTCCCTCTGCAGGTTCTTAGAACACAAGGAGCAGTTTCAGTGAGTTTCGTTTTCAATGTTTATTTCCAAGAACGGGACATCACCTGCCCCGGTCGCCGGTCACACTCTGTACATTTAACTCTTTTTCTCTGCTCCCAAAAACTCTCTGCACCTCTCTCTCTCTCTCTCTCTCTCTCTCTCTCTCTCTCTCTCTCTCTCTCTCTCTCTCTCTCTCTCTCTCTCTCTCTCTCTCTTTCTCTCTCTCTCTCTCTCTATTCCACAACATTATGTTTCCAACATTAGTTCAGAATAATACAAAAATGACATCTATGATAATGCTGTGTTTTGATCCCATTTTATTCCTTATAGGACTCAATAATTACAATGTGATAATAACGAAATGTGAACTACATAAGAGCGCAGTTCAATAAATGCCAGAATAACCATGTTCACAACTTCCCATTCATTTGGCAAAAGTGAACGAGTCGTTCACGTTCGTCAAAAATATGATATCGTTCGTTCAATGAACTCGTTCAGGTACAACACTGGGACTAGGTAAGACCTGCTGCTGTGGTCTGATTGTGTGTTTCAGATCCCACAGTGCACACAGGTCCAACCTAAAATACTCAGTAACAGTGACTCTGACTGTACTGGGGAAAACTGTAGGGGGTGTTGAGCTGCATTTTGTAATAAACGTCCAAAATGTAAGAACATTTTCATTTAATTTTTTAATAAATTTTGCCACATTATGTAATAATTGATTCCATTTTGCAGCAGCAGGTGCTTTGGGGGTGTGGTATTAAAACTTAAGGAGCTGTTTGGGAAATATTCAGAGTATTTTATGCATTGGCTGTAATTAAATATATTAGACAATATGGACAATTTGACAATACGGATATATTTTTGTTTGTTTGTTTAGCCTTTTGAGACAATTTCATATTAGTTTAAAATGAATGTTAGTGGATAAATACAGCAGCTCTGGAAACAAGCAGGAGACACTTATGTTGTTTAACTTCTTAAGCCTCGAGGGGATTTTCTGGCAAATTCTGCCTAAAATACGCAAATTAAAGTAAAATACAATGAACAAATAAATAAACTATACTTTAGAATTGTTATTACATAATGCACCATGTTATTACATTTTCTAGAGAATCAAAAAGTTGCAAGTGCA